>JAUCMX010000004.1:11846922-11889422 GCA_033459395.1 Hemibagrus guttatus
TTGGTATGATGTTCTTTTTCTGAAATGCAGTGTTACTTTTACACCAGATGTAATCTTTCTTATGGTGGAGTCATGAACACTCACTTTAACTGAGGCAAGTGAGGCCTGCAGTTCTTTGGATGTTGTTGTGGGGTCTTTTGTGACCTCCTGGGTGAGTTGTCGTTGCGCTCTTGGGGTAATTTTGGTCGGCCGGCCACTCCTGGGAAGGTTCTCCACTGTTCCATGTTTTCACCATTTGTAGATAATGGCTCTCACTGTGGTTCACGGCAGTCCCAAAGCTTTAGAAATGGCTTTATAACCTTTTCCAGACTAATAGATTTCAATTACTTTCTTTTTCGTTTGTTTTTGAATTTCTTTGGATCTCGGCATGATGTCTAGCTTTTGAGGATCTTTTGGTCTACTTCACTTTGTCAGGCAGGTCCTATTTAAGTGAGTTCTTGATTGCGAACAGGTGTGGCAGTAATCAGGCCTGGGTGTGGCTAGAGAAACTGAACTCAGGTGTGATAAACCACAGTTAAGTTATGTTTTAACAGGGGGGGGAAACACTTTTTCACACAGGGCCATGTAGTTTTGGATTTTGTTTTCCCTTAATAATAAAAACCTTTATTTAAAAACTGCATGATGTGTTTACTTGTGTTATCTTTGACTAATATTTAAATGTGTTTGATTATCTGAAACATTAAAGTGTGACAAACATGCAAAAAAAAAGAAATCAGGAAGGGGGCCAACACTTTTTCACACCACTGTATATAAGCTTGTGCAAGTTTTCATTCAATTTGCATCACAGGCCTGAGGTAGAATATTGTAAGAAAAGCATTATTGTTTTCCTTATGAACTTTATTTCATCTATATTTGTGTGCAGGGCTTTATTTGCCCACAGTGTATGAAGTCTCATAACTCTGCTGAGGAGCTTTTCAAGCATTATGAAGTTTTCCACGAGTCTCAGGAGCAGCCGTCTCATCTCAGCACCGGGAGGTCAGATCTCATTTTCCGTTTCCAGTCCTCCAGCGTTTTTCTTCAGTCACAATGTTCACTTTTGCAGTTGCATGTCCTCATTTTTTCTCGTTATTTGTGTTTAGCCAAAATAATTCTTCATCAGAAATGGAGGCCTAGTTGTTCCTCAGTTTTGATTTTTTTTTGTTTGTTTGTTTGATTTAATGCTGATAAGTTGTTCATGTTTTGGGTTCATGTTTGGGCCATGGACCGGTTAGTATCACAAGTTACTTTGAAATGGGGAAATGTCTGCTTGGAATTTCAAGTTGTTATTTTTGGATGTTCAGGAGTCACTTCTCCACATAGTTTGGTTATTCTTTGTGCATGATCAGAAGTAGAGGAGATTATTGCACTGATCACTGCTAGGGAGAAAAAAATATTCAGATCACATGCATTATGCACTGAGCCATGAACTGTAGATTTCAGTTTCTGTTCAAAACTGTTACACCGCTATACATTACTTATTCATAAGTAATGGACTGATATTTTACTACTTACCTATGATAACAGAACACTACTGAGATAATAAAAAGGCTTAATAAGTCTTTAATATTAACATTTTCATATTTTTATCATTTGTTTTAATTTTAGGGAGGACTTGGCTCTTTTGCGACAAGAAGTACAGGATTTGCAAGTGTCACTAAAGGTACTTGATACTTCAGCCTAATGTGAAATTTACCATTTACTATATCTTATTTTCTTCATATTTTTATTTAACAGGATTTCTTTGCATAAACCTCTTTTTGTATTTGTTACAGGAAGAACGATGGTTTTCAGGAGAACTGAAAAAAGAACTAGACAAAGTGCAAGGACAACTGAAGCAAGTAATTTCTTTAAAATTTTAATCTAATAATATCTATGATGCTACTGATTTAAATGCGTCATGCTCAAGCTAAAAGGATTTAAAGAGTCTAACTTTACGTGTTGTACACTTTGCATAATATTGCATGTATTTATTATGCCATTATTTCCATCCCAGGGACCTCAGAATGACGGTCAGGTAGGCTTAGAGGAATCAGGTAAGCTTACTCTTCATTCTTAACTTATCGTCTCTCTTACTTGTTTAGTGCAGATATAGCAGCATGCACAGATTGCTCTAGACGCTTTCAAATGGAAATTGCTGGTTCAAACGTCTTGCTTGTCTTGCATCTCAGAGCTGGAGATGAAACTCCACGAGGCTGAGACTGAAAAGTTCAACATCAAACAGATGAAAGACCTGTTTGAACAGAAGGCAGCGCAGCTGGCCACTGAGATTGTAGGTAAGGGAACGTGAGAATTTGCCGTCTTTTTTCTTTTCTCAAAGGTTGTTGTTTAAAATGCCAACTGTATTGAGTTATTATTTTGATGTGTGTGACTTTGTGTGTTTTCAGATATCAAGTCACGCTATGATGAGGAGAAGAGCCTGAGAGAGGTGGCTGAGCAGAAAGTAACTAGCCTACAGCAGGACCTGCAGAGAGAGAGACAGGAAAAAGACAAACTACAGACTGAATTGGTACCCTGTCTCTCACACTCAACTTTATATAACTATTTTTGCTGAACTTATTTAACAAAAATGTAAATGTCAGGTCCCATTGCATAATGTGAGTGTTTCAGTCTTGAAAATAAGTGATTTATGACACATGTATGCATGGATAAATCTCTGAGTTGTTATTTAGCTGCAGAGACCCGGAGTGGAGGATGTGGAGGTGTTGAAGAGGGAGCTGGTGCAGGTACAGACGCTGATGGACAATATGACTCGTGAAAGGGAGGAGGAATCTGCACACCTCAAAAACGAGTATGAACAGTTGCAGAGGAATTTCACTACCTCAGAGGTGAGACTCCTACACATGTAACAATTAAAGGGTCAGAACGTTATTGCATTTCCTAAATGCTCACTGCTTTGAAATGTCTTCTTTCTATATATTTGTCTCCTTTCAGGATTTTGTGTCATACAAAGTGAAATTCCAGTAATTAATTCTGTCTTCAGGAATGTTAAATAGCTTTTGTTTTTTTTGCTGGTGAGGATTTATCTGATAATGCCAGCTATACTCAGTGTTGTGAGCCTGATTTGTAGTTTGTTTAAGTTTTAGTGTAATGTTTCCTAGAAGTAAACTACAAGTTTCCCTTGTTCACATATATGCAGCGGCTTACTAAACCTCGATTGTAGTGAACCAATACATGTTCTGCCCTCTATTGGCTGACTTTGCATGTTATTCATGGCTTTAGCTTTTAGTGTTGAGAAACGGCAAAAATAAAATAAAAGTGTGTTTAAGTGAATATTTATAATCGTTATCTGCTTTCAGATTGTTCATAGTTTTATGGTCATGTAAATTGTGTAATATGTCAAAAGATGGCTGAATTTTACACCAATTTTGGGGCTGTACAACATTAACCTGGTATTTTTAGTTTTGCCCACTTGCAAAATGGCCGCAAAGCAGCAGCTTCCCAAACCAAAATCCCAAATGATTATTTACATGAAAACAATCCAGTGTCGAATTAAAACAGAACAATTTGGGTTCAGTGAAACACTATGTGTTTAGAAACAAAATAGTATCATATTGTTATGTTGGATGAACAGTTGCCAATCTCTGATTTTTGTGGTTATCAAATTATGCAATAATTTTTATTTGACAGTATAAAAGTACATATCTTCCCACTAGATTATTCCATAAAATATTATAATGTTTTCAAGTTAATTAAGATTAGTTAATTGAGAAGCTTTAAAGCTTATAAGATGATTTCTGTTTCAGCTTAAGCATTTGAGAAGGCTAGCTCTATATATATATATATATATGTGTATATGTATATATATATATGTGTATATGTATATGTGTGTGTATGTATATATATATATATATATATATGCAGCTGTTAATGGAGGAGACAAATGTTTGTCTTCTGTTTTTCACTTACCTGCGGGTTGTGCTTGTCTGTCTCTGTCTCCCCCTCATTCCTACTCTACCTGCTTTGCACTTGTCTTGAAGATTCGTAAACTGGAGGTAACACTATGTGCTTTCACCTAGTATTGATCACCTTTCTTGACGCCCTTTATTTCCCAGTTAAGTTGTAAAAAGCTTAAACTTTGAAACAACTTTTAACTTCATTCATTTTGATCCTGCATGCTTGTTAGCTGCTTGCGCGATTCTGCATGGCCAAGGTCAGTTGCTCCTACACTGAAACTGTTTTTTGTGCTCACATTTTAATTAATTAATTAAAAAATTTTTTTTACAGAAAACTATTTCCAAACTGAAGGCTGAACTGGAGAAGGGTCCCCAGGAAGCTGCTGTGTACACGCAACAGATCCACCAACTACAGAGCAACCTGGACAACCTCCAGCAACAGAGCCAGGTATGATGAAGTACACAAATAGACTTGTCATGTTATCAGTTTTTGCTGCCTTCAGCAATACAGAACAGTATGCCAACAGCAAATCTACTACTATCCTTTAGTAACCTGCTTTATGACTCCTCAAATTCCACATGCTTTAAAAAAGGCTGTGATGAGATCCTGTAGCCTTGATCTTCATGATGCGTATTTCCATTAGGTCACACACACACAGTTTTACAGGAAGGCCCTATTCACTGCAAACCCTGCACGTCCAGCCTAGGATGTCAACATGGTCCATTTTTACTGTCTGTTAGTGTGTGCTGACGTGCTTTGAAGCCTCTATAATTAAACTAGCAGGGGGTGATGTGTGCCGTGCCACCACTGTCCTTTGGGGTGATGTATAAACCCATGTAATGGCCCTCAGCTGCTTGTGTGCCTGTTGTCAGGAGAGATTAGAATGTCAGAGTGTTGGGGCATGAAGTCTCTGGGAAAATTCAATCTGCTTCTCTGAAGTAGGTGACTGGATACAAGTTTGCGATGTCAGGGATCTGAAGCCAGGTCATCACGGTAAACAGCCCATCTCGGTAAACAAGTGAACTGCTGAGGCTGTTGTGGATCAAAACGAAGAACAGATAAATAAAGACATTAAAAGATTACAGGCAAAAATGAGTGAAATTTGTAATTGGAGAGATATGAAGAGAACTGATAAACAGTTCATTAAATGTAGATCCTTTTATACATGTAGTGTTTGTATAAGTATAGATACTCTTAAATTATTTCAAAAGTGACCTCAAACCTTTTCTCTGAAACCTACACCCAGGTCGAAAAATGTCTGAGTCAGCTGCTCCCATCAAATGATAACAGAATATGAGTATCTTAGGATAAAACATACAGAAAGTTAATAAAGAACATTCTTAAATGGATTAGGTCTGTTTGATGATTAAAAATAATAGATAAGCAAAAGAAAATTTAAATGGCAAAAAAGATTAAACCACAGGAATATGATGCTGATAAAATATATGAGCTATATATTGCTGATAAAATAACGGCAGATGTCTCTGGTATAAGGTATACATAGAAAAATCTCAGTTTGTGGCTAAGGTTGGCTCTGTCGCACTTAGTAGCACTGTCGTTTTCAAAGCTGACTTTATAAGCTATCTCAGTGAAGGATTTAGCATACTGCCCACTGGTGCTCCTTGTGCTGTTCCAGGCATTGTAAAACTGTCTGTTTTTAAATGTTAATCCACGCCGGTACTGAGAGGCCAACCGTCTCCCAGGTTGTATCTGAATAAGCTCCGTGATTTTTGTGCTTGTCCCTTTTAATTTTTGTCTCTTTTTTTATCTGATCAAATTTGTATGCTAAATTTAGCATGAACTGGTTCCCATGTTTAGAAGAATTAACAAGAAAGCAGATAATTATTAGATGGTTTGTTAGATATTTTATTTGGATCTCAAATATGGTGTTTAGGTACAGTCCTTTTAAACCCTACTTTGTAAGTATGTATATATACAGTGGTGTGAAAAAGTGTTGGCCCCCTTCCTGATTTCTTATTTTTTTGCATGTTTGTCACACTTTAATGTTTCAGATAATCAAACAAGTAAACACATCATGCAGTTTTTAAATGAAGGTTTTTATTATTAAGGGAAAACAAAATCCAATGGTCAAATGGCCCTGTGTGAAAAAGTGTTTGCCCCCTAAGCCTAATAACTGGTTGGTCCACCCTCAGCAGCCACAACTGCAATCAAGTGTTTTCCATAACTTGCAATGAGTCTGTTACAGCGCTGTGGAGGAATTTTGGCCCACTCATCTTTGCAGAATTGTTGTAATTCAGCCACATTGGAGGGTTTTCGAGCATGAACCACCTTTTTAAGGTCATGCCACAGCACCTCAATCGGATTGAGGTCAGGACTTTGACTAGGCCACTCCAAAGTCTTCATTTTGTTTTTCTTCAGCCATTCAGAGGTGGACTTGCTGGTGTGTTTTGGATCATTGTCCTGCTGCAGAACCCAAGTTTGCTTCAGCTTGAGGTCACAAACAGATGGCCGGACATTCTCCTTCAGGATGTTTTGGTAGACAGCTGAATTCATGGTTCCATTTATCACAGCAAGTCTTCCAGGTCCTGAAGCAGCAAAACAGCCCCAGACCATCACACTACCACCACCATATTTTACTGTTGGTATGATGTTCTTTTTCTGAAATGCGGTGTTACTTTTACACCAGACGTAATGGGACACAGACCTTCCAAAAAGTTCCATATTTGTCTCGTCAGTCCACAGAGTATTTTCCCAAAAGTCTTGGGGATCATCAAGATGTTTTCTGGTAAAACTGAGACAAGCCTTTATGTTCTTTTTGCTCAGCAGCGGTTTTCGTCTTGGAACTCTGCCATGCAAACCATTTTTGCCCCGTCTCTTTCTTATGGTGGAGTCATGAACACTCACCTTAACTGAGGCAAGTGAGGCCTGCAGTTCTTTGGATATTGTTGTGGGGTCTTTTGTGACCTCCTGGGTGAGTTGTCGTTGCGCTCTTGGGGTAATTTTGGTCGGCCGGCCACTCCTGGGAAGGTTCTCCACTGTTCCATGTTTTCACCATTTGTAGATAATGGCTCTCACTGTGGTTCACGGCAGTCCCAAAGCTTTAGAAATGGCTTTATAACCTTTTCCAGACTAATAGATTTCAATTACTTTCTCTCTCATTTGTTTTTGAATTTCTTTGGATCTCGGCATGATGTCTAGCTTTTGAGGATCTTTTGGTCTACTTCACTTTGTCAGGCAGGTCCTATTTAAGTGAGTTCTTGATTGCGAACAGGTGTGGCAGTAATCAGGCCTGGGTGTGGCTAGAGAAACTGAACTCAGGTGTGATAAACCACAGTTAAGTTATGTTTTAACAGGGGGGGCAAACACTTTTTCACACAGGGCCATGTAGTTTTGGATTTTGTTTTCCCTTAATAATAAAAACTTTCATTTAAAAACTGCATGATGTGTTTACTTGTGTTATCTTTGAAGTATATTTAAATGTGTTTGATTATCTGAAACATTAAAGTGTGACAAACATGCAAAAAATAAGGAATCTGGAAGGGGGCCAACACTTTTTCACACCACTGTGTGTGTATATATATATATATATATATATATAGATAGATAGATAGATAGATAGATAGATAGATAGATATGTGTATATGATTATGGTGTAAGAAGATTTTAGGATTTCATCTTAAGTTTAGTTATTTTTTTTATTTATTGTTTAATTTGCCTTGATGCAGTTTATTCATTACTGATACAATGATAATAATAATTATCTTTTCTAATCTGCTAGTTTTGATAATGCTCCTCTTTTCTCAGGTGCTTTCAGAAAAGCTGACACAACGGGAGAAGGAGAACCAAGACCTGGAGAATCGTCTGGCCCAGGAGCAAGTGTCCAAGAAGAATCTGCAATCCAACCTGCATCAAAGGGAGTTGGAGCTGCAGGAAAGCCAAGCACGTGCATCAACAGCAGAGGCCTCCCTCACTCGGGCCCAGACCGAGTTAACTGAGAACAGGGAAGAGATGGGACGCTTCAGAAAGGAGCTGTCTGAGCTTGAGAAGAGCCACCAGGATCTGAAAGCTGAGCGCAAGCAACTCCAACAACAGAAGGAGGACCGTGAGAGCCAGGCCCTGCAGCAGCAGAGCGAGATCAGCCAGGTCTGATACACACAACGCACATAGGCACTCAAATTTGGAAAGAAAATATAGTTTACATTATTGCAAACCACTCTGTACTTCGATATGCAGCTGCATGGGAAGCTGCTGGAGACAGAACGGCAGCTGGGTGAGGTGCAGGGCCGGCTGAAGGAGCAGAGACAGCTCGCAGGAGAGAAACTCAAAGACCGTGAGCAGCAGGTGGCTGACTACCAGCTCAACGTTTCCAGATTAGAAGAACAGGTAAGCTAGTGGGAGGACACTAAATAGGAGGAAGTGAATAATTGTTGAATTACTTTTCTTTATGATGTCTCACTCAGTTCTGAAAGGCAGTATCAGTATTGGAGTAAATTTTAAATAGTCTGCTGTTTGATCCATACTGATGTTGACTGGCAGAGCACATGCCACAGTACTTGTCTTCTAGCATGCTGCAATTATACCTGTGATATTTGGCAACTTTTGAGCATCTGGAGTCTTGGCACAATTAGTAAGAAGAGGTTGGTATCAGATTAGTATCAGGACTATCAGGTCTCAAACAATGTTCAGATATTGTATCTCGGTATCATACTGAAGACTGAAATAGTGGAATACATAGCGTTATTATTCTATAATAAGGATCATGCTAGTGAGTGTAACATTTTTTTTTGTGTGGATGGTAAACCATTTTAAATGATCTGTGTTGTGTTCCAGCTGAAAGAGAGTAATACCAAGTCCACTGACCTACAGCATCAGCTGGACAAATCCAAACAGCAACATCAAGAGTTGCAAGCTCTTCAGCAGAGCACCAACAGCAAACTACGTGAAGCACAGGTAACTGGTATTCTTCCAAAGCTGCATAAGCATTAAAGGTATGTTACAGCAGGAATTTTAGAATCATGCAGTATATAGGGTCCTCAGGACTAAGATTGAGATGCACAGATGAATATTGTCCTGGACATAGAAATAGATATCTTGCTCAGTATGGCTAAAAATGTGTATATTGTTTTTAACATAGATTTTATTGATATAGCTCTAAAGCTCCTTTCCATCATCATCTTTCCTGTAGAATGATTTGGAGCAAGTGCTGCGTCAGATTGGTGATAAGGACCAGAAGATCCAGAATCTGGAGGCCCTGCTACAAAAAAGCAAAGCCAGCCTGAGTCAGCTAGAAGCTGAAAGAGAAGACCTTTGTGCCAAGATCCAGGCAGGAGAGGGAGAAGCTGCTTTGCTCAACCAACTTCAGGAAAAGAACCACGCACTGCAGGAACAGGTACATATGACCCATTCACACATGTACATATATAGAACATATGTAGCATAGAACATATGTAACATATAGTACATATATAGCTTACAAAAAAAAGCTTCACACACTACAGAGTACCCTGTATCTTTTTGGGATACTGTATACTTTTGTTCTCCTATAGATAAGTCAGATAACTGAAAAACTAAAGAACCAGTCAGAGAGTCATAAACAAGCCCAAGAGAACCTCCATGAGCAGTTACAAGAGCAGAAGAGCCAGCTGCGCTCAGCACAGGACCGCTGCCAGTCCTTGGAAAGTAATGTAACAGATCTCAGTGCCCAGCTCACCCAGAACAAGGAAAGGCTTGCCCAACTTGACACCCAGGTGTGTTTTCGTGTTAATGTAAAAAATGTAATGATAAATTTATAAATTTTCTGTTACCATTTGTATCTTAAAGATAATAGAGTGAAATGAGGATTGGTGTTTAATTACCAGCTAAAGGCTAAGACAGAGATGCTGCTGTCAGCTGAAGCAGCAAAAACTGCCCAGAGAGCAGATCTAGAGAGCCATCTAGAAACAGCCCAGCATGCACTGCAAGACAAGCAACAGGTAAGTAACCAATATTCCACCATTTCTGCCTATACAAACTCCATGAGTATAATTTATGACAGTTTAGTATTATTGTTGGTTGTGCATAATCCTTGAGTTTGTGCTTGTGTGTGCATGTGTGTAGGAGGTGAGCAAGGCTCAGGCTCAGCTGGAGGAACAGGGCCATCGGCTGCAGGAGAAGCAGGAACAGTGCTTACAGCTGGAGGCCAGTCTGAAAGAAATCAGAGAGAAGCTGCTGGCAGCAGAGCAGAAGATTGACACCCTGGAGAGCCAAGCTAAGGTCAGCAGTACACACAAAGTCTAATCATTCCCTTGAGTAACTTCATCTTGCAGGTTTTTATCTTATTTGCTGGAACTGAGAATTCCCCTACTACTATCTGTTCCCTAATGGCTCAAACCATAGTTTTATTTCCACATTTTTGCCATAAATTCTCAATAGCATCCTCATGTACTCATAAATCATGTATTTGTGGGACAGAAAGCAGAAGCTGAGTTAGCAGAGCTGCGCTCAGGAAGAGAACAAGCACAGAAGGCACAGCAAACACAGCAGCAGCATATTAGTGAGCTGGAGAAGAGGAATAAGGAGCTCGTTCACCAACTGGACACTGAAAAAGAAGGGTAGGCTTTCAGCTTTTGGGCAAAGCTAAATTTGATCCTGACTTTGAAGAGTGATACTAATGGTCGGGGAAATGTGACTTAATGTTATATTGACAAATGTACATGTCAGAGTGTTTAGGCAAAGAAAATGATATTTGACTTCATAAATGCATGTACACAGTAGTTTTTTTTATTTTTATTTTAATTTTCAGAAAATGTGAGAAGCATTCAGAGATTTTGTTTTAAATCTCCAATCCATGTTGCCATCACTCAACCATGTGAGGGGGAAAAAAAAAACTTCGGACATGATTTTGCATTATCAAAATTAACTCAATTAACTATCAAGATTATTTTTGACCTGTGGTGTCATTCTGGCATCTGTAGAGCCAATTAAATTTTATATTATTTATATTACTCAGTTTTAGTACAGAAATGTACTAGAGGTGGACTAGACTGGAGTGAACTGGAATTATTAGGGTTGTGAGTAGTATTAAAGTTAAAGTGTGAAGTTTCATTTCTTGAAAACTGGATGACCACAGCAGCATCACAAATAGTGCGTTCACAGTCCAAACTCTGCACAAACTGTTCATAATGAGTACTGACTGAACAGGTTATTAGGTTATTAGTGCTTGGACCAGGTCATTTTTATCATTAATTGGTTAAAATTGAAAGCATTTTTCAAGTTTGGATCATAATTGTTGCTCACTGTGTTGAAGAAATTTGACAGCAGCAATTTTCATCAATCATTTCCTTTTCTAATGATTCTGATGATTCTAATGAAATTCTGATTTCTAGAAAAGTTAGATTTCTCTGTTCTTTGCTTGAAAGTTTGAGCTTTGCAATTGAGTGTCTGTTTATGCTTCTCTCAGTGCTGTAGCTTTGCAGGAGGAGCTGCAGAAGAAGAGCTCAGCTTTGGGAGATGCTCAGAAGCATGTGGAGAAGTTGGAACAGGAGCAGAGTGACATTAAGAAGAGATTGGAGCAACTCACTGAGGAAGGACACATGCAAAAGGCAGAACTGGAGAAGAAGCTTCAAGGGATGAGCACAGAGCATCAGAAAACCCAGCAGGAGATAGACACACAGGCTAAAGAGCTGCAGAAGGTCAAAGAAGCTCTGAGCCAGGCTTCCAAAGCCCTGAAGGAGAGTCAAACCCAGATGGAGAAAGAGAAAAAGAGCAGTACAGCAGCCCTAGAAGAGAAGGTGGGTTTTGCTATGCTGGTATCTAAAAAAGGACTTCAGTGTTATTTATCCATGATGCACACATTTCAGTACACAATGTGGGATTTCACAAAACAGTTTCCAGGTAGAAAATAAAGCACAGAATAAAATTAAATATAATTACTAACACACTTATGGTTGTGTGTAATTCTCACTTCGCCGGAGGTTGTTGCATGTCATGCCATTGAGAGAGAGTTTGTTTTAAGGCCAGAAACAATTTTCTTAACTTTGAGCAGTTTACAAAATAAATGTTGACCATCAGTTGTGAGTCATACTTGTGGCTGAAGTTCATGAGGCAAACAAAAGAACAGAAAAGCAACAACTGTGTATGTTAAAGTACTTTTACCATGTGGTTTTTGGCTCCAGGTACATTTCAGTGAGAACTTGATAATAAAACGGGCGTTTCCTGTCCTTTATTGAGTAAAAGCATAGCCACATAGTTGGATATAATTTTGGCCCATAAATGGTAATGCATATGGTGATGCAGAACATACATGTGAGACAGGAATTAAACACAATTTCTTGTTTTTTCTGACATCACTGGCTTGACTGCATTCTTTCTCTAGTTAATTGCCATCAGAAAACTAATTAATCTAAATCCCAGGGTTTCTATTTTGTTCATATGCAGCTGACTTACAACAAGCATTTGCTAATCTTTAAAAAAAAAAATCATTACACTATCTATGTCTGTATTTATTTAACCAGTGGCATGGATGCACAGTTTCTTACACTTGTGTGTATGACCTCATGATTGTGTGTGTGAAAACACTTTTAGAAACTTTTCCAGAGTTTATAAAGTAGGTCCCTTGTGCATATATATTTTGATGTTGAGTGAAATGACTACTCAAGCTACAGTGCAGTTTAGGTTTATGTATATATGTCCAGATGGAACATTTTTTATGTGGAGTATTAATTCAGAATGTATTGACATGTAAATAAATATAGGCAGGATATTGTTAGAAATGTAAATGGCTGCGATGTAAACAGAGAGTAAACCAAGTGAACTATAAGTCTTTATCATTTTGTTGAGAATTTTCTCAATCATTTGTCTCTAACAGGAGAAAGCTCATCAGAAGGCCCATCAGGAGCTTCAGAAGAGTGCAGAAGCATCAGCTAAAGAATTGAACACAGCCAAAGCTCAACTGTCCAAAATGGCAGAGGTGAGGAAAATATAAACAGACACTTTATATTCATTAATAACTTTTTGAAGTTAATGAAATTTTTCATTAACTTCATTGGAATTGGATTAGGCGGAGAAGGGACTTCAGGCACAGCTGAAAGAGCTGAGTAACCAGTTGAAGCAGTCTCAGGATGCGCTAAAGGAGAAGGAGAAGGACATCCAGCAAGTCCAGACACAGCTAAAAACAACCAAAGGATCTTTTAGTGAGGAAGTAAAAAAGCTGCAGAGCCAAGTGGCAGATCTGCAGACCGCTCAAACAAAGAAGGTATGTGCTGTTAGAATCTCTGTTTGCGTGTGATGCTGTGGTACAAATTGTTATTTCTGCCACCTGGAGCTTTTTTCAGCAGTGGTGTAGGACTAGTACCTTACATCCATTAAAATCTCTGATCTGGAAAGTGTTAAAAGCTTAAATGGTCTCTGCCTTAGAATTGCATTTTTACATATAACATTTTTGGTCTGTAAAACAAAGTTACATGTGTGTGTGATGTAGGTGGAGGAGTTGACTAAGCTGAAGGAACAGATGACTGTGCTGACTGAACAGCTGAGTTCAGAGAAGAGCCACAGTGCCGAGCTTCAGAAAATCTGTGACGGCACCAAGGCGAGCTTGGACAAACTACAGTCTGATTATTATGGCAAGGAATCTGAAGTCTCTGCTCTGCGCCAGGACCTCAAGGTTTGTGTGTACACATCTTAAAAACTGAAATGATCATTTTTGAACTAAGATGGTGCACACTACAGCCCACACTACATTGGCATTAACACAAAAATGTATATTTTGTTTATGGCATTATCCTTTATCAAAACCTGTAACAGCACTGATTCATTGGCACAACAGAATTGGGGTATTATCAATTATTATCAATTCACAATTATCATCAAAAACCCACCCCATATGATCTGTTATTCAGGTTGATGCTGTTTTTACATTGTATAATACATCGATAATTAAGAAAGAATGATCATAACCCCACCCCATATTACTATTAGCTCCTGTTTTGAGTTTTGAGTCAAAAAACATAGAATGTGAATCTTTGGCACTGGACTGGACCACTGGCGGGTAGGGAAAAAGTACAGTTTGAGTTGACGTTGTTCAGTGGGGAAACATGGATTATAATGTCACAGTAATGGCACAGCGTGTGATGCATAGGTACGTGAGGAGAAGCTGACACTGACTCAGGAGGAACTGGTGGCTGGCACCAACCAGCTGAACAATCGCGATGCCCAAATCCAGGAGCTGAAAACAGGACAAGAGGCACTGAAGAAAGATTTAAAGAAGAGAGATGAGAAACTCCAACAGCAGGAGGAGGCTCTACGAGAACTGCAGAAGCAGCAGGTACTGACAGCAGGTCATTTATATCACTGATTCTCCTTCAAACCTGAGCAGAGGGTGCAGATATGTATGTACACTGTATGGCGCTCACATCCACCATTCTTAATCATTCTGTGTGTGTATGTGTGTGTGCAGGAGCTGATGCAGGAAGAGCTAAAGAAGGAGCGTTCTCAGGTGGAGGAGCTGAGGGAAGCTCAGAGTGGGCTAGAGAAAGAGCGGAGCAGGCTAAGTGCTGAACTCAAATCTCTGGCAGGCAAGAGTGAGAAGGTTAGCTGCTGATCAAATCAACCCCCCCCCCCCCCCCCCCCCCCCACACACACCCCCTCATGCCGCTCTGTTATACTTGTAATAATGCAAGGTGTTAATCAATAGGTAGTGTTCATTCTTAGACTATGATCATTTATTTTAAACATTCATGATTGTTCTAGTCTTAGATCTAGACACTGGATCTCATTGAGATCTGTATGTATAACCAAAAATTTCTGCTGTAACTCTTTGGTTCCAAGCCCATGTTATTTCTTGGCAGAATAATCTGCCAACAAGTAATCTACTGGAATTATTAAGAAATTTTACTGATTATCTGGTGCAGGCTACTTTACCTGAGGGTGTGTGTGTGTGTGTGTGTGTGTGTGTGTTTTGGTAGGAGCTAAAAGACCTGCAGGCAGCGAAACAGCTCTTGCTTCAGCAGAAAGTAGATCTACAGGGCCGAGTGGAAGCGATCCAGGCAGCACTGGAGCAGGAAAAGGAAGAGCATCAGAACACCCGCGAGTCCATCACACAATTGCAACAGCAGCACAAAGCAGAGACAGACAAACTACATAAACAACTGGTACAGTTTTGTTTTGGGTAGACTTGGTGCTTATATAATGGTAAATAAAAAATAAAATAAATAAATAAAAAAACAATATATAAATCTCACCAGTCTAGCTAATATACATTTATTATGGATGTTAAATGTCATTGCATAAATCACAACATTGATCAAAATATTTGTTGTGTATTTTTTTGCATTCTTTGTATGAGATTTTGCTTTTGAAATGTGCAAGTTCTAAGTTCGTTCTTTAGTGGTGTTCATACTTTCATGAATGATGTCACATAAATGCAATTTGTTGCTACTCCGGTATTACATACACACTCTCTTTCTGTCTTTTTGTTCTTTTCTCCAGGTATTAGAAGCAAACGCTAAAGAGGAGGTGGAGAAGCGGAAGGAGGAGTCTGAGGCAAAGCTCACAATGCAGGTTTCTGCACTTAATGAAAACGTTGCCACTCTGAAGCGAGAGTGGCAGAGCAGTCAGCGCCGTGTGAGCGAGCTAGAGAAACAGACAGATGAATTGCGTGGAGAGATAGCTGTGCTTGAGGCCACTGTGCAGAACAACCAAGATGAGAGACGTGCCCTGCTTGAGAGGTTAGGAACCGCCTATCTGCCTTTTTATTTTTTAAATCTTCCTTTTTCCCCCTTTTTTAAAACTATTTTTCATGATGCTGCACTCTAGGTGTGTGAAGGATGAGGGCGAGATAGAAAAGTTGCAAGCCAAAGTGGTGGAGATGAGGAGAAAACTAGATGACACCACAGCAGCTATGCAGGAGCTCGGCCGAGAAAATCAGTCCTTACAGGTCCCACATACACACTCACTCACCAGTACAGGCAAATATGTTTGGTTTAGAGGTGTGCATTTTATATTTAATTCCTACTCCTGTCTGCTCCCTTAACACAATACTCACTGCCTCCAGTACATGTCCATGTTAATGGTGCAGCCTTTTATTGCCCAGCATGCTTCAAAATCCAATCACCTACCCACATTCACATTAAAGTAAAACACAACCTACACCAATTTTGAAAAGTATTCAAAAATTAATAAAACAGTTTTGCTTGCTTAGAATTAATTAAATTGACTTTGTAACCTTATTTTATGTATATATAAAAATATAACATTGTATGACACATTGTATAACCTTAACATAATCTTGTGTTCATGCGTCATCTTTATCAGTTGCATTATTATGATTAGTAATAGGGTGTAAACCTCAGCCTTTCACACAACACAATACAAATTTAATTTAAAGATAATGATTACACAATTTACAATACCACTAAATACTGAATATTATATATGATACAATTTGATTTATGGATACATCACCTTGCAAGCCTTTTAAATTATCAACAGTTAAAAAATCAGTTTAAAAAAAAAAGCATTATTTGTACATACCAGCCATAATTTATCTATCTATCTATCTATCTATCTATCTATAGTGCATCCAGAAAGTATTCAGAGCGCTTCACTTTTTCCGCATTTTATGTTACAGCCTTATTCCAAAATGGATTAAATTCATTTATTTTCCTTAAAATTCTACAAACAACACCCCATAATGACAACATGAAAGAAGTTTGTTTGAAATCTTTGCAAATTTATTAAAAATAAAAAAAATAAAAACAATCACATGTACATAAGTATTCACAGCCTTTGGCACCAATTACGGCCTCAAGTCTCTTTAGGGCTTTTCACACTGCGCTTAACCCCGGGTTATCGTTTGTTCAGTGTGAAATGGAGCAGCGTTTGCTTGTTGCTGCTGGACGCTTGGCAACATGCAGCCAATCACAAATTGAGCAGCGAGACCTTTCTGTCACTGTCACGTCAGTAAAAGAAAACGCGCGTTGTGTAAACAGCAGCCAGTTAGAGAAAAGCAAGAAAATGTCAAAAGATGGAAAGCATGTGGACTTGAGTGATGAGGAGATGGTATTATTCTTACAGGATTTTTTTTAAATAACTGGCAAGACGCAGGAAAAGCCGTGTAAACAGGTTGCCTGCTTTTCATCCAATCAGTGACGGTGACACCGCAAATATGCAGATAAGAACGTTGGAAAGGAATGTACCGTGTGAAACGTCTGTTAATGAATAGCCAAGATTAACAGTTAACCCCGGGTACCGTATGAGCAATGTGAAACGTGATTATAGATAACCCAGGATTCCGTTTATCCGGGGGTTTAGGATGACCCAGGGTTAACAATTCAAGTGTGAAAAGCCCGTTTGAGTATGATGCTACAAGCTTGGCACACCTGTTTTTGGGCAGTTTCTCCCATTCTTCTTTGCAGGACCTCTCAAGCTCCATCAGGTTGCATGGGGAGCGTCAGTGCACAGCCATTTTCTCCATGGATGTTCAGTCGGGTCCAAGTCTGGGCTCTGGCTGGGCCACTCAAGGACATTTACAGAGTTGTCCCGTAGCCATTCCTTTGTTATCTTGGCTGTGTGCTTAGGGTCGTTGTCCTGTTGGAAGATGAACCGTTGCTCCAGTCTGAGTTCTAGAGCAAGTTTTCATTAAGGATGTCTCTGTACATTGCTGCATTCATCTTCCCCTCGATCCTGACTAGTCTCCCAGTTCCTTCCACTAAAAAGAAAATCCTCACAGCATGACGCTTCCACCACCATGCTTCACTGTAGGGATGGTATTGGCCAGGTGATGAGCTGTGCCTGGTTTCCTCCAGACATGAGGCTTGCCATTTAGGCCAAAGAGTTCAATCTTTGTTTCATCAGATCAGAGAATTTTGTTTCTCATGGTCTGAGAGTGCTTCAGGTGCCTTTTGGCAAACTCCAGGCAGGCTGTCATGTGCCTTTTACTGAGGAGTGGCTTCCATCAGGCCACCCTACCATACAGGCCTGATGGGTGGAGTGCTGCAGAGATGGTTGTTTTTCTGGTAGGTTCTCCTCTCTCCACAGAGAAACGCTGGAGCTTCTTCAGAGTGACTTCGAGTCCTTGGTCGCCTCCCTGACTAAGCACTTCTCCACCGATTGCTCAGTTTGGCCGGGTGGCCCGCTCTAGTCCTGGTGGTTCCGAACTTCTTCCACTAATGGATGATGGAGGCCACTGTGCTCATTCGGACCTTCAATGCTGCAGAAATTTTTTTGTACCCTTCCCCAGATCTGTGCCTCGATACAATCCTGTGTTGGAGGTCTACACACAATTCCTTGAACTTCATGGCTTGGTTTGTGCTCTGACATGCACTGGTAACTGTGGGACCTTATATACACACGCGTGTGCCTTTCCAAATCATGTCCAATCAACTGAATCTACCACAGGTGGACTCCAATCAAGTTGTAGAAACATCTCAAGGATGATCAGTGGAAACAGGATGCACCTGTGCTCAATTTTGAGTCATGGCAAAGGCTGTGAATACTTATGTACATGTGATTTTTCATTTTTTATTTTTAATATATGTTCAAAGATTTCAAACAAACTTCTTTCATGGTGTCATTAAGGGGTATTGTTTGTAGAATTTTAAGGAAAATAAATTAATTGAATCCATTTTGGAATAAGGCTCTAACATAAAATGCGGAAAAAGTGAAGCACTGTGAAAACTTTCCGGATGCACTGTATACAGGGAGATGTGTGTATGTACAGGTGTGTGCTTGTGTGCAAAGCCAGATGGATCTGTAGCACTGGAATATACATATGTGATTGTGAGTTATCATGCTGTGCTGTCTCTCTTGTTGCAGATAAAGCAGTCACAGACCCTCACACGGAAGTGGGCAGAGGATCACGAGGTGCAGAACTGCATGTCCTGTGGGAAAGGATTCTCTGTTACCATCCGGAAGGTGACTATCCTCTTTACGTTTCGTTTTCTTTTTCTTGCCCCCCTCCCCTCACGCCCACAGACTCTCACGCGTGTTTGATGGCGCCGTCTGATCAAAACATCAAAGCATTAAATCAATACTATGTTAATGATCTACCACAGGGACTCACTTTCAGACAGGCTGCATTCAAAGTTCATCATTTGTTTGTTTTTCTCTCCCTTGTGAACGGAGAGTATTGTCCGGCAGCACTTTTATCTACTCTAGCACATCTCCAGTGAAAAGCACTGTTGTTGTGTTCGCAGCAGTGAAGTGCTGATAGAGAAGCATAATCTAATCAGTGAGACTGAAAACAGGTATTTGTTTACTTGTATGTCTTGACTTAAATCAGCAGTGTTTGATGTTTGAACTTTAAGGACAACATTTAGAGGTTGAGTTCCATGCCAAAATGCTTGTACTTCACTTGAAACACACAAGAAGATCGCCAAAGTCTGTTAAGCCAGATTAGTCATTACAGCCAAAAGCACGTGATGAAACTACATAGCAGAACAAAACGCAGATCAGATTGTCTTTGGAAATGTGTGTTATTAAAGTCACAAAGTTGTATTGGTGGAATTCATGGAGGCAGTCAGATCACTGTTACAACATGAAGTATTTCTTCATCATTCAACCATGACTGGCAATAATGAGAAAAATCACTGCCTTTATAACCCTGAGTATTTTTGGTTGATTGTTTGCACTATGCCTCACTATGCAATCCAACTAGCCATTTCCTGAATATCTAAAATGCTGTAACTCGTACGTCTGACTTTTTGTCTCTTCTCCAGCACCACTGTCGTCACTGCGGGAACATCTTTTGTGCTGAGTGCTCAGCCAGGAGCGCCCTCACACCGTCCTCTAAGAAGCCAGTGCGGGTATGTGAGGCCTGCTACGAGGAGCTGCAGGGCTAATAGGCCTCACCCAACCTGCCACTCTGCCACACACTCGCCACAGACTCTTCCTGCACAGGACAGCAGCTTTCCCAGACCCTGGGAGCAGGAGCAGGAGTGGCGTGGTGGCAGAGCTGCAGGAATAAATGGACGGGCCTGCTTTGATCTGCTCACTGGACATGAGGTGGCCTCAGAGAGAGAGAGAGAGAGAGAGAGAGAGAGAGAGTGAATGGAGAATCACAGCAGTCCTCATCCGAGCAGTGCCTTGGTCACCTCTAGGTCCATTTGGGGTTCCAAAGAATCTAAAAGGGAAAGTGGTGCAACATTTTAAAGTGTTCATTTCTAATGGAATGTGTTTTGTTTTGGATGAGATTTCTGACATGCTCTGTGCTTTGGGAACCAGGCTGGAAGATTTGTACCTCAAGCTTTTTCTCTTCTGAACAAAGCAGCAGTGAATCTGCCAGAGTGGCATCCACACTGAGAGAGGTTTGCACAGGCTCCATGTACAGGTCAGGTTAGTGCTGTCAAGCAAGAAGAAAGCACAGAGCTATGAAAAATCTCATTGAAAACTAACAAGACTTTTCCAGCTGACAGTGTGGTACGGCATTATTCAAGTACTAATCTGAATCTGGAATTCTCTGCAGCTGGCTTATGTACTATTTTCCATTGCCTTATGGTGCTTGTAAAATAGTAGGAGTTTACCATGGGCTGCTGATCGTTTCCCCTGCAGTGCTAGTGTTAATGACAAACACTAATAACAACAGCAGGAATGCAAAAGCTTCACTGTCTCATTTAACATTTACTTTGGTTTGATTTGGTTTAATGTGAAAAGACAGAAACAGCAGACACTAATACTGGAGATTGCTTTATCATACAGCGTGGTGGAAAAGCCATTCTAACCAGCTCTATTTTATTGATTCGAAGGACACGTGACCTTTCTCTAATGGCTACATTGGATTTCACATCAGTGATCTTCCTGATTTTAAGCTTTACCCATAATTCACTGTTTAGTACTCTGGCAAGAAGGGTAACTAAATCCAGTACTGGTAAAGTCTTCTTGCTTTAACATAACTAAACATTTTCCATGTTTTGTTGTGTTAGCGCCTGGAATAATAGCCAATAAGAGCCAACAGCCAGTAATATTTAATTGGGATAAAATAAGTTTGTCAAATTTTTCCAAACATTTCCCCTCTACTTCATTATTCCGAGCTATATCGTGTACGATTCATGACATATAATCCCAAATAATTCTATTTCAGGTCCAAGTGTCTGAGTAACACTACAAATTGTGTATCATTTCTAGAGTGTTAATAATTATGCAATGCACTGTACATAGTTACAGCAGAGTTTACCTGGCAAAGGAAATCACAGGTTTGTTAGTATGCCATGCGGTGCCACACTGTCCCTCGGAAAGCACTATTGGTTTTCATTTTGACCAAACCTTTTCCAACTTGGTTATCATTAATTCAGGCATGTTTTATTAAATGGTGTCTATGTATCATACATGCTCACTATGCTGCTCATGTTTCCATTTGATTTAAAAAAAACAAAAACATTTTTACATTGTTTTTATGATATCAGCTTTTCCAAATTGGTGAATTTGAGCAGTATTTTGCGAATTCTGTTCCATTTGATTTTCTGACGAGTTAATTGCACATGTGTGTGCCCTGCTACTAAGCAATAATTGTGATTATGTGGCTATAATTTTGTGTGTGCGTGTGTGTGGATCTGTGTATGTAAGAGATTTATATATAAATGCTATATTGATTGTATAAAACATTGGCTGCTAGAGCACTTCTGAAAGCGTATCGTCAGTGTTTGTGCAGCGTTATGATTCAGGCCTCAGCAAACTGCCATCACTCTACCTGCGTCTTATCTAGAACATCTCTTTCTTTTTCTCCATCGGGTGTGAAAAGTGTCACACATGACATGAGAAAAAAGACATCAGTTTCAAACATGGATGCAATCAGTATGCTTTCTGTTAGAGGACGGATTCGGCTGTGAAAACAGCCGAATCTTTGGCACAGGTGCTTGTGCAAACATGCGAAAGATAGTGTACTGACTGTACCTGCTGTATAGTAATCATCAGCACTGTCACCTGTGAAATATCTGTATTATAATGCATCTTTCCTCTACATGTTTGCTTCAGCATTGAGGCTGTACTGTTAAAAATGCACATTTACAGTCAAACACGCAGCAGTGCGTTTCATTCTAAGACTCTGGTGCACCAAAATTCAGCAAATCATATCAACATCATCAGTGTAAATTCAAGACGCACGCTTTCTGTATTTGTCACCTACCTCCAGATTGTGCGTTTCCCTCTCTGAATATTTGTTTTACTCTTAAACCAAGCCTCCATAGTTTCATAAACACTATGGCTTTAAAAGTCTCAGTGCACGTGTCGGTTACTATAAATACGTCAAGAAAGTTGCCAGAGATCTGAATGTTAACCATTTTAGGAGTAACACTACACTGCAGTAGAGTCGGTTATGTTGCTTGTTGTACATGAGCTGTGAACTGGGGAAGTCACACGTCTCATCTGAACAGCAGGCTGTTTCTGTTGTGATCATGTGTTCGTGCCTTAAGTCTTGCTTTCTTAGCAGCTCGGTCAGATGGGCCGAGCTGAAAGGCTTTACACTCGTACATAACCGCTTTACTGTCGGTATGACGACGCTGGTGGATATTAAATGTGTCAAATTGGTTTATGGATATAATTTATGTCAAGATGTTTGTTTTCTAATTTTTCATGGATATGTTTGAGAAAATAAACTAGGTGTTTCTATTTTCATTTGTGCTTTATGTCTGTTAGAGCTGCACATCATATCATGGCATATTGCATCTCTACACTTCACTGAGATTACAGGGATTGTTAGAATTATTTAACTTTTTTAGAAAATTCATATTTGCCTCATTAGTAATGGTGGACATTAAATAAAATATTTAAATTTATTATATTATGTAGAAGGGGGGGCACGATGGCTTAGTGGTTAGCACGTTTGCTTCACACCTCCAGGGTTGGGGTTCGATTCCCGCCTCCGCCATGTGTGTGTGGAGTTTGCATGTTCTCCCCTGTGCTTCGGGGATTTCCTCCGGGTACTCCGGTTTCCTCCCCCAGTCCAAAGACATGCATTGTAGGTTGATTGGCATCTGTAAATTGTCCGTAGTGTGTGATTGCGTGAGTGAATGAGAGTGTGTGTGTGTGTGTGTACCCTGCGATGGGTTGGTACTCCATCCAGGGTGTATCCTGCCTTGATGCCCAATGACGCCTGAGATAGGCACAGGCTCCCCGTGACCCGAGAGTAGATCGGATAAGCGGTAGATAATGAATGAATAATTTATGAAGAAGTTGCTTTCGGCTGTTCCCTGTTCGGGGTCGCCACAGCGGACCAACTGGTCCGCACAACAACTTGGCAAATGTTTTATGCCCTTCCTAACACAACCCTCCCATTTTTCCGGGCTTGGGACCGGCACTGCATCCAGTGGCTGGGGTTGAGGCATTGGCTGGTAATCGAACCCGGGCCTTCCGCATGATAGGCGAGAAACCTACCACTGAGCCACCAATGCCCTAAATTAATTATATTATATTAATTATATTATATTATATTATATTATATTATATTATATTATATTATATTATATTATATTATATTATATTATATTATATTTATTATTATATATTTATAAATATATTCTAAATATATTTATTATAAATGCAGTACTCAAAATGGATATGAATTAATTTATTTGTTGATCATTCAAAGAAGCATTTACAAATGAAATGTGCTGAAATCCAGTTCAGAAAAATGTTCATATCCTGTGAGGGTTTATTACAGTTCACGTATAATGAGTGGACATCAATTGAGAGGCTTTAAATTAAGGGGTATAACTATGCATAAAACTTACGGGAGGTAAAATGCGGGAGTGTTTTTACTTCTAATCAGCAGGGAAAGGCTGTTATAAAGAAGCTGAGCGAGAGAGAGAGAGTGTGTGTGTGTGTGTGGCTGCTGTATCTCCTGATCCAAGATAAAGAGGAACCTAATCTTTCAGGGTGTGTGCTTCATTATGTTTAAATGTTTATTACATTGCATATCAGATATATTTTATTATGAAAAGCCTACTTTATTATATAGTCTGTTAAATGTAATATTCAATACACAGACATCAAAAGCCTTGTATCAAACAATACATACTGTGACGTTACACAAATTAGATCATATAAGTGATGTGCTACTGCCTTTTTATGTGCACATTTAAATAGCTTACTTCATTCATGCATTTGCATGAACAAATGTAATTTATATGTTTCAAACATGGTTCCTTCATATTTAATGACTAATAACAAATCCATAAATTAACATAAATCAGACCTGCTGTTCAGTTAGAACAAAGTAATGGCACTCAACAAAGAGGAAGCATTAATAGACACACTGATCAGGCTTAACATTATGACCACCTGCCTAATATTGTGTTGGTCCCCCTTTTGCTGCCTACACAGCCCTGACCCGTCATGCACTGTGTATTCTGACACCTTTCTATCAGAACCAGCGTTAACTTCTTCACCAATTTGAGCAACAGTGGCTGTAGTTTTGGAGATGCTCTGATCCAGTCGTCTAGCCATCACAATTCGGCCCTTGTCAAACTCGCTCAAATCCTTACACTTGCCCATTTTTCCTGCTTCAAACACATCAACTTTGACAAGACAACATGTTCACTTGCTGCCAAAATATATCCCACCCACTAACAGGTGCCATGATGAGGAGATAATCAGCGTTATTCACTTCTCCTGTCAGTGTTCATAATGTTATGCCTGATTGGTGTATATTAAAATGTCATTAACTTCACCTGTCACTGCTCATAATGTTATGGCTGATCGATGTAGATGACACGCTGCAGTGGCTGAGCTGCATTACAGCATTGTGCTTCCGAGGCTAATTTTTCCCTTCTTTCAGTTCTGTGAGCTTTGCTTTATGGAGGATTTTGTGGGCATCACTACATCAGATGCACTTGCTGAATTACAATAGGTATTTATCTACATACACACACCATTATGAAGAAAATGAGTGTAACAAACGTGTAAATCTGGTGGGATTTTTTTTTGGGGGGGGGGCTATAAAAACATTTACAGTCAACTATTTAAGATAAATGAGACCCTTTCAACATCACAAGATATCAAAGGAGGTGAAGCATGTTAAACTGGTCTAATAACTGGTCTTTTACATATTCTATGAGCTATTTTTGATCCATGTTGTCCACTGCAATAAATAAACCTTTTCCAGTTCCAGGGTAAAATAGCAGGCCACAGAATTTCAGATTTTAGTCAAAGGATTCTTTAATTAACAAAAAAACAACAACAACCACAAACTGTACTAAACTACATCTGAAAGAAGCAATGTCCATTTTGGCTGAATTTCAGAGCTGTAATATTCCACTCCCGTGGCACATTTAGTGGGTGTAAGGTTACAGCAACAGTTCCGTTTGCATTACCGCTCTGAATTTGTGTCATTTGTGACACGGTGGACTTTACCCTGACACTGCTGCCTGACCTGAATAAACCTCTTCAAGTGGATTAACATGGATCTGAAGGTCAGATGTAAGACTCTACAGCCATGCTGGGATCTTGGCCAGTCAAGTAGAAACCCATATTATTAGTCCTGGTCATGTGATGTTATCAGGCAGCAGTACTGACACGGGCCACCTACTCTGATGGTCAGAGTGTGTGAGTTAGATCTGTGAAGACTCCACATAGAGAGAAGAGCTCTTCAGCCGAGGATGTTGAGAGTCCCGCTTCAGCAGAGCACCGACTGCCTCCTCGATCTCGGACAGCCATGCTTTCTGCAGCACATAAACACACACAAAGCACAGCCGCTCAATAATGCAATCAGTGACGTGCATTTAAGAGACCTTTTCTTGCATGCAGGGTGTTTGTTGACGTGACATTTAAAACTGAGTTATTTGATCAGGACAAAAACAGTGGCATAGGGCTGGAATCAGGTGGTACAGAGCAGAGACGGTGGAGTGTGTAATTACATCAGGACACAGTGTGGCTCCTCACCTTAACAGACTCAGTCGGGGCCTGCAGAATGAACACGCCAATGCACTGCTGATAGCGATTCTGGTGCATTATAATGAAAGAACAGGGAAGGCCAGAGGCTAGACAGAGGAAAGGAAAAGTATATAATCACCATCCACAACAATTTCTTTCGGTTCTACTCTGAATGTCCATTCTTTCAATACTATATATTAAAAATCTCATAGAAATTAATACTAAATGCAGGTGGAAAATCATATACATGGAAATAAAATTTCTAATCATTAACCTGTAGCGTTAAGCTGGTCTATGTTCCTGAGCTGCATGCGATCCAGTGAGATGGGTTGATCCAGCACAGTGAAGCTGCAGCCATCCTGCAGTAGCTGCTCCAGCTCCTGTCCAGCCGCAGAGCGCACAGGGTGTACGTCCCCAGCTACAGACTTCTACACAACATACAACACTATAATGACTGGTTGTGTACTTCAATAAGAGAAAGAAATCTGACCTAAATTATATCAAATAAGCTTTCAGAACCATCAGAAAAAAGTTTTCAAATATCTTATCTATTAACATACATTTTCTTAAAATGTGAAACAGTTCAACTACTGCATCAGTATTTAACTCTTTCACCAGAGGCATATTTCAGGGTGCTTGTGGTCAGTATTGCACTTATTTGTGATATCACACTCCACAGCAGTGGTTAATGGCTCATATAAAAATAGACACTTTTTTAAATTTAGTGCTCTCCGTTGTATTTCTGTACCAATGGTATTGTGGAGCTGTGTGTATTGTTTGCCCAGCAGGGGGCTCACACCCCTCTCCTGTTTCCCATCGCCTTGCTTACCAGCATCTAAGCATAGAATCACTATTCTCTACACACAGAAACCCAACAGTGTCCTGACTAATCTTGTAACAGACTTGCAGCAATTAAATAATTAATTTGTTTATCCTGATGGAAAATGTCTGATGAGTCAATTTCCATTCTGCCCAATGGAATGGAATGGCAGTGTACTGTGAGAAAGAGTTAATGTTTTTAAAAAGTCCCAAGACCTATATGAAGGCATTTTACTATTAAATCTTGTTTAAAAATTGCACACAATGAGTAGTTAAATGCAAAATTCTTTAAATACTGCACCTTTTTATTTCGTTTGACCTTGGTGATGAGGAGGAATTCATCAAACAGAAACAGGTAAACATCATTCAGCTTTGAATTCTCTGTCCATACAGGGAGAAAATGGTGGACAATGATGGACATAAATAAGTGCAATAATGGTTTCTGTATCTAAAACAGAATGTGTTAGAATGTGTTCTATACATGCACAGTTCCAGCTCAAGTGTAAAAGATAATAAAAAAAACTAAACTAAAAAACTAAACAACTGTAGGGCAATACACCAATCAGGCATACCATTATGGCCACCTGCCTAATATTGTGTTGGTCCCCCTTTTGCTGCCAAAACAGCCCTGACCCGTCATGCACTGTGTATTCTGACACCTTTCTATCAGAACCAGCATTAATTTCTTCAGCAATTTGAGCAACAGTAGCTCGTCTGTTGGATCGGATCACACGGGCCAGCCTTCACTCCTAATGACAATCAATGAGCCTTGGTCGCCCATGACCCTGTCACCGGTTCACCACTGCTCCTTCTTTGGACCACTTTGGATAGATACTGACCACTGCAGACCGGGAACACCTCACAAGGGGCTGCAGTTTTGGAGATGCTCTGATCCAGTCGTCTAGCCATCACAATTCGGCCCTTGTCAAACTCGCTCAAATCCTTACACTTGCCCATTTTTCCTGCTTCAAACACATCAACTTTGACAAGACAAAATGTTCACTTGCTGCCTAAAATATCCCACCCACTAACAGGTGCCATGATGAGGAGATAATCAGCGTTATTCACTTCACCTCTCACTGCTCATAATGTTATGCCTGATCGGTGTATATTAAAATGTCATTAAAGAATTTTGCATAAATAAGAAGAGAATGCTACATAATAAAATAAAATTTCTAATCTTAACAGCTTTTGGAAGTCATGTGTCCATGTCTTACCTGTGAGTGTGAGCTTCCCCTCATATCTGAGACAACGTTGAGAGACCAGGTTTTCCAAAGTCACAGCTTTCAGCAAGTGTTTCAGATTCTGTGGGAAATTACAGGTGTGACTATACTGTACAGTGAAAGCTCAAAAGCTGAAGTTCCATCTGCTTTATCTCACACCTGCCTCCCAGAACAGATACATTTCCATTTTCACCAGTTCAGTCCACACTCTATTAGGAATGTGGCTTGCAACCATTAAAATGTGACCCAATCTGCCTTGTTTTGTTTATGACACTGGGAATTTTCCATCACATGCGCAGGCATCTTCTCACATAGCATAATGTTTGCATGTGAATGATGCTCTTTACATGAACATGTGAAAGTAGAGTAAAAACAAATATTCTGTTGAAACTGTAGTGTGTCATTGCACTCAGCAAAGCTGGAAGTGGTGTGTGTTGTGTGATTGGACATTATATAAATGTGTCATATCCGGTGTGGACTCAAGTTTACACCCAAATCCCATTTAATCCTTAAACATCAACTACTTCTACTACTAATACATCAGCTACTTTAAATATAATGAGGTGCTATAATTAGGATAATGACTGGTTCTCTCAGTATTATTCTGAAGTAGCTTAATAATCAATATAATTAAGTGCTTAAATTCTATTAGTATTTCATAACACTAGGAACAATAACAAGCAATGTGCAAGGAAATAGTGCCTTGACATGGTACACTAAAAATTCGTTGTGTACTACATTCACCCCATTTTAATACAAGACTGACTGCATGGATATTTATTATAAATGCTGAGTTTAGGGCTTGCGGCCTCACGATTTGTGTTTCATTAATAGGTCCCATGACTATACCATGTGAAGGCTTTACCTGTACTAGAAACGCAATAATCTTTAAGATTTGGAAGCTTTGCTTCTACATTTTTAGCCACATGGTTTTGTTTTGGATAGAAGTCCGCTTCCTAGATTCTATTTTTATGAAAGAAAATGTGCAAACAGACCTGTCTGTCTGGGTATATCCCACCTGGTCATTTAATAAAACATAAAATACAGCAGAATCTTTCCAGATATGCAATTGGAAAATAACTTAAAGGTACATAGTTCCTGGCAATTAAGCTCCAAGGTGTTTAAATTGGTGTATTCACCTCTGGAACATGTGCTCTCTTTTCTCTTTCCCACACTGGGAGCCATACCAAGGCTTCCTTCAGCTGATTGACTTTCTGATAGTTATCCAACCACTTCACCTTCCCCTCCAGATCATCTTGAGTGAGACAGAGAGAGAGAGAGAGAGAGAGAGAGAGAGAGAGAGAGAGAGAGAGAGAGAGATCAATTCCTACTCAATTCAGCATCTCAAAGTTTCAACTACAACACGATTTCCACTGAAGTGTATCCACACCTTCTAATTAAACTTCACTCCCTTTGTTCTGCTCTCTATTGCAATACTTTTATTTCCTTGGTGACAAACAGCTCTACTTTCATTATGCTCTCATTTATGTCTGTACGTAGGGAAAGAGCTCTTACTCATCAGACACTGGAGGTAATTAAAGTTCCACACCCATAAACGAATAACCTGTAATAGTCATTTACACAAAGTTCCATGACAGTGTTACACCAGACGTTACACCAGACACACCTTTAAATCAGTCAGGAGAAGGAACACTGCTAAAAAATAAAAAATAAACCCACTTTGACACTGGTATGCAAATGTGTTGACGTAGTATATTTGTTAAAAACCTGACAGTCTAGTTGTGATGCAGATCACATACAGTTCTACAGGTCAGTACATGCTGGTAGACACTGGGAGAAAAACAATAACATGCAACCAAAATGTTTTTCCAGACCTAAATATCAGTACTGTGACTGTGACTATTTTGTATATTGGTCTTTCCTGGTAAAAAAAAACACTACAAGAAATGAATATAAAAAAATGAAAAAAATATCAAGAAACAACTTGGTCCCTTTGTGTACATTTGTGTGTTTTACATTCTGTTAATTTCTTTTCTCACAGCAGCCTCCGGGGGCACAAGCCATATTATAATGACATGACGAACTGGAATTGTGAGCTGACACTGTTAGTGTTTATAATTCCTCTTCAGACATACGTGCTTTACTCTAACATGATCTGTCTTCTCTGCTGATAAAAACAGCTTATCAGCAGTGATAAATACACAATAGCAACATGAAACAGGACAACTGGTTCATGTTACACCGTTAGAAAACAGCATTTTCCAGGACTAGGATACTCTGTTGCTGCATCTGTTCTACTTAAACAAATCCATTTTAAAATTAGAATGAATTTGTCTGCTTTCACAAGCACATTTTAGGCATCTGTCAGTAAAGACATAAGTCGGCAAACATACTCAAAATATTATGAAACAGAATATTTGGATTTTTCGAACTGCAAGCTCAGGGCAGAACTGTGGCGCAGCACTTAGTGTCGCTGGCTTACAGCTCCCAGAACAGGCCCCTGGTTCGATCCTGAGTTTAGAAAACTGTCAGTGTTGTTTCACACGGTCTTCCCAATGTCAGCATGGGTTTTCTCCTTGGTACCCTGGTTTACTCAAAAAACATCAGTTGAGTGCTCTGGGTATGCATGAATGCATGGGTACACGGTGCCTTCGAGACTCATTCTATTCCCGCCTTGCACCTTGACCAGGATTATGCAGCAAATTGCTAAGGATACAGTCTGAGGCTATATTTTTGACAAGTTTACCATTTCAAAAGATCATTACTGTACTGTTATCTGGCCAGCCTCTTAATCTGCATTCTTAAGGTAAATGTGTGTTCCTGTCCCCATATATAAATTTTTTAGCATTACTGTAAACAATATTTTGTAAGCATAAGTTCTCGCAGCCTCTTCGGCACGGAAACATACACCATAACAATAAAATCGGATTTATCATGCAGGTCTAATTCTGTGTTATTAGTAAACCTACAGCGTGGCCACTGCTCATGAGAAATGTTTTGCTGGCTGCAGCTGTGCTAACTGATAATGATATAATGCTACATATTTACATATGGCTCTGTCCACCAGCTCCACAATGCTCTGCAAGGCGCTTTCCTCTGTCTCTGTACAGCTCCTCTTCTCCATGTTCTTCAGGATGAGAGGGTAACGTGTGAACCTCTGCAAAGGAGTCACCAGCAGATCCTTTAACTGCAGCCTACGGCACTGTTCCTTCCTCTCACACCACTGTGGAAGACAGACAGAGATCATTACTGCTCCCATAATATCAACAGTACTGCTAATGTATTTATAGACAGAAGAGTGTAACAATTAGAAGGAGTACGTACAGCTACTACAATTACCATCATCATTTCAATAAATGAAAAAATATTGAGCAAGCATGGGGGAGATCTGTTTCTGCTTGTATGCTCAACTGATTTTCAATACTTTGTAAGATTATCTATTTATGTTTATTTTATATAAAAATCCTCAAATTCAGGTCACTGTGTGGAAAATAATGAAAGCAAACTGTTAAACTGAGTGAGGACTGAGGAGGGGGGATAAAGCAAGCTTTATAAGTTCAGAACTTTCATGCATGATAGTTTTTTGTGCACCGTGCTTCAACATTACAATATGTTTCTATTGTCAAATAAAAACTCCAAAACAAAGATTTTTCATAATTAACATGACAGAATATGTTTAAGTATCATTGTTGCCCTAATTTATATGAAATAAAACAATAAACACACAATGTTTACATAAAAAGAAAGAAATAAAAAACTGTCACTAGTCAAAAACCTAACTACAATCCAACATTTTTTTATTGAAATATATATATAACCCAGTACTCTAGCCTTTTTTTATTTGATATTTTCTCCTTAATTATGCATCTTTACGTATACTACACCAGCACAAGGTGTAGGTGTAGGTGTGTTCAACACATATTCAATCACACATCCAATAAAATGGAAGGGAATGTAAAATAGATTTTTTTAAATTAAATTTTTACCACAATAGCAGCTCATCGCCCATGAGTTGTGTGCGCTGAAGCATTCTCAAAAATGAAAACCTTGATCTACCAGTTAATGCTATACTAGTCTAACATACCTTCACATAGGCATTGAAGTCCTCCCTGGGTTTCAGGGTGTCCAAATAGAGGATGGCTTTACTGTAGTTCAGACAGTATTTCTGTAGACAGTGACAAATGCTCTCGCCAAAAGCCTGAAAGGTCAAAGACAAAGGTCAGAGAAAACAGCTTATGCATGTCTAAACTAAAGACCTTAAAAAAATAAATCGTGCACAAATATATTACATACTGTTGACTTTGACATAACTTGTATCTGACTGAAACACAGCAAAAAACAAGCACATATACACACCTGCACACACTAAGCAAATGCATGCTAACAAATGCACACACACTTCTATGAGCAAATACATGTACACACGCACACAAGGCAACATCAGTGATCCCTCACCTTTTTGAGAATAGCCATCAGGGCCTGTGTGTTATTGGTTTCTGGAGGCTCTAAAGTGGCCCACAGCTCTTTAATCGCTTGCAGCAGACTGGTCAGGAAGCCAAAGCTAACCTACAAACAGTCATCCAACACACAACCTGATTTAATACTAGAAACTATACACGATTGCATTCCAGTTTCACTTATTGCAAGACTATGAGCAGTAAACTAAGAAAGCACACAACATGTATATCCACATGGGTGACATATTAAAGGAAAAACCATTTATTCTGTTACGATATGATTGAATATTGCTGGCAGGGTTTGTATCCACGTGTTCCTTTAGAGTAGAGGTGTCAAGCTCAAAACCTGCCAGGGCCACATCAGTGTTTTTGGAGCTTTTGAAGAGCCATAAACTAAAGCTATTTATTTATTATGCTTTTTATCACATAAGAATAAGCAACCAATATCCCAGATTCTGATAGTAGAACAGCACAATTTTTGAAAAACAAAAAAACTACCTATTGACCCAGAAACTATTCAACTGTATGTACTATTAGGTGATAACATGGGCTATACTGATCTTTATTTTTAATATATATTGGGCTTGCATAGAGTCAATCTCTAGTCTCTGCTGTGGAAATGTCAGCTCCATACTAAGTATCTATAACCTAGGAATATTTTTTTAACTATATGTTTTCATTTTGATATCAATTTGTATAACAATCAGTTTCTGCTTTAGCTGTCATGAGAGCTTGAGGTGGTTTTAAGACTAAACTAAAACACTATGTTGGCTTTGCCTTTAAGTTGTCACCCATCTATATCTGTACTTTTAGATGTTCTTTACCAGGCACAGCTCATTGAGGTTGGCAAACAATGCCCAAGATTCAATGTCTTGTAGACATTCTCTTATCTGCAGTTCTGACAGAGTGGTCAAAAATACCTGCACACAAACCACAGGTAAAGCATGTTTAAAATAACAGAAGATTGCATATACAAGTGTGGTTCTGCAACCTAATAAAGAACTATTTGGGATTTTTGTGATGTGCTCATTTCCTTGCTGAGTACCAATAATAGAAACATCATACTCGGAGCATATGCTTATGTATGTAGTCTATAAAATATCCCTGGCTATATCACCCTATTCTTCTGAATATTCCTATCAACTTTCACCGATCAGGCATAGCATTATGAGCAGTGACAGATGAAGTAAATAACACTGATTATCTCTTCATCATGGCACCTGTCAGTGGGTGGGATATATTAGGTAGCAAGTGAACATTTTGTCCTCAAAGTTGATGCAGGTGGGGTCCTCACTGATGCAGGTGGGGAGCGAAGGCTGGCCCGTGTTGTCTGATCCAACAGACAGGGCTGTTTTGGCAGCAAAAGGGGGACCAACACAATATTAGGCAGGTGGTCATAATGTTATACCTGGTCCGTGTATGTGACCCATGTAGCCTCCTCTCAGTCATACGACCGGCAGTCACTTACACTTTCAGGATGACTCAGAAACAGACCTGTCTGATTAACTCAACAAAACTGTAAATCATCAATTACAGTGCAGGATATGGGGTTTATAATATAAAAAAGGCTTGCATTATAACAAATTATAGGCGTATTAATATTTTATTAATAAACTGAATCTTGTTACTGTTTTTAAACAAATAATATACTTTCACCACCACCACTTCACACTGTATGAATGATCAATTCATACCTCTTTTAGCACCATTAACTGGTCTAGGAAGTACACACACTCGCTGGTGAAGAGCTCCCAGAGTGCCTCCTGTCTTTTGTGTGCTTTTGGCTCTTCTTCCTCCCTCAGCTCAGAATGACTTCTCAGAAACTCCTCTAAAGTCAAATCCTGAGGTAAATAAAAGAAACAGCCTAGAGATTTTAGACACATCCAAATTTGAATGACTGCGTCTGATATCATCATATTAAACAGATTATCATCTGTCTCTACCAGACCCACTTAGAGAACGAGTTTAGTCCAGACTCTATCAGGCCCAATCACAACACTTCTTAAAAGTGCCTTAAAAGTGCTTGTGAACATGTAACATAAACCATGGGAAAATAATCTATGTGAAATAATAAATTGTTTAGGACATTACCTTTTAACTACTGAACTACTAAAGAATAACTACTGAAAATGGCCTAATAACAGTTCTACACCTTAATAGAGACATTTTGCATTTGCATTTAGCAGAAATACAAATAAAATATGCAAACTCTACCTAATATTCAAATGAGATTCAACAGCTTTTGCCACTTTTAGGTTTAAGGAAACCTTTTACAGAAATTTAAGTTCCACAGTCAATGGATAAGTTCCACAACAATATGATTACTCTGGGTAATCTTAAAGAGAAGCCCTTATTTACATATTTAAAAGACTTTTTCTAATTTCAGCTGTGAGTTCTATTACCTTGTACTGCTGAAAATGTGTGTTTCTCCACTCCTGGATGTGAATGTTTGTGAGACATTTTTCAATGTCTGCAGCTATGCGTGTTCTGCCTTTATTCTAATTGAAAACAACAACAACAACAACAACACAGTTTTAATTTACTACAATAATGAGAACAAGGTCAACACTGTGAGAGTTTATCTGATAAATGATGCAAAAAGATTAAACACACAAAAAAAGGTGGGTAAATTAAAAAATACTTTAGTGCATGAATCAGGGAAACCCTTGAAAAAAAATCAATGCCGATGTGTAACTGACTATGTAAGTGACGTAAAGCCTAAAAAAGAAAAAACTCAATTTCAATCATGCATTCCCTGCAGTTTCTCGAGAGGAATGCAAGACACAGAGCTCCTTTCTATTGCACGTTTCGAGGAGTGAGAATGTGTAGTATTAGAAACTTTTGTTAGAGCACAAACAATCTCAAATCCAAGTTCACTTTCTACTTATTTATTTATTATTTGGTTAGCATTTCAGAACGTGCGCTCAGTAGAGACACTTGTCTGTATTGTACTGTGGTGCCTGTCTCACGTGTACATGTTCATGCACATGGCTGGAGGCTAGCCCTTCTCACTGGGAGGCAAGGGCAATGGGGTTCTTCTGTCTCGCCTTTCAGTGTAGCAGCCAATCAAATTCCAGCATGGTCATGTGACAGCCAAGGTGACTTTATGTGCTGATCGACTTGACAGTGAAACAGGAATAGTAGTACAAATTTACCTGGTGCATTCACCATTCACTTCTCACATTGGTATTACCGAGCAACACTCTAATGGGTAATGAAAAGAAGATTCAGTAATAAACTGCAGATAAATTTATATATATATATATATATATATATAAATTTGTATATATGTATATATATATATATATATATATATATATATATATATATATATATATATATATATATATATATATATATAAATATATGAACAGTGGTGTGAAAAAGTGTTGGAACCCAAGTTCGCATCAGCTTGAGGTCACAAACCTACCGATCTATCAGTCTGGAAAAGGTTATAAAGCCATTTCTAAAGCTTTGGGACTGCCGCGAACCACAGTGAGAGCCATTATCTACAAATGATGAAAACATGGAACAGTGGAGAACCTTCCCAGGAGTGGCCGGCCGACCAAAATTACCCCAAGAGCGCAGCGACAACTCATCCAGGGGGTCACAAAAGACCCCACAACAACATCCAAAGAACTGCAGGCCTCACTTGAACGTGAGTGTTCATGACACCATAAGAAAGAGACTGGGCAAAAATGGTTTGCATGGCAGAGTTCCAAGACGAAAACCGCTGCTGAGCAAAAAGAACATAAAGGCTCATCTCAGTTTTGCCAGAAAACATCTTGATGATCCCCAAGACTTTTGGCAAAATACTCTTTGGAACTTTTTGGAAGGTCTGTGTCCCATTACATCTGGCGTAAAAGTAACACCGCATTTCAGAAAAAGAACATCATACCAACAGCAAAATATGGTGGTGGTAGTGTGATGGTCTGGGGCTGTTTTGCTGCTTCAGGACCTGGAAGACTTGCTGTGATAAATGGAACCATGAATTCAGCTGTCTACCAAAACATCCTGAAGGAGAATGTCCGGCCATCTGTTTGTGACCTCAAGCTGAAGCAAACTTGGGTTCTGCAGCAGGACAATGATCCAAAACACACCAGCAAGTCCACCTCTGAATGGCTGAAGAAAAACAAAATGAAGACTTTGGAGTGGCCTAGTCAAAGTCCTGACCTCAATCCGATTGAGATGCTGTGGCATGACCTTAAAAAGGTGGTTCATGCTCAAAAACCCTCCAATGTGGCTGAATTACAACAATTCTGCAAAGATGAGTGGGCCAAAATTCCTCCACAGCGCTGTAACAGACTCAGTGCAAGTTATGGAAAACACTTGATTGCAGTTGTTGCTGCTGAGGGTGGACCAACCAGTTATTAGGCTTAAGGGGCAAATACTTTACACAGGGCCATGTAGTTTTGGATTTTGTTTTCCCTTAATAATAAAAACCTTCATTTAAAAACTGCATGATGTGTTTACTTGTGTTATCTTTGACTAATATTTAAATGTGTTTGATTATCTGAAACATTAAAGTGTGACAAACATGCAAAAAGACAAGAAATCAGGAAGGGGGCCAACACTTTTTCACACCACTGTGTATATATATATATATATATATATATATATATATATATATATAATTTTAACAGCTTTCATATCTGTATTACAGGTAATAAACACAAGTCTCTTATTTCTTAGTTCTGTTTTACATATGATTATTTATGTGCTGGTTGCTTGTATAGATGGTGGCAGAATTAGGGGGAGAGGGGGACATGTAATTCTGCTTCACTCTAAGTGGGTCAGTGAACAATGTGTGCTCGACCTTAGCTGAGCAAAAAAAAAGCTGTGTTTTAGACAAGACAGAAGTTGAGAGAGCACAGTTATTCAAACATTCTTTTACCATTTAATTCTCTTTTAGTTTTTAAATGGCTGAAATGTTAAATTTCACCTACCATTGTACGTTTTGAAAAAGGCCACTTTGATTTCTTTGTATCTATATCAGGAAAAAAAGTTTGACACACGGTCAGTATACAGAGCCAAACATACGCAAAATACTGAAATGTATAACACTGTAGATATTTAGTTATTGTTCAATATCAAGATGGTTCACAATGATAGTATGGGTTAGCTGGAATAATTTGCGAATGCTTATTGTGATAACAATAGCCTAATGAACCTGAAAACGTGGAGCGGTTTAAAATATCGACAGCATCATTGGAAACAAAAAGGTCACCGGGAGAAACATCCAGTCCAGGAAGAGTGACCACCACAGAGCTTCGCCTTCTTTCCTGTAGCCTGCTGTACACAAAGCAAATTCATGAGAAACAGGTCAACAGAGGTTAAAGTTACAGATGACTGAAGAACATTTCAGCCCTATGGGACACTTTTCCCTCAAAGCATGACAGATGAGCTGCTTTTATGCTAAATGACAGGTTGTTATATAGTCTTTGTGGCTTTCTTTTTGAGTTTGAACTTTACATAATCTATGTGCTTCTTCCTCTCCAGTTTGACAAAATCAATAGAAAATGTTCTTGATTAGTGCAACTCATATCCTGGATTTAAAGATGTCAGGATATCAGAGGTGCAGAAGCACGATTCTTAATACCAAATAAAGTTTTGGGCAAAAATAAATAAATAAAAAATTGGATTATTAGCATTAAACTCTCATCAAAATGATGTAATCATGAGTTGGTGCCATGTAGCTCGGACCAATAACTCAGTAAGCCACAAATATGTTTGTTACAGCCCCATATTGATTGGTCATGAAGTTAAAAGTGCCCCTCAAACATTCACTAAAGACAAGGAAGAGTAGGGAGATGCACTATTGCATCACGTGCAGTGTGCATATTATACACCATCAGTTCATAATTTGATGTAAGTTAATTGTAACTGCAATCACAACTATAGAAATTAACATAGAGTCACTACAATGAAAAGCAGTTAGCCATAAGTAGATAATATCATATTCTCAATAAAACACAAGCTCCTAACTCTAACCAGCTTTACATTCTAAATACTGAAATTGTGATGCTTCAGTGGAAAACTCCTTTAGCATTCCTGTTATGTTGTGATTGTTGGCCCTTTTTATCAGCAAGGTAAGCAAAAATATTCCAAAGCTAGTCTTTTCCACAAGTTGAGGGCATGACATTACTTATTTACTTTAGCTGTACACTTGCTCCTTCAACCACCTGAATTAAATAATCACATGCAATTTTATTTGCCTATGGGCAGGGAAAAATGTCAGCTTAGTGTCAGCCTATTTATATCAGGTGTAGCATCAAAAATATCAAACGTTATATAATCATCTGATTTACAACAATGCAGTATTAAACACTCAATGTCTTGTGAAACCTGAATCGATATATAGTTACAAGGATATTAAAACATCATATTAATATATCGAACTGTAAATATTACATTAAACTTCATTCCTTAGAGTTTTACAAAATCTCATATTAAGCTAAGTGAGAAACCTTGGGTAGCAGTTCTTTATTAACAGGGTTATCGGGTTAGAGTGGTTCACAAAAACGTTGAAATCTTTTGTTTCCTGTGTTTATGTAATGTATGGTTCAGTTTCAGACATCAGTCAAACAATACAAAATATGGAAAGTGGAGAGTGCTCATTATCTTGTGGAACCAGTTAAGACGAAGAAGAAAAAAAAAGGTAGGACGGGAGAAGCAACGCCCTGCTTTCCAGCTTGTGGCTGTGGAACTAAGCCTAATGATTTAAACATGAGGATTTGTTTTTGGCCTCTAGTTTGTTAAGGGTAATCATATGCAGGTAAATTTATGATGTAAATATTCCCTGGAAAAAGTCATCATGGCAGACAAAAAGTGTATGAGCTTCTACTGGACTGAGCTTTTGTTTCTTTTGATCCTTCTCTGATTGACTTTCATCTGCTTTATGCTCAGGTGACCTCCGTTCCCCAATGACTTGTGCTATACCGTGGCTGAAAAAATCAGGCATGAAGCAGAATTGCTTTTAACAGCAACTTGACAGGCTGGTTTTTAAGTTCCACCCTCAATGTTGTGACTGTCCTCTCACGAAATGACTGAACGGTGGTGGTTTGCTGCTGTATATATCAACATGACATTTTAGGTATTTTGCAGCTGAATGACAACAGCGCTCAAGATTGGTCACAATACATATGCCTTCAAATGTGTGAATAAACTGATGAAACAATATGTACAAACGAGAACTAAAAATCATAGCAAGGCCAATATGGACATCATGGACAGTGATCCTCAGCACTTGACCATGAGACTGAAATGATGAACAACGGTGACATACAATTTGACCTTATAACAATAATGTCCAGGGCAGAGCACATGCTCTGATAGACCTTTTAATCTTCCCCTGTATGTTTAAGCCTTGACATTTTAAGACATTAAATTTTGACATTTTAAGTGATTAAAGACTCAGTGTGAGTTCATGCTAGTAGTGGTCAGATAATTCGCTTTTTTCTCTACTACATACAATGATTAGCACTACAAGGCTTAACAAGGAAATCATTACTTGTTGTGCCCTGGTCCTGTTATAAATATGACACTTTGAACTGGCCCATGAAATGAAAACAGGTCACTGCTAATTCTATCATAAAACACATCCATAATGCAATTTGCATCCCATTGAGGCCCAGTCTGAGTACCAAGTCCCATGTTACAGTGCTTCCATGAGAAAAAGGGGGCTTTGTCCTTGCACCTTTGCCAAATAATGATGCCCTCAAACTCAAGCTCTCTCATCCAATGCCTGTCCTAGAACAAGCTCTGTTATCAAGCAGTGCTGCACTGGCCTTTATAGCTGCGTGATTATCTCTCATTATCTTGCAAGATGAACAGATCCATTAGGGGGAAACAGCATTAATGAGTTTCTGTATTCCACCAGGAAGCATGGGAGTAGAATATCTTGGCATACAGAGTTCATATGCCTCTAACAAAGTGGGATTACAGTTAACAATGGGTTTCTAGTGGCCAGCTCCATTAGCGATGCTCCATCTGGTCTGCTTGCGGCTGAGAAACATGCCATTTGGCCATCTTTAATAAAATAACGCTTCAAATTAGTGATGTAGTACGACAAGTGAGAAAGCAGTTTGGGTATGGAACTGTTGGTTTTGGCACAAACAACAAGCCTGCTGGCTTGACCAGTTTCACTCGTATTAAACAGAGACAGAATGACATTTTGTATGTACCAACACTGAGTATTAAAAACAAACAGAAATGCTATGTGGCTCACATGCAAATCTAAGGGCATAGTTCATGCAAATTTCTAAAGATAGTGGTGCTATACACCTACCTTTTATGACTAGGCTCTTTCACCTGTAGTGAAAAACAAATGATGTAAGTACATACAGTAATGAAAACATTTAGCAACTATAAAATAATTGTACATTCAGACAGTCTGAAAACACCTCTGCATCACTAAACATTAATAGAATATATGTATCAGAAGCAATAAAAGTTCTCTTAAAGCTATGGACTATGTCAATATGCTCTGACTATACAGGATGTGCCTGATTGAATACATAAATTGAGAGAATGGGGTTTTCCTTTCATTCTTTTGATTGCCCACTGACCCCGCCATTATTCGATGCCTGTGGACTGTGAGGACTGGGGCCCATCGGAGGAGTCTCCTTGAGGGGGTCTGGCGACATGGGCTCAGTCAAAGCTGTCGGCACATGTATCTACTGATTCATTTGCTGTCAAAAGGGCTCATTGTGAAGAGCCGCCACAGGAGGCTGAGCAGAATGAGCATGGAGACTTCAATTGGAAGGAATGCAAAGGCTCTCTGTGTGACGTATTATGCAACAATAAAAAAGAAATCACACTTCTGACCCCCTGGATTGACTGTGACCGATTTTAGTCAGTAACGTCTATTTAAATGACCGTTGTCACAGTCCTGAGCATACGACTTGCAAAAACATTCTTCCGTCCAAAGTTATGATAAACAGTAAACTGAGTTTAGCAAAATTCACCTTACCTCTCTAGTACCATCATCATCAGTATCAGCGCTTTCATTTACACTCAAAAACTCCTGCTTCACGTGAAGACCACTGCCACTAATTGTCTTTGATCTATAAGACCTCACTTTCCCCAGAGTCACAGAGTCATTAGAGTGACCGTTGCATTGACTGTCCTCATTAGACTGGTTCTCAATGATAGCAAGGGGAGATTTTTGACGGTGTATAGGTGACAGAGGGCTCCTTGGTGAGGGAGACTCATTGGAGCCAGGCTCCTCCTGAGTACTGCCTATCCTCCCTGCATCACGGCAAGGAATCCTGGTGCTCCTCATCCTCCTCAGAGTGGGAGATGTGGAGATGCGAGCAGGCGCTTGCCTGTCAAACTGAAATAGCGGTGTGGGCATTGTATCCACCTCACCCACCGAGCCACATCTCAGTCTGGAGGATGTCCTGGAGAGCTCGATCCGCATCAGGAATGGATTGCTCGTTTGGGTTTCTTTGTCCACGGTTGGTTCATGAGATGTTTGGGTGTGTGCATCCACAGTTTTAGCCATGTCCTCATTGTGCCATTCGATGTAGGTCCAGTCCAGTGTTTTGTCCACATGCTTTCCGTTTTCCTTTATATATTCATGATGTAAGTCAGTCATCTTGTGCAAAGAGGCATGATATCATTGAACAGCTGAAAGTGAAGAGTGTTCTTCGGGGAGAGTGGTGTCACTTTGGAGCCACGCTGGAAAGGTGAACAAGATTGAGTTAGGGGATTTTTTTTGTGATACTCATTCAGGAAGTAAATGTTCATGATAATAATGTTAATGACGAAGCATTATCTATACAAGCTCTTTACTCCTAACTCGTTTACACAGAAATACAGGAGACCTGTTTAACGCCTACAGCCTTGCCAGCGTTTCACAAAATAAATGTTTTAGTCAATTGTCATTGTGAGAGACTCAATCTTGGGAAAACAAGAGTTCAGCACTGATTTTGGGCTTGTGCACCTGATCCAAAACACCAGCCTAAGAGCTATATACACACGAGCAGCACATCTGCACTAAAATGGTGAAATTGCCCCAGCTGTTTTAGCTTAACGCTAAAGTAAAATTTCTCCTTATTGATACTGCACCTGTTGCATTATTTTACACAAATTAGTCTCCACTGCTGGTCTTTAAGGATATACATTGTTAAAACGCCTTAATAAAAACCTTAATATATATCTATTATTAAGTCACTAACATATTTTCTTTTAAAAATCATATTTACTTACGTTTTATTTCATGTTTCAGCCCTGTCCATGAGGCGGTGTGTGCGTGGCTGTGCGCGCTGTTCACTCTCAGCAAAAACAGTGATAAAGCATTAGGTCTGAAACAGGTACTGAGGTAAAGTTTCAGCTACTGAAAAAAAAGGAATTAAACATTTAAACA
>JAUCMX010000004.1:11894422-11964422 GCA_033459395.1 Hemibagrus guttatus
GACTACCCACAGTTCAAATTTGTCCTCTGTAGAGGACATTTGTCAACCTTAATATCTTCTACATCCTGCATACTACTGAGGCAACTCCTTGTGTGCTCTAAAGAGGACGTTTAGCACTTTCAAATGAGACCAAAAATGTCTTTAGTATTATCATTACCTTCCAAACAATTGGGAAAGTTTAAAAAACAAGTATTTGGGACATTTATTTTTTCCTGGTAGTCAGGAGGATATATATATATATATATATATATATATATATATATATATATATATATATATATATATATATATATATATATATGTGTGTGTGTGTGTGTGTGTGTATATATATGTATATATATATGTGTGTGTGTGCATATATATATATATATATATATATATATATATATATATATAATATATATATGTATATGTGTGTGTGTGTATATATGTATATGTGTGTGTGTGTATGTATATATATGTATATGAGTGTGTGTGTATGTATATATATATGTATATGTATGTGTGTGTGTGTGTGTGTGTGTGTGTGTGTGTATGTATATATATATATGTGTGTGTGTGTGTGTGTGTGTGTGTGTGTTAAACCCTGAAAAGTGCGTCTCCTCCCCCAGAGTGTTGAGAAAAAACGCCTTGTCTATCTCACAGGAAGGAGTTTCAAACCTCAAGAATAGCGTCAGAAGAACCAGCCTGAAGTCGATCACTCACTCTGCAGCACGTTTTTGTCTTTTTGCCTTGTTTTTTGGGGGTTGCCGAGTGTCAGAAGCATGTTTTGCTCTCACGTAACACAAGTTCACGTTTGGATACAGGGATTTTGAGACGCGGTGAGCACTGAAGTCGGCCTGGTCTGGCGTAATTAATTCAGTTCAGAGTAAAAACATGTCAGATCACAGGTCGAGTTTTCTCCACATTGGCGATATCGTGTCTCTGTACGCCGAGGGCACTGTCAATGGATTTATCAGCACTTTGGGGTAAGTTCTCGTCTCTTTAACCTTTCATTGCATTACACGTCTGAAGAATGTAATGTGATTTAGCTTTATAACACCGACATGCTACATGACTCGGAGTGAGAGTGGAATAAGGAAGTGATTGTGGGCCTGAGTGGCTGAGTCAGTGAAGCGAGCAGCTACTGAACACGCAAATCACATAACATAACGCAAAGCTCCATATTTGTTTATTGAAGCGGTTTTTATATCTATGTACAGCCTTCAGTTTCTGTACCGTGGTGTAAAATCGACCGCGGAATAAATCAACTCGACTAAATTCAGTGCAAACTTTATATGTGGACTAATCCCACACTAAACCCAGTGCAAACCTGCAGCCTGCAAACACTAGTGTTACAGGGAGCAAAATAACACCAGCCCATGCTGTTTATTAATAAAAGCTGATTTTAATTCATATCTGAGGAGGCAAATGACCTGAAGGTTTGAAACCTGGTTGAAGGTTGCACCTTTTCATTTGCCCTGACTCATAGTTAAGATAAGACGCTTTACTCTGCAGGTTGCAGCATGAATGCAGCACTTGCATGGACTGTGGCTTCAGTGGAATTTAGTGTCTCCACCACTTGTTGCTAAAATTTCAGCAAATACTATAGCTATGGTATTGAAGGCTTTAAGTAAGGGAAAAACGACTTCATTTACCCCCACACCCAGCTGATAAAATATGACGTTAATTTTTGTTGTTTGTGTTTTGTTTTGTTTTGCACCAGAGCTACAAGTAACAAACATGCAGCTTTCACTTTCACATAATGCAAACTACATGTGTAAATCATCTCATGCTTGCCCCGAAGACAGTTTGTAGAGAAATGCTTTTATAAACAGGCAGAATAATAATCAATCAATATAAAAAAATGTAAATGAAAATATACTACACATGAACTTGGGTTAGGGTACAATATTATCAATGAAGACGATTCCAATATACACTGATCAGGCATAATGTCATGAGCAGTGAGAGGTGAAGTGAATAACACTGATTATCTCCTCATCATGGCACCTGTTAGTGGGTGGGATATATGAGGCAGCAAGTGAACATTTTGTCCTTAAAGTTGATGTGTTAGAAGCAGGAAAAATGGGCAAGCGTAAGGATTTGAGCGAGTTTGACAAGGGCCAAATTGTGATGGCTAGACTGCTGGATCAGAGCATCTCCAAAACTGCAGTTCTTGTGGGGTGTTCCCGGTCTGCAGTGGTCAGTATCTATCAAAAGTGGTCCAAGGAAGGAACAGTGGTGAACCAGCGACAGGGTCATGGGCGGCCAAGACTCATTGATGCACGTGTGAAGTGAAGGCTGGCCTGTGTGGTGTGAAGGCCGTGTGATCCGATCCAACAGACGAGCTACTGTTGCTCAAATTGGTGAAGAAGTTAATGCTGGTTCTGATAGAAAGGTGTCAGAATACACAGTGCATGACGGGTCAGGGCTGTTTTGGTGGCAAAAGGGGGACCAACACAATATTAGGCAGGTGGTCATAATGTTATGATCGGTGTAGACATCTTTAAACTTTAAGGCCATGTTGCCATTTTAGTCTGATAGATAGATGGAGATACTTCATTGATCCTGTGAGGGATATTATTTTGCAGCAGCATGACGCTCAAGTGAAAAGCAAATGAAGATCTACAAAAAACACACTGAATATTAAATAAAGATATGTACAACATTAAAAAACAGTAACAATTACAAATAAAAAAAACTATATATGACAGAAAGTACAGCTGGTTATGCAGTAGTGTGTTCATCTATCACAGAGCGATGAGCTATATAGTTATACAGTGTTATGATGAAATGTAAGATTGATTTTCCAAAACGTGTATGGCAGTGGCACTGAATGACTTGTAATACATTGGACATGGTACCAAACCATGAGCTGAGCAGAAAGTAAGACACTTTAAATTTATTTGTGTAGAGAAATCCCGAGCTTGGGATGTATAATTACGTGGCTTATGAACAAGTCAGAAGCAGTCTCCTTGGGATAATATGAGCAAGATGTGTTTAATTCAGTTCAATTCAGTTTTGTATAGCATTTTACAGGAATATCACCTGCTGAGTGCTAAAAACTGAACCTGTGAAGTACTAAAGACTTTAAAATGGATTGCTCTAAGAAGGGCAACAAAATGGCATAGATAGATTATTTCTTCTCACATTCTGTTCAGCAAAAAATGTTGGTGACCCGATGATTGGATTGGATAAGCAGTACAAACAATGGAATGGAATGGAATGAATGCTTTGCCAAGACGGTCACTTTTATGCTTAGCTAACATGCTAAACTAACATTAGCTACCTGACAGGACTTTTTGTTGCTGACACTAAATGTTGCACCTCGTATGTGCATATGCTTGAATTATATGTAATGTGCATATAAACAGAGATAGTTGAGATTTTCAACAGGGTAAATTGTTCCCTTGTGCATCCATTCTGTTGTCATTTATTGTACATGTCTGAATGCTGCATGCTGAGAACACCGTGAGAGTTGTGCTCTGAATGCGCAAGAGAAAAATTGTAGGTTAGAAAAGGCCTGAGTTATGAGAACTTCCACATGGGAAAATGTACCAGCTGGCAGAGCCATCCTTGCAGGAATGTGCTGTTAGTTTAGTGTGGCACAACAAACAATACATATGCATGTTGACAGCCAGTCTCAACATGCGTTTCCGCTGATCCTGGATTGATGATGGTGTTTCTTGGGAACTTGAATCATAGGAACAACAGGAATGAACTTGCATTAAATTGAGTGACCGTGGAATTTGATGGAAAATCTTGTATATGAGCTCAGAATAATGGGTCAAAATCCGTGTCTCTGGAAGTTGTGAGACTGTTAATAGAATTATTTGGGTTTCTCATTCAGTACTGCAAATATGCTGGACAATAACAGATTCCATGCAAAGCTTTAGCTGTCTTATCATAAACAGGTTGAAGCAATGCCTGACTTTTGATAACATTAGATTTTACAATCTATGATACCACATGAAATTCTTTAATTTGTAGTTAAAGTTGTAGTTCTTTATCTTGTTATAACGTTCTTTGACTCGTATAAAACAGTGACTTGTCACCTTGACACTGTCTGTTACATCTCATAGAGGTGTAATGAGCATGTTCATTAGCTGCTTGCTGACCACACTTTAGTTCATGATTAACCGATCCTGTTTGGTCATGTCTCTTCAGGTACAACCTGACGTATATCAGTGCTGCATATGTAAGATGTGTAAGTGTGCCTAAGAAGTTAATCATTTAGTAAACATATGTAGCAGAGCTGTTAGTTCTTTGCCTGTTTTTCTAGCCAGCACTCATTACATTTCCGATTACCATCTTCTGCTTCCAAGATGCCAGATCTGAATGCTCCATTAAGCCCCATTTTACAGATTTACAGTACAGGCTTGTTTATGTGGGTATTTCAGATAAGCGCCCACAGCGTAGCATTGTTTTCCAGTGCTCTTGATCTGAAAATCATTTTCTTATTTGTGGTAGTTGATTATAATAATCCATATCTATTAAAATGTACTTTGGCTTTCTTAAGAGAAACTAAATGCTGCACATGAAGTGGCTGGGACTGGATGACTGGGTGTACATAGACTTACTTTAGAGGTCAATGGTAGTGAGATAAGAAGATAATAGCACTTTATGATGGGCTATTTTTTTTAAAAGTTCTTAGTCAAATAAGGTGATCCACAGCACTAAGTGACACTAATAGTAAACTGAATGTCTGACAGTGTGGATATAGTTATAGATGAGCAAATAGTCCTATTATTTTCTCATCTCCTTTAAAAACGACATTTTATGAATGCTAGTAATAAGCCTATGCTTGTCTGTGCTAATTTTAGATTGTGGCTTTTTAACAACTACTTCGTTTCCTAGTAGACGCTTTTTTCATGATGTCTCTCTTCCCCCACAAGTGTGTTCTAGTCTCTTTTTGCTTTGATATCGATGCCATAAGTGTCACATGATGCTCTTCAGACCAGTTACCTCAAATTGAAAAAATCATGGGCAAGTGATGATGAGAACAGATAATGGTAAAGTGAAATTTCTTTGAAACACATGAACATGCAGTGGCTTTGGCAATATTTCTTATTAGGACTGTATGGATTTATTTATTTATCGTCACATTTGGCTAACATGGCCGCTAATTTCACACATTTTTTGGAGATTTTTATTTTTATCCTCCATTATGTCAAAAATGATGATATCTTTCTTTAAAAACATACAAAACATATCTCCAATTCACTAATGTTTAATAAAACCTAAAAAAGATGTCAAAACCTAGAAATCATGCCTGTTTTTGTAACTCATAAATGTATAAGCTGATTAATGGTTTATTTCATTAGCAGCTTCTGCTTCCTTTCTTGCACCTGAAACTGAAGGTAATCATTCTGTGTCTTTGTTCATCTCTTCCTCACTTGTGTGTGAAGGCCTTGAAGAAAAACTGTTGGTTTCTTGTTTGGCCTTAATGTTGTGCTGATGCTTTTCTCAGTTTCTTTTATGGTTTTGAGGCATTAGCATGGCAAAGGCTTTTTAAATCGAAAATAAAATTCTCTGAGGTATATGTGGCTGGCTGTGTGTGAATCAGTTATAGCAGGAGGAGCAAACTTACAGTAACAGCCAAGCTAACACAGTACTTGATTTGAATGACTTTGTCATTATTCTCATTAATTCAATACAATTTTATTTGTATAGCACTTTTAACAATGGACATTGTCTCAAAGCAGCTTTACAGAGCATAAGAAACATAGGGACAAAAAGTTCAAGATTAATGTTAGACAAAAAGCTTAATTTATTTGAATCAGTCCCTAATGAGCAAGCCTTTAGGTGACTGTGGCAAGGAAAAACCCCCTTAGGCCTGTAGACCTGTAGAGTGACCTATAGAGTGACCTGTTGAATGTGTGATCCATGTGACTGTAATAACATGCAGATGCTGGATGCAAAAAATCTCACACTCTTGCATAGTACAAAAAATGTCGTCTGAATGCTTTTCTTACTAAACTTCCTGCCAAAAAGAGATTTATACTGATAGTATTGTATTGTTAATCTGCGATTTTATGATCCAGTATCAGGATATATTTATTGACAAACACTTTTTTAATTCTCTTTTAGATAATGGTGTCTGCCAAATGCCATACATGTAAATGTAATACAGTATAAAGCCACAATTTTAAATAATTTCCTTAAATCTTGATGTTTCTTGCATGAGTTTGTTTATAGTTAAAATTATGTTAGATTTCATCAGTGCTGTCTGCATAATAGTTTCCTGTATCATTTATTAATATTATACAATGCTGTTGAATTCTTAAACCTGATTGGTCAGATTTGTTTTGTAGAAAAGCATGACTTATTTTAGATTAATACGCCTACTCTACATAACTTATTCAATGGAAAATGTTTGAACTCTCTCCGTAAATAGATTAATGAGAACATATTTTATAGATGCTGCTCATTACTCATTAGTGTTATGTATGTGGTGTATATGCAGTGTTGACATCAGTGATTACTGGGGACATAGTAAATATTAAATGTGATGCATAAATTTCCAGAGAAACAGGATGTTTTGGACCGAGGTCCTTCATCATCTGTTTAAAGAAAATGCCTTTGAGAGTGTAGGAGGTGGAAAGATTTGCCTTGGTTTCACCTCCTACATGCTGAAGAGCACTTTGCACAGCTTTAGGTATGACTTTTTTTAATTGCATTTTCACTATATTTATAGGATCTTCAGTTCATGTTCACATTGGGGTAAAAAAAAATGTCCCCTTATTTACTTTGACAGTGGCATGGGTGACGCTTTGAGTAACACGAAGGTCTTCTAAACAAATACAAATAGGAGCCCCCCCAACAGACGTGAGCGATTGGTTCAATTCGTTTCAATTATATTGGTATAGCAATGGACATTGTCTTAAAGCAGCTTTACAGAACATAACAAACATAGTACAAAAAGTTCAAGATTAATATTAGACTTGTATTTAAATTTATTTGTATTACTCCCTAATCTCTAATGAGCAAGCCTGAGGCGACTGTGGCAAGGAAAAAACCCCTTAGATAGTAAGAGGAAGAAACCTTGAGAGGAACCAGACTCAAAATGGGAACCCATCCTCATTTGGGTGACATGAAGAGTGTTATTATAAATTATTATAAACACCAGAGAGTGTGATTATGATTAATGTCCTTTCTACACTCATAAACAGTCAGTGATGCAGATACAGCATAAGTAGAATGTTATTGATTAGGAGGTTGTTGTCCTCAAAGTCCACATAGGGTTGGCATCTTCTCTTTGAATGTATGAAATCTTCATGAAGCAGAATCCAACTGAAGTCGGTCCATCTCTGGATGCCCTGGGATGGGAGAAAAAGAGAAACATGTGGAAAGGAATTAGCATAGCTGCTGTTCATACTATTAGCAAACACTAGATGATAAGACAAACACTTTCATTAATATAAATGTAATGCTGTCATTCATTCACTTTTAGTAATTGACTGGTCAGGGTCATCATGGTGTATATTAGTCTACTAATTTGGTTATATTTTGGGGAATGTCAGGTGCAATCAAAAATAATATCTGTGTGAGTGGGATTAAAGATCATTGCCATGCACATCTTTAGTTGATACCAATTATGAGGTTATAGAACTGTCGGAGCTAGAATTCACAGAAAATAATGCCAGTTCTAACTGGGTTTTGTGTCCCAGTGTTTTCTAATAATTTGAAATTATAGAATTAGCTATGTGTGCAGCAGCTTTGGTGCGTCCAAACTCTTACAGTTGCATTTTAGTAAGACTCATCAACTGTTGATGTTTTTATCCCAGTTAACTAAGGACAAGCTTGGGAGCCTCGCATCTTGGGCAGTTACTTTTTGTTTGTTGTTTGGCAGCACATAAATAGACAATAAAGATGCTATCTAGACTCAGGTGAAGTATTTTAGCTTCAATGCTTGGACAGAACACCACAGCTCATAACTGACCAATGACTTACTGGCTTTATGTGCTACATGACTCCATTCCTGTTTGTCTCCTCTAATCTGTATTAATGCATATAGATAGCTAGATATTTTGTCATTATGTTACACTACCATTTTTAGTCTGGTCAGTTTGGTTTCTGAAACGTAGGACTGTGCTTTACTTGCTTGGTGTACTAGCTGATGAATTTATACCCCTGGATTTGTATCCCATCCGTTTTAAATCTTGTAAGACGTTGCACCTGGGCCTCATTCGTGATAAAATAAATGTTTGGTAAAATATTCTCTTTACCCTGCTGTGTGTCTTTTGAATGATTGTTGTGCTTTGAGGCTTCACTGCCTTTTAGAGGCCAGAGATATAACTCCATTAGGAAACTCATGGCCCAGTTTGCTTTATCAAAGCTAGGCAGAAATGCCTGACTTCCTTTGGCATGAGTGTGTTGAGTGAATTATGTGGTTTCAGTTATCAAGGCTCGGGTGTATGGAGCGATTAGACCATGTAACTATTACAGTCTGTCTCTTTGACTTGCTTGCTGCATGTACACATAATTCATCATTTTGTACGCACTTTGCCCAATATAATGACAAAGTATTTATCCCTTAACGTGCGTACACTGGCATTATCAGAGCACAAACTCTGTCACTCTGTTGTGCGAGAGTTTTCATGTGAAAATGTTCAGTTTACGGACTGGGCTATTCTTTTGAACAAATGAAATGGGTTGTTGATTTAGTTTTATGAGGATTCCTGTTGTATTTGCTTCAATTCTCATTGGACAACCCTTCCTACTTAACTAACATGCTGAAATGTTCTCACTCTTCTACCACACAGCCTGATCACATTTGATATTCTGCTTCTCTGGTTACTTGCAGAAGTATTGACACAGAGATTTATAATTTAGATAGACAGATAACTTGACATGGATAGAAGTACAGTGTAATAAAAGTCTGAGCAGTGTAACAGTTACTAGCATGTTTTTCTGTACTGTGGAAAAAACAGAAAATCAGTTCAGAAATGCCTTTATCTTATCTCCAGGAAATCTTGAGCTCAAATCCTGTGCTACAGCCTGAAATACAAGAATCCATTTACATCTGGCCATTTTGTGTCTCTTGTATCTGGATTGTATCTTAATAAGATTTTAACCAACTTATATTCTAATATAAGAATAAGGTCTCCATAGGCACTGCCTATCATGTCGAAGGCCCGGGTTCAATTCCCAGCCAATGCTCAAATCCCAGCCACTGGCTGCAGTGCCGGTCCCAAGCCCGGAAAAATGGGAGGGTTGCGTCAGGAAGGGCATCCGGTGTAAAACCCGTGCCAAGTTGTTGTGCGGACCAGTTGGTCCGCTGTGGCGACCCCAAACAGGGAGCAGCTGAAAGCAACTTCTTCATATTCTAATGGGTCTCCAGTCCTAAAAAGAGTAAATAGGCCTACAGTGAAGTGACAAATCGAAGAGCTAAGAAATATACTTCCTTCAAGCATGTTCAGTTGCTCTGGGTCCTTGCTTTAGCAGAAGTTTAAAAAGAAGTTAATATCTCAAAGGAAGTGCATACCGACAATCACAAGTCCTCACCCTCTGCTGTGATGAGTGAGACTGAACAGCAAGAAAATGGCAGTTAAAAGCTTTATGCAATGTATATTTTCTAGAATGCTTCTAGGTATTCTTTGCTCAAAGGTATCTGTGATTAAATCTGGGCTGATGAATAAAAATGAACAAGTGTCTAACAAATCTAACAATGTTTGCTTCTGCAGGTTGGTGGATGACAGGTGTGTGGTGCAGCCTGAGGCTGGAGATCTTGCAAATCCACCCAAGAAGTTTAGAGGTACACAGGCTTTGTCTTTAAAGCCTCAATACAAAATTAACAGATTGGTCTGTTCACAAGTGGTTGTTTATTGTTGGTGATGTGAAGCACACTGTGCTGATTTGTAGTACTTCTCTAAAGTTAAGTATACACACCCATACAACACATAGTGACTCACCAGCTGCCTATTAAGCCCACATTGTAGAAACAGTGCTATAACTTTTCATTTTAATTTAAATCTGTTGCATTAGTTGCAGATTTACGTTTAGATTTTTTGACCCATGTAGTGTGTGTTTTTCTGTTCTTAGTGTGTTGCCAAAGCTTTCCGGTTATCCTTTCTCCCTTTTTTTTAGATTGCCTGTTTAAGGTTTGTCCTATGAACCGGTACTCTGCACAAAAGCAGTTCTGGAAAGCCAAACATGGAAAGCAAGGAACCAATCCAGAAGAGGATCTTTTTAAGAAATTGCAGGTACTTGAGACGATTTTTTAAAAATGTAAAACACATTGATCTTGATAGTGCCAGCGCTCATTAACTGTCAAGTGTTGTACATAAAGATTGAGACTCAATGTTTATTTATTGTACTGCCCCGACTATTTACATTGGTAAGGCATGACGCAGATGTGTAGTTATTTAATTATAGTTAAATTAATTGTACTTAATTGCAGTAAAATACGCAAGTGATCCTCTGACCGGACGCAAGATACTTGTTGCAACCAGCTTGCATAGGCATATGAATGTGTTCTTAAATGCAAATTTAATCCAAGGTTTTAAAGCATTCGTTCACTTTTGCAGTGCAAAGACACCTTCTTTTGTAGACTTTGTAGCATGCTCACTGATTATCACAGGGAGAGACCTTTCTCCTTCAGTAAAAACCTTGTGGATTAGCTGGCATTATCTTGCTATCCATGCTATTACTTTATTAGAGTTATAATTTACACTACGTTATGATCATGCAGATTACAGAACTTGTGTGTTAGGTCAGTTATTCACATAAATAGCATTGTGGGATTACAAAAACATACAAATTAGATGATAAAAAGAAAAAAACCCTGTTTTTTTTTTTTTTTTTAAGCAAACCTTTTTTTTTTTTTAAACTTCTTAATGCTGTAAACAAAACATGATGAGTTGGTCTAGTTTCAGGACTCAAATAATTTGGAATAGGGAATCGAAACCATCTGTAGTCCTACGTACTTCTGATTTAATACTAACTTGATTTTCCCCCTACATTACCCAGCATGCAGCAGAACTGGAACAGAAACAGAACGAGACGGAAAACAAGAAGCTGCTTGGTGAAGTGGTCAAATACAGTCAAGCCGTACAGGTGCAGCCCAGCTCTCCTCTTATCAGCTAGTGGTTTTCTTCAGCTGACCATGTTAGAACTTTCTGTTTGTTTGTGCTCGCTGACCAAGGTTTTTAGACTCTCATCTTAGACAGAGTAAGAGACATGTAGCCCTTTGACAGTTTGATTAATGTGTTGTAACTTTTTATAACTTGGATTTAAAGAGAAAAGACAGTCTGGCTTTAGGATCGTTGTTATTTACAATATATATTGAAAATGTGTGTCTGGAAATGTTGACACAATGTCAGATGCTTCATTAATCAGTGTTTAGATGGACCCTGTAATAAACTGCTGGTACTCTTTAAAGCCTGAGCTTGTAGACGTAATTTTATTATATAATGAATAGCTTATGGAATATTTACATGTACATTTTTGTGTTTTAGCTGCTGCATATTAAAAGCAATAAGTATCTAACGGTGAATAAGCGTCTACCTGCTCTGCTGGAGAAGAACGCCATGCGTGTGTCGCTGGATCCGTCTGGGAATGAGGGCTCCTGGTTTTATATCCAACCCTTCTGGAAGCTCCGCAGTGAAGGCGACAATGTAGGGACCACAGCACTCGCGCTCTCTCTCTCTCTCTCTCTCTCTCTCTCTCTCTCTCTCGCTCTCGCTCTCGGTACAGCATCCATACAAACTTACTTACTTTACTTTATTATCCCAATTTTTTACGTACACAGCAGTATACATGCATACAGCAACACAACACACATTTATAATAAGTCATTTAAAAACATGATTACAGCAGGTACAAGGAATTCTTGTATCTATTTGATTTGCACAAAGGGAATCTCTGGCCAGAAGGAAGCAGCTGAAATTCGGTACACAATGGATGGGTGACATCAGAAAGGACTAACTGGCCATTCTTGTTCACCATATGTTCATAAATTTGTGTAATAGTCCTTAAATCAGCCCCTACTATCTTACTACACATCTTAACTATACTGTTCAACCCCTGTTCCTTATATTCTCTTTGGGATCTGCTAGTTAAGAAATCAACCAACCAACACACAATATTTAAATGTAAATGAAAATTTTCAACAAGTTTCTTCACCAGAATATGGAGCTGAACACAATTAAAAGCGGAAGAAAAATCAATAAAAAGCAAACGTACATAATAATTTGTACCTTCCAAATGTTTTAAGGTCATATTTAGTGCTGAGGCTAAAATCCACTTCCTAACTATTTTTTCAAAAGATTTCATAACCAGAGAGGTGAGTGCAACAGGCCTATAATCATTAAAACATTTTTTTCTTCTTTACTATGGAATCTTTCCAAAGACAAGGAACTTTAGAAAGTTGCATTGATTTTATTAAAAATAAAAGAATAAATCCCTGAAAGCTGCTCTGCACAATTTCTCAGCAGTCTGCCACTAATATGATCAGGGTCTGGACTCTACCTTACCTTAACCTGACCAAAACAGCTATGTACATCAGCTTTACTGATTTGAAATTTAATATAGTCCTAGTATTCCCACCATAATTCGACAATTCCGATGTAAAATCATGAATTTTTAAACATCTGTTTACTTCCAATTATAGACTTCACTCCATCTCAAGCTAAATGAGATTTCCCACTTATAAACATAGTTTCTACCTTTTCCTTGTAACGTGATTTAGCTAATCTCACCTCATTTCTCACTAATTTATGGGCCTCTCTGTACCGAATATCACCTTGTTTATAATAACTATTCCTTAGATTAACTGCATTTTTAACATGTCTAGTGATCCACAGTTTGTTATTCGGAAGTACTATACAAGGTTTCTTTTTAATGTCCAGATGCTCACAAAATACAATATAATATATAATATAGTCACAGTCTCAGTATATACAGATTTTAAACAGTTCCCAATCAGTACATTCAAAGCATCCCATCAGCTCTTGAACTGAGTCTTCAGACCACATGGGAACTAATCTTTTCTTTTGTTTTTTCCCTTTTCAGGACAGGTTTATAAACAGGGGCCAGATAAACAACATGATGGTCAGACAGGCCCAAACATCCATTAAGTGTATTCAGTGGCATAAACTGAGCGTGTGTGTATATGTATATGTATGTATGTGTGTGTGTATATGTATGTGTAATATATATATATATATATATATATATATATATATATATATATATATATATATATATATATATATATATATATATACACACACATATATACATACATACATACATACATACATACATACACACACACCCACACATTTACATATATATGCGAAGGGCTGGGCAATACAATAAAATACTTCATGATACAATTATCTTAAAATGTTATAATGATCAGTACTTCTGTAACTCCATTTTAACATTCTTTTATTGTATATTTATTGGATGTTAATCAAATAATATAGAGGGGGAACTTGACAGCTCATTTCAGTTCGTCAACCATAAATTTCAGTTTCAAATCCATGCAGGATAATATGCGACACAAGTAATATAAAAATGATTCCCATAGTACATAAAAAAACAATAAGTTTTGGAGTATGAGATAGTAGTAGTAAGATATTCCACTGTTTCTAATTCAGTGGTTTTCACAGAAGGGGCCTTATCAGTAATCCACTGTAGGAGGAAAATCCTTTCTAGCAGTAAAGGTCATAACCTTTAATAACAATCTGTTGGCTGCAGAGGTTATCTGACCACCGGGCAAACCGTTTTTAGCAATTAAATTGTTTAACTGATTGATGATAGTCTGTCTTTTTCTTTTTCTTTCCCCTTATGTGAGTTTTTTGCATGATTGAGAGAATTGTGCAAAAGCAAATGCAGTACTGTATATAGATATGCAGACACCATTACAGCCTGAAAAGCAAACCCTTCATTTCATTGCATTTGCAGTCAGAATTGCTGTTTGTAGTATTAAATGCTCCATTATAGTTTCATCAGTGTGTTGTAATTGTGCCATACTGAGATAGCGGGACCTAGGTGTTTGATTTTGTTTTGCACAGAATGTGCTGTATATTTTTGTCAGTTTTAATAAACATGATCAAAACTGTAGTCTGTAATACAGCTTTGCAATATTATGTTCCTTTGTTAGCAATTCTTAATTTTTGGTATGATGTTTTTAATGTATTGCACTTTGTATCTATTCTAATAGGAATATGTACGTATATGAGAAATGTAGCTATAACAGCATGTATGTCTACATTCCAGCCATAGTTTATTAACCTCATAATTAATTAAGGTCTTGTTACTCTTCTGCTCTTTCCTCTTGTCATCTCATCGAGCAGTCTGAAGGTACATCAAATGATTGTTGCGCATGATGTGATGTTTGTGCACATATCACTCTGTGTGTAATGGACTACACAAGAGAAGAGTGCAGCATGCCACCCTGCATGTGAAATGTGACTTCACCACTTACTGCAAGGACATGTCCGTTCATGGCCGAGGCCAGACTGTTCATCTGTGACGTGCAGCTGAATTGTTTGTCGAATGACTTGGTCATAGTGTAGAGTTGAGTGCAAAAGTGCAGCCTGCACAGCTGGATCCTGTAACGAGACAAGTATATTAAACATGATGCAAAACAGACAGAGAAAAGGGATCCGGGCAGGAAAAAAAAAGAATCAAAAGATCTGTTGTGAAGAATACAGTGTAGGATATCTGGTACAATTATATCCAGCAAAAATTATACATTCGATTCAATTTGTATTAATGTGTATAGCGTTTTTAGCAATAGGTATTGTCTCTGCAGAGGCAACAAGGGCAAAAAAACTCTGAGGCAGCATGAGAAAGAAACCTTAAGGTAAACATCTCTTCTAGGTGACAGCAGATAGTGGGATTACAATGATTAATTTTCTGCTATACATCTTGAAAGGATATTTATATTTAAGCATATTGCTAATCGGAGGTCTGAGATGAGCACAGAATAGTCTTTATGATTACAATAGCAGATTTTGGTGTCAAATCTACAGTTTCCTGTTATAGCATCAGGAGGTCCAAAAGCTAGAAAGTTAGAAGAGTCTTGAGCAGTTATGACAATAAAACACATTCATGTGCTAGTCAGTGGAAAATACAACATTTTGAGATTTATTCACTTGACCACACATCCATATATGGGTCTTCCACAAAGTTGGAAGCAAACAGTTGTATGTAGGATGCTGTAGCATTACAGTTTCTCTTTAATAGAACTAAGAAACCTGTTTAAGCAAAACCATGATGACATGATTTGAAAGGTTGAAGTGGAAGAACTCAAGTGGCCTGCACAAAGCCTTGACCTCAACCCCACGGAACACATTTGGGATGAATCTGAATACTAACTGTACCCTAGACCTCCTCATCAGTGCCTGACTTAACTAATGCTCTTGCAGCGTAATGGGCACAAATCCCCACAGACGCACTCCGAAATCTAGTGGAAATCCTTCCCAGAAGAGTGGAGTTTAGTATATTATATCAACAAAGGGTGCAGCAGCTAAATCTGGACTGGGAATGGTATGCTCACTAAGTACGTGTGATTGTAATGGACAGGTGTCCACATACTTTTAGCCATGTAAGTATTGTTAACTGTGATCATTAATTGCCTTCTGGTGGTCCAACGGCAGGATCCCGTGCTCTCATTGCCGTGGCCCGGGTTTGACTCCCGGGCAGGGGGCTAACCCAGCCACTACAGTTAACTCTCAGTGCTTGTCCCAAACCCGGATAAAATGGGAGGGATGCGTCAAGAAAGGGCATCGGGTGTAAAACCTGTGCCAAATCAAAATATGCAGATCAAATCAACAGGGAGCAGCCGAAAGAAGACAGACAGCAACAACTTGTGATCATTCATTAATCAGCATTTGTGAGTCTTGTCCTATTTATCCTAAAGGCAGGCAAACATTTGCACTCAACTTTACATATGTACATATTTCCATTGCTAAACACTAATTCAAGTGTTTAACTGTTTCAAGGTTATTATGTTGTTTTTTTTTCCTTCCATGGAAAATTTGTTGATCTAGTCAGCAGGTTTATATGGTGAGGAAAAGCTAGAATTTTTGGCATTAACATCCATGCATTTGCATGTTCATGCATGTCATTTTCCACCTTGTTACGTCTTGTGTGGTTTTAGTTCATTAAACAGCTTTCCTTTATTTCTGTTAAATTCAAACTAGAAGTGAATGTTTATTTGGAATGCAGCGCAATAGTAATGTTCCTTCTTTTGGACGCATGAAGTTTAGTCACAGAGCCTCAGTGGAAGTTAGACAGCACACTTATGCACAGGAACAAAACCTAACATGTGCACGATGTGTAAAAATGGGGAAAGCTGTGTAAATATTTCTCTAGGCAAAATGTTTCACAATAAATATGCTAATTGTATATCCCTAAAATGTTAAAATGTGCTAGATTTATTTTTATTGATCCATTCCTGTGTGGACTGAGAGTTTGCAGCTACATGTGTGCTCTCTTGTTCAAGCATGCCTGCCTGACTTGCACTGCCACTTTGTTTGGAGATACGTCACACTTCTTTTCTGAGTTATGAAAATGAGTCGAAGAAGAAAACGATCAGTTTTTATACAAATGTACTGAACTATGATGCAGAGTGCAAGTCTTAGTCACACAATTACCAGCTTCTGCATGTCACACCTGATGATCTGATGTTATTCTCTTTGCACTATTATTTAGATACAGCGCATGCTGCAGTCTCGAGTTAAACAAACGTTTAAAATGTTTTTGTGTGTTTGTCTGTGGTAAGGTGGTGGTGGGGGACAAAGTGGTGCTGATGCCTGCGAATGCTGGTCAGCCTCTTCACGCCAGCAACATAGAGCTACTGGATAACCTGGGCTGCAATGAGGTGAGACATGTAACCATGCACAAGCCCTGGCTTTTTAATATCTCATATAATGAGGGCTAATGCACCCTGATAAAATGTGCATGTAGTTAGTGGGTGTTTTGTGGTTGATTTTCTAAGAATGCTTGAAAAAATAAGGACACGTACAAAGAAGGGGAAAAGTGAATCTAGAACTTTTTGCATGCGCTCAGTGTTCTTGATGGCCATGGCAAGTTCATATGCTTAGAGAAAGTCTGTACAGTTATCTGAATTTAATCAGTGTAAGTAATACTACAGAATGGGGTATGTTGTTGAAAGTAATCAAGCGATTGCTCAAAGTTACTGTTACCAATCCAAAGTTGATGATTTTCCAATAACAACACATCTTGAACATCGCTTTAGACTTTATAATTACATATTAATGTTATGCAACATGTTTCTGTTGACACTTACGTTATAACGGCTTTAAACAGTTGTTCGCTTACCGGTCTCTCTTTTTTTTTTTTTTTTCCTCCCGCTTCAAGTTAATAGCTTACTGAGAAACCACAACGCACAAAGTCGTCCAACATGAAGAATTTCCTGTGTCAGAACACGTAAACTTACAGTTAACTGTTACAAAGTTCTGACACCTTTTAAAAGTGCTGAACAAAGATCCGATCACAGAAACTGTCACCATATCTACACAGTTCAATCTCGCTATGTGGCTACGCTACACAAGTCTCTGTGGAAGTTGTTACTATAGAAACAACAACATATTAGACTGAGGGCATTCATGTAAATTTGCTGCTGTTACAAAAAATTAATACAGACCATCAGACCAATGTGTGCTTGGGTCTACCAGTAATTTGACATTTTCTTTTCTACAATAAAGCTATTTTTAAAATAATTAAATATGTCCTTGTTTTATGATTTTGTTTCCGTAGCACAGATATGGCAAATATTGTATCTGTTTATTTTCATGCGAAAAACAACATGCCAAATATCTGACATGACTATTAGTTAAGGTAATTAAGCTTTGAGTGATGACTGAATCTATTTGTATAAACACCACAGTGTATTTTGCACGTTTAGGTCAACCGGGCTAAAATTAGCAAGACAACCTGTGAAACAGGCATGTTTTCTTTTATTTTGAAACACTCCTGTTTCTCTGAAATTTACACTGAACAATAACAGTTAATTCGGAAGAGTAGATTATGTGCTGAAATTCCTCATACCACACTTCTGTGTAATACTGGTTATGGATGTGTGTGTGTGTGTGTGTGTGTGTGGACTAGGTGAATGCTGTAAACTGTAACACCAGCTGGAAGGTGACTCTTTTCATGAAGTTTAGTGACTACCGAGATGATGTTTTAAAAGGGGTGAGATTTCTTCTTTTTCCACATTTTTTTTTTTTTTTCCAAATATATTTTTTTTAAAGAGACAAGCTCTCAAAAACTTTACATTTCTCTCAGGGGGATGTGGTGAGGTTGTTCCATGCTGAGCAGGAGAAGTTTCTAACCTGTGACGACTACAAGCGACAGCAGCATGTCTTCCTGAGGACCACTCTGCGCCAGTCGGCCACCTCTGCCACCAGCTCCAAAGCACTCTGGGAAGTCGAGGTAAAAGCCATTACACCTTCTATTTACAAGCATCATATCTGAGATATTTTCCTATGCTGTTCTTTTGAACTGGATCTTGCTGTTTCTTTTAATTAGGTGGTACATTATGATCCATGTAGAGGAGGAGCAGGCCAATGGAACAGTCTTTTCCGCTTCAAACACCTGGCCACAGGCAAATACCTGGCTGCAGAGGTACACATCTCATATTAATCATACTCCTCCATCGTCATTCATTTATCTTCAGTAAGTGCTTTATCCTGGGCAGGGTTGCTGTGGATCTGGAGCCTGTCCCAGGAACGCTGGGTTATTTAGTGTTCTTGCTTAATTGATTTTATCTGACATTTAAATACTGTTCTTCCAGATCATGTGCTGCAGATGGCAGTGTTCACAATGCTTTCATCACTCTAGTCATATATACTGTGTACATACACACACACACACACACACACATTTTATATATACATATAAAATATACAATATACATTTTTGTAAATTGTTTATTATATGTTTTCATGTGACAACACTGAAGAAATGACACTTTGCCATGTAAAGTAGTTAGTGTACAGCTTGTATAACAGTGTAAATTTGTTGTCCCCTCAAAATAACTCAACACACAGCCATTAATGTCTAAACCACTGGCAACATAAGTGAGTACACTCCTAAGTGAAAATGTCCAAATTGGGCCCAAAGTGTCAATATTTTGTGTGGGCACCATTATTTTCCAGCACTGCTGTAACCCTCTTGGGTATGCAGTTCACCAGAGCTTCACAGGTTGCCACCGGAATCCTCTTCCACTCCTCCATGACGACATCACGGACCTGGTGGATGTTAGAGACCGTGCGCTCCTCCATCTTCCGTTTGAGGATGCGCCACAGATGCTCAATAGGGTTTATGTCTGGAGACATGCTTGGTCAGTCCATTACCTTTTACCCTCAGCTTCTTTAGCAAGGCAGTGGTGGCCTTAGAGGTGCCTTTGGGGTTGTTATCATGTTGGAATACAGCCCTGCGGCCCAGTCTCCAAAGGGAGGGGATCATGCTCTGCTTCAGTATGTCACAGTACATGTTGGCATTCATGGTTCCCTCAATGAACTGTAGCTCCCCAGTGCCGTCAGGACTCGTGCAGCCCCATACCATGACACTCCCACCACCATGCTTGACTGTAGGCAAGACACACTTATCTTTGTACTCCTCACCTGGTTGCCGCCACACACGCTTGACCCCATCTGAACCAAATAAGTTTATCTTGGTCTCATCAGACCACAGGACATGGTTCCAGTAATCCATGTCCTTAGTCTGCTTGTCTTCAGCAAACTGTTTGCGTGCTTTCTTGTGCATCATCTTTAGAAGAGGCTTCCTTCTGGGACAACAGCCATGCAGACCAATTTGATGCAGTGTGCGGCATATGGTCTGAGCACTGACAGGCTGACCCCCACCCCTTCAACCTCTGCAGCAATGCTGGCAGCACGCATACGTCTATTTCCCAAAGCCAACCTCTGGATATGACGCTGAGCACGTGCACACAACTGCTTTGGTCGACCATGGCGAGACCTCTTCTGAGTGGAACCTGTCCTGTTAAACCGCTGTATGGTCTTGGCCACCGTGCTGCAGCTCAGTTACAGGGTCTTGGCAATCTTCTTATAGCCTAGGCCATCTTTATGTAGAGAAACAATTCTTTTTTTCAGATCCTCTGAGAGTTCTTTGCCATGAGGTGCCATGTTGAACTTCCAGTGACCAGTATGAGAGAGTGAGAGCGATAACACCAAATTTAACACACCTGCTCCCCATTCACACCTGAGACCTTGTAACACCAATGAGTCACATGACACCGGGGAGGGAAAATGGCTAATTGGGCCCAATTTGGACATTTTCACTTAGGGGTGTACTCACTTATGTTGCCAGTGGTTTAGACATTAATGGCTGTGTGTTGAGTTATTTTGAGGGAACAGCAAATTTACACTGTTATACAAGCTGTACACTAACTACTTTACATTGTAGAAAAGTGTCATTTCTTCAGTGTTGTCACATGAAAAGATATAATAAACAATTTACGAAAATGTGAGGGGTGTACTCACTTCTGTGAGATACTGTGTGTGTGTGTGTGTGTGTGTGTATATGTATATTTTTTTTTTTTTGTTTTTGTGTGTGTGTGTGTGTGTGTGTATGTGTGTGTGTGTATATGTATAAACATAAACATTCTTCTCTTTCATGACCATGATCCTGAGCCCTTTCTTGAAGTGTGTGAATGTGTTTTGTGTGTTTCAGGTGAATCCTGATTACCGAGATGAGAATGCAGAAATAAAATCAGAGGCAAGTCAGACCGAGGTAGAGGTCAGGAATTTGACCTTTCTAGACTTTTCCTCATTTTTAACTATTCACTCAGTATTTCTTTTATACTATTTTTGCCCCAGCCATGTGTGGCATCATTTACATAACAAAGATAAGCTTGTCTAATTGCAGCAGTATCATTCCATGGGGAGTTTTACACGTTTTTTTCCTTCTTCCGGACAATTATGCTATTCTGGTATTCATTTCCACTGATTTTAGATGCACGTGCATTCATAAACACTCACTCAGTCCTTCACTCAACTCATTCCTGGCTTTTTATTTAATGTCTGTGTCTGGGATAACCCATGGGAGATGTGGTACCTACCTCTATAGACGAACAAGAGAAAAACATAGCTGCAGAGAGAATGAGGAATGAAAGCAGTGCTGTTGTGGACTACAAACAAGTCTAGTGCCAAGTCTGGTGCCATTTAGCTTTAGTATCTCTAAAAATGTACAATATTGAATCTAAGCCAGCATCATATAAATTTTCAGAAATGATTTAACCCTGCTCAGGTAAGAATATCACATTAACACAGTTTCTTTACTGTCAAACAAATAACAGGATTTTTTTTAAAGGTAGAATTAGCAAATGTGCTAAACTAAGCATCTATAATGGCATTGGGCTAATGATTGGATGATGCAATTAAAACCATTATCGAGGTTAAACAAAAAGTTGGACTATAATATGTATATAAAGTAGCTAGGGTTGCTAGCAAGCAAGAATGCTAAAACTCATATTAGAGATAAGGTTGCATCTCACTCAGCTACATAGCTACGTATACCATTTACATAAGTATGGGGACTGCTAAGGACTCTGGGTCACTATACATTAGGACACTGATCACACAATTTTTGGTAATGGCCATATAAATTCATTAGCTTAATTGCATGGGTTTCTGTCATGGCACTTCAAACAGGATTGTAGGCAATGTTGTGGATTTTTTTTTTTTTTTTTTTTTTGCACAATCATTAAACACAGGGGGGCACGGTGGCTTAGTGGTTAGCACGTTTGCCTCACACCTCCAGGGTTGGGGGTTCGATTCCCGCCTCCGCCATGCGTGTGTGGAGTTTGCATGTTCTCCCCGTGCCTCGGGGGTTTCCTCCGGGTACTCCGGTTTCCTCCCCCAGTCCAAAGACATGCATTGTAGGTTGATTGGCATCTCTAAATTGTCTGTAGTGTGTGATTGTGTGAGTGAATGAGAGTGTGTGTGTGCCCTGCGATGGGTTGGCACTCCGTCCAGGGTGTATCCTGCCTTGATGCCCAATGACGCCTGAGATAGGCACAGGCTCCCCGTGACCCGAGTGTAGATCGGATAAGCGGTAGACAATGAATGAATGAATCATTAAACACTCATTAGACTCTAAAAATTGCTAACATAATTAATGTTTTAACAATTTTAATAATTTAACATTTTTTAGGTTACTAAAAGAATAACGTTACATTTGTAGATAAAGTTGGCTGAGAGTGTGTCCTTTTAAGCTGAGAGGCGTCAGAAAACATGACATAATTTCCAGTAAGGGAACATAGTGAGCATCGATGCTTCCAGATTTTTGTGGGATTTTTTTTTTTGCGTTCCAGTGCGCTGGAAAGATTTTGTAATTGGTACACCACTTAATACGGTCGACTCCCTGATCAGTGCCCTGATTACTGAACAAGGGAGCTGACTGAGACAAACACTAACTATACTATAAACCTATAGTCAAGGTGACACTATACCACTCTTTTTTTTTTTGTCTGGTAGGAATGTACTAATTGTAGCATAAGAATTTTGTTATATAAAGATACTTAAGCAGTCTTTATGCACATGATGACAAACTTCTTATATTTCTTATCAATGTCAAAGGATTTTTTGAAATAGGACAATCCAGTTGATTTGCTGTATGTCTTTTCCTCACTCTGTATGAGTGTTTTTAATATTTACTCACCTCAAACCATATCTCCGCTCTTCCCCCAGTCTGAGACCGAGTCCGTGTTCTCTAAGAAAAAACGGCATCTGGAGAAGATAACTTACATCCTAGTGTCTGTTCCACATGGCAATGACATTGCGTCTCTTTTTGAGCTGGATGCCACCACACTGCAGCGAGCAGATTGCCTGGTCCCCAGGTTTGACTTCCCAATGCACCCATAACAGTATATCATTATAGATTCTTATAGCAGCAACAGCTATACCTGTCATCGTTGCCTCTGGTACTTTGTTCTCATGAACCCTGTTTGAGATTCTAAAACAAGTGCTGTGTTTCAGGAACTCCTATGTGAGGCTGAGGAACCTGTGCACCAACACTTGGGTTACCAGCACTAACATCTCCATCGATTCTGAGGAGGAGAGACCTGTTATGCTCAAGGTGTGCAACAAAAAGTCTGCATAAAAACAGGGCTGGCTTTGTGTTTTGAGGTCTACACACCCCTGTTAAAATGGAAAATTAAAAACCTTTTCTACCTTTATTGTAAAATTATAACATATGTATTAAAGTGAAAAGCAATGAGAGTGATTTTTCATTTTTTCCCCCCTATGCAGTTTCACAATAACGGTGGAAAAGGTTCTGACATGACTTATTTTGGCTTCATTTTTTTACTCAACAAAAACCTGCCATATTAACAGGGCTTTGTCGACTTTTTTCCAGTAAGCATTCGATTGCATATAAAAATAAAAACAATCCCAGAAACCCGATTACATTTTTTTTTTTTTTTTGGCATGCACTTGCAGATTGGTACGTGCCCCATCAAAGAAGATAAGGAGGCATTTGCTATTATCTCTGTCCCACTGTCTGAAGTGAGAGACCTGGACTTTGCTAACGATGCCAATAAGGTTCTGGAATCATTTGTACACAAGCTGGAGAAGTGCCAAATCGCTCAGAATGACCGCAGGTATGAATCACATGTACATCCGTACTAGGGGTTGTGTAAACTGGTCAACTTCTACAGTCACCAGTCACTCCTGTGGGGAACTGTTGAATGTAGCAAGTAGATGGTAAAGAAATGCTAAATAAATGCACTGTATTCGACTGAAATATTTCAGAGTAGAGGAATCCAGCTCTACTGTCCACTGCACGTTTGCACATGTACATTTGCTTTAATCAGGTCCTTTAGGATTTAGTGATTTTGTGATCACAGAAATGAAAATTACACCAAGAAAGCTCTATTGTGGAAGTTCCAAAAAATGAGCCGAGACGGATGTCCCTTTCTCTTATTTACTTAAAGAACACAAAATAAACAGAAAACACACATTGTTACTCTAACAGCATCTCTATCAAGAAGAAAAACTTTTTAGCACACACTTTTAAAAGGAATTCTGGGATTTCTATGTAGCAACTTTTAGTTTAAAGTACCAACATGTTAAAATAACAAAATTCCTCTTTTTTTTTCTCCAATTTTTTACTCTAGAAAGCAGAAATATTTATCAACCAATACGTTACAACAAGCTCTGCAATATTCTGGGGAGCTTGCAATGTTTCCAAATAACTACAGATTTTCTGAAGGTTAGGGAATGGTTCATATCAGTTCATATGCATCAAACATGAGGAAGTGTTTTCACTGGTAGATTAAAGGAAAAATCCTGTGCTTGCAATTTAACCAATTTAAATCGTTTTGCACAAGAAAAGCACAATAAAACACAGGAAGCTGCATAGCAAATTGAAAAATGGAAAAAAAAGCTACATCAAAATCAAACATTTTTGGTTTCACCAATCACAAAAAACTCCATGAACTCTTTCTTTTTTAATGCATGTTATGCAGCATTGTGAGTTTATCCAGTCTCACCAGTCTACTTTAATGTGGCACATTCCAGTCTACTGAGAATGACCCAGACTCTTAGTTCCAGAAATAATATAACATGATACACAGATTTATTATTTTGCACTTAATTTGCAATGATTTATGTACTCTCGTTGTTAAAAGTGTGGCATAAAAAGCATTAAAGCTGCAATATTTTGTAGCCTGTGTATTCCTGTTGATAAAACTACAGGAAATCAATGAAAAATAAAAATAGTGATGAATTGGTTTTTGCTCTAAATTTGGAGATGACTAGATGACCACCTTGTTTAATTACTGGTTAACTAGTAAGCATTTTATCTATGTGTGACCTCTTATTTATATGTATTGATCAGTGAGAATAATTAGATTTTGCTTGTTTGGTCTCGGTGTTGCATAAAGTTATAGTTAATGGTGTGTGTGTGTGTGTGTTATTCAGGTTTGTGACCAAACTGCTGGAGGATTTGATCTTCTTCGTATGTGAGGTGCCTAATAATGGGCAGGATGTGCTATCTGTGGTTATCTCGAATCCCAATAGAGAAAGACAGAAGCTCATGAGAGAACAGAACATCCTAGCCCAGGTACACACACACACAAAAACCCCACAAGCACAACATTCTGTATTTTCTTTTTCCTGAATATATTCCTACAGTCTGTACAGCAGCATGCCTGTATTACCATGTATGCCATAATCCGATTCAGCGAACAAGCTAATGATGATTTCCAGTTCAGCTGTGTGTATTTGGTTTGTGTTGGTGTGTGTTTTGTCAGATCTTTGGCATTCTCAAAGCGACATTTGCAGATAACGAGGACGGACCCATTCTTAAACTGGAGGACCTGGGGGATCAGCGGAATGCCCCCTTTAAATACATGCTGCAGCTCTGCTACAGGATACTGCGCCACTCCCAACAGGATTATCGCAAAAACCAGGCATGAGACAAACCACTGTGTGCATCCATGTGTACATTCAGGCTTAATTTGTATGATTAAAGTTTTTTAAGTGTGTTTCTAGAGTGATATTTATTTACTTATAAGCCCTTATTACTAGTACATTGCAGTTTCATCCAGCCAGTTTCATCAGATTAACTTAACTACATTACCAGTCAGTATAAACAAATGAATTGTTTTTGAAATGTAAAATTGAAATGCTATGAAAATGAATCAGGATGCTGTTGGCTTTCGGTTTGAGCTGGTTTTTTTTTTTTTTTTTTTTTTTTTTTTTTTTTTTTTTTTTTTTTTTTTTTTTTTTTTTACCTTACCTTTTTACCTCTTTTGGCATAACCTTACACAGAATTTGTGTGGTTGAAGGTAACACCTTCAAATTTTAGAGGGATTTTATAAACAAGAGAGGTTTGATGCCGCCATTTAATTTGAAGTTATAAAAATTTGCGTGGAAAAAAAACAAATTTGTTTTTTTTGGAACTATTTACTCAGTATATTGCCCCTAGTAGCTAGGCACAAGAACTGCCAAATGAATTGATGATGAAATTTCAATGCTGAACATGGTCTCCCTTAAAATGTGGCTAATGGAAAGTTTGTATCAGGCTTGTGTTTACATTTTTCAGACCAGGAAATTTGCTCCAGCTTTGGGTCAGGAGTGCTTTCTCTTTTCTCTGTCTTTTTTTTTTTTTTTTTTTTTTTTCTCATTGCAGTTTACCTCACAGACAGTAGCTGGCTCTAAAAATGACAAACCGTTCAGTTAACAAAATATATTTTAAGTGACACAGATAGAACCTCAGCCAATAATTTTAATAGTCCTAATAGCCCTTCTGTTCTTCTTCTGTTAGGAGTACATTGCCAAAAAGTTCTCCATCATGCAGTCTCAGATTGGCTATGAGATCCTGGCAGAGGACACCATCACAGCCCTGCTTCACAACAACCGCAAGCTGCTGGAGAAGCACATTACAGCGCGCGAGATTGAGACATTTGTCAAGTTGCTACGCAAAAACCGGGAGCCCAGGTCTGGAGATTAAATGCATTTTACAAGCCACCAGCTTTGTTAGGCTTATTGAACAAGAACAAACGTGAACTGCAAAGCCAATACATTCTAGACAATGTACTCCATGCAACCAAAAAGGAGATAGTAGTACGTAGACATATAAATAATATATAAACTTGATGTGGTTCTACATGATGAATTGTATTTTTGTTTTTCTGGCAATGTGAGCTATCAAAGAAGTAACCAAGAGGCAAGGAGTAAAGCATGATGCCACCACCACCGTGCTTCACTCTGTGAATGGCATTCATGGGGGGATGAGCAGTGTTGGGTTTTGAGCAATTTATCCAAATTTTTTTCACTCTCTGTGGCATGCCTGGGCTGTAGTTGTTCTTTAAACAGCTTTTTCCAGCTGAGCTGTGAATCTCTCCAGCTTCTACTGAGATGTATGCTTGGCCTCCTGGTTGCTTCTCTGTCTAATGCTCTCCTATCCAGACTCTGGTTTTATTACCAAACCCTGACTGATACATTTCCAGAACTTTTTCCTGATATCTCCTTGTTATATATTTAACTTATAATGTGATGCTTACACTGACCAGCTATAACATCCAGTCCAGTGTTGTCTAGGTCCCCCATATACCACCAAAACAGCTCTGACATTTAAGGCTTGAACTCCACAAGACCTCTGAAGGTGTGCTGTAGTATCTGGCACCAAGACTTTAGCAAGAGATCCTTTTTAATCCTATAAGTTGTGATGTGAGGCCTCCATGGATCTGACTTGTTTGTCCAGCACATCCCACAGATGCTCAGTTTGATTGAAATCTGGGGAAACTGGAGGCCAAGTCAACACCTTGAACGCTTTGTCTTGTTCCTAAAACCATTCCTGAATAATTTTTGCAGTGTGGCTGAGAGAATTATCCTGCTGAAAGAGTCCACTGCTATTAGGGAATAACGTTTATTTATTTTATTTATTTTCACTGCATTTATTTAATGCAATCCTCAATAAAACAAAATCATGTAGGTCAGAAACTGTTGGCTTGGACGTTATCTGTTGTGCTGGTGAAAACAATTATATTCATAAAAAAAAAGGTTTGAAGATTAGTTGAAAAAATGACTGCTTTGTGTGAAATTTAAATAAATTGTACTTTTAACAGGATTTTTTTTCCCCATTGAAAATTGTTTTTCCCGCTAATATACTTTTTAGTTTTGTTATTTGTTCTAATGTTTCTGGGATTCTTACATTTTTAGATTTTAGTGGGTCTTTTAATAATATAATAATAATAATAATGATAATAATAATAATAATAAAAAATAATAATATACTTTTGTGAAGCCACAATATTAATATCTAATTTAATTATAATTTAATTGAATTTGCTTAGTGCTATATATTTAATAATCCTCAAAATTAAGCTTTTATTGCATCTTATAAGATACATTAAAATAATTTAGTCTGAATTTATTATGGTATTGTCTTAATGATTTTACAACACTGTGTAACCTTAATTTGATGTTGCAGTTCATTGTTTGTAGCATTACTGAAACTACAAGTTTTTTTATTTGTGGAAATAAGAGTTTTTGAGTTATTCCTGATAGGAGTTTTATGCTTTTTCTTCAGATTTCTGGATTACCTTTCAGACCTGTGTGTATCCAATAAAACGGCCATCCCGGTCACACAAGAACTCATATGCAAGTTTATGCTCAACCCCACTAATGCTGACATCCTCATCCAGACCAAGTAAGATTCTTCCTCTGTCTGAACCAATGTGAATATCAATGCCTGAAAATGATATTATGCTGCTCTGTAGATTTTAACTTATTTTTAAAAATTGTGTGTGTGTGTGTGTGTGTGTGTGTGTTCCTGTCACACGTGTCAGGGTGATTCCACTCAACGAGAACACTCTGAGTTCAGTCATTCATGATGAAACTGAGGAGGATGAAGTGTGGCTGTACTGGATCGACCAGAATAAAGAGCCGCACGGAAAGTCCATACGCAATATGTCCATAGATGCCAAGAACAACCACAAAGAAGACATTGACCACATGACCTACTACAGGTTTGGATATTTCATTAGCTCTACAGTGTTACATTGTTTATTGATGTTTTATTTAGCATTTGTAATGTTTAAATGTATTCCTAGACCTGTATCATACATGAAGTTGTCACTTGGACCTATTAATTTTAGGCGCTCTCACAATTTTTCAGCTTAGAAACATGTTTCACCCAATTCATGTTTGCTATAAAAGGCAACTCGAAGTCTGTATGTAGCTTCAAGAGAGACCGTAGGGTAGAATAGGAAGATTCTTGCAACTAGGCACATGAACTTATATTAGATTTTTCTTTCTTTCTGCTTTCCTCTACTCATCCTAGGTGTCAGCTGAACCTTTTTGCTAAGATGTGTCTGGACCGGCAATACTTGGCCATTAACCAGATCTCCGGTCAGCTGCCTGTGGATCTGATCCTACGCTGCATGTGTGACGATTTTCTGCCGTATAACCTGCGTGCCTCTTTTTGCCGCCTCATGCTGCACATGCACGTTGATCGTGACCCCCAGGAGGCCGTGGTACCTGTCCGCTACGCACGCCTTTGGACTGAGATCCCCAGCAAAATCACAGTCAAGGAGTAAGTGCTTCGAATGAGCGAAGAGTCTGCAGCATGCTGTACACACGGCTAAACATAACCTCTTCTGCCAGCCGCTCTTGTTTTTGAATGTTCATGGATCTGCATTCAGCAGTTCTTTTTGTCTGCGTCTAGTGTGTCTCGAGCATGTTGTTCATTCTTCAGGTATGACTACGAGTTCAGAGATGCAGGCAGACTGGAGATGAAGAAAAATTTTTCGCCCACCAAAGAGTTTGTAGATCAGTACCTGAATGATGTAGTGAACCATCCTTTACCCTTTGGAGATGAGGAGAAAAACGAACTCACTCTAGAGGCAAGCTCTTTTCTTTTTAAAAGTTGTTTCTGTTGACAACTTCAAGTTCTTCAAGTTCAACAAGAAGTCCTTTTCTCATCAATTCAATAATAATGCATTAATAAATCCTTAATAATACACGGAAATATGGAGTGCTGCTTGCATTTTTACCTGATTCAATGGGGTGAATTGAGTTTATCTGTTAAATCAAAGAATGATCACTATGTAAAACTCTAAACTCCATTACTTTCACGAATGAAACCTGCACTGATTTGTCTCTCGACACACCAAACAAACAACATTTTGTCTAGCAAATAAAGTTACACAGATAGAGTAGTGGGAGTGGTGGGTATGTCTTCCCTATTATAAATGCCCTCAATTTGATGAGTAGATACCTTTCATAGCTGTTTTGTTTGGTGTTTTTTTTTTTTAGCTGCTGTTCCATGCCCATAAGCCACTCTGTTATAGTAATTCTGACACTAACATCCACAGCTCCCATTCTCTTACATTTGAATCGGATTTTTTTCTCTATCTCTCAGGTGGTGAACCTCGCTCGTAATCTGGTCTACTTTGGCTTCTACAGCTTCAGTGAGCTGCTGGGCCTCACACGCACCCTGCTGGCCATTTTGGACATTGTGCAGCACCCGCTCACGTTTATGCACAAGCTCAGCAAAACTCCTGAAGGAGGTCAGACAAATTCCACAAACAGGAAACGGCTTTTATTTAAAGTAGTATTAATGCCATTTGAATTAGTAACTCCACATCCTAACCTGTCTGAAATGGGTTTATTTGTTTGTACCCCAGAGACTGAAGTGTGTGTACAAACATATAGAGAGAGAAATTTTAACGGAAACTGTTTCAGTTCTTAGCAGTCAAAATGCTTTATAAAAGTGATCTTGTTATAAACAACGTGTAGTAGTCATGAAATGTTTACTGTTACTACACATACCACTACAATTTACATTACTATTATTACACAAAGCTAAATAAAGTAGCCTCACTTATAAGCATTGGATTATTTAAAAAATGACCACTGCACACAGCTTCTGCAGCTCCGAACGATGCAGTATTGTGAGCAGATTTTAATGTTTATAGATATAGCAAATTACTTTTTTTATTTATCAGTATATATTTTTGGTAATGTGTGTGAATAGACATGTTTACTAGGGAAGACTATTATGTAAAGTATTGTAGGTTAGGGCAGGAAGCCTTGCAATCTCACAGCTCCGTGATCCCAGGTTCAATCATGTCCTCAGCTTACTGTCCATATGGAGTTTCCTTTTGTGTGTTTTTTTTCTCTCACTTCCCATCAAACTTCCTTACACCACAATAAGGATAAATGAGTTTTGTTTGATGAGTTTATGATTTATGAATCCCTCAAGCATGAGTTTTTTTCCATAATGTCTACATCTATATTAGGCTAATTATGACCTGAAGCCATTTTTTGTTGTTTTGTTTTGTTAACTTTTCTAACTGCCAAGTGCGTAGCTGTTGACGTAGTCTTTGTATACGTGTGTGGGTCTAGGCAATAATGTCCTGCGTACCATCCATGGTGTGGGTGAGATGATGTCTCAGATGGTTCTGAGCAGAGGTGCCATGATGACCAATCCTTCTCAGCCAATATCGGGCCATGGGAAAAATACACATGGCCTGTCTGAAAATGAAGACGTGGTGGTGATGGACACTAAGCTCAGGATTATTGAGATTCTGCAGGTGTGTGTTGGATTTTTTTTTCCATTTGGCTCACTTAATATTGGATTGCTTTTAAAAAAAAAAAAAAAAAAAGCACAAACCTGGTCATTTCTGTAATTTAACTGATCTATCCAATGCTGATGTAATATGTGTAAAATGGATTTAAAGGTGGAGAAAGACAAGGAATGCAGAGGATGAAAAGGAAAAAGCAAGTTTGTAAGGTGTTGTGCCGCTCCAGAACAGCTTCTACAAGTCTCAATTGTCCAAACCATAGTGTTTCAGTTCATGTTTTAATGATGGTTGTGGAGAGCACTGTCTAACACCTCAGTCCAAAAAATCTCCCACTTGGGTTGAGCTGGTGTCTGAAGGCCATAAAATATGAATATCACTTTCATGCTTATCAAACCATTCAGTGAGCCCACATGCCCTATAGATGTGGGCAGAATCCTCTCTTCCAGCATCAGAATGGTAATATTTCCTTATAGGGTAAAGCACATCAGGATGAAGAACTTTGCATTGACTTTTCAGTCTAAGGCAAGGGTGTCCAGTCTCATCCACAAAGGGCTGTGTGGGTGGAGGTTTTTTCCAACTGAGCAGAAGCCACACCTGAGTCTACTGAAAGCCCAGATCAGTTGAATAAACAGCTGGAATCAGGTGTGTCTCTTGCTTGATTGGAATGAAAACCTGCACCCACACTGGCCCTTTGTGGATAAGACTGGACACCCCTGGTCTAAGGGGAGAAAGGGACCCGAATTATATTAGCAAAAATGCCACCCAGAAATAACTATGGTCTGGTTTTTTTTTTTAATTTGTCACCCATGGTTACTCTTTGAGAGCAAATCACCTATGATTTGTCCCTCTGATAGAGAGTACGTAATGGCTTACTGTAGAAGCCCACAAGCTGTACATTATGTGCACATTATAACATTATATATTATGTCTTATACTTGTGGTGTTCCATGCTAGTTCATTCTGAGTGTGCGTCTGGACTACCGGATCACCTACCTTCTGTCCAGCTATAAGAAAGAGTTTGGAGACAACAGTGCCTCAGACAGCAGTCATTCAATTTCTGAGTTCCCCTTTATTCCCTCAGGTGAGAGCGCTCTCCTCTATTCTCTGGCTCAATATAGATTGTAGTATGGATTTCATTTCTTGTGTTTGTGATTTTTATTGAGTTTATCAATCATTACATGTTTTGTGGTTGTGCTTGTAGAGCCGAACGTGGAGGAGATTGCCAAAAAAGCAGAGAATATGTTTGCTGGAAGGTTAGTCAGCTAATTGGTGAACTCTAGCTCTGTAGAAGAGAACACTTTATTTCTCTTTATTTTTTTCCCCTTTAAAATCTACTAAGCATGAAAATATTTATAACTTATTATATAACTTATAAATTAGGAGAAAATGCATAGCTAATTAAATGACCAACAAAACCTGGACAAAAATCACTTGCATTCCAAGTATAATAAATGTCATATAATAAGAATACTAACAAAAAAAATGTCTCTTTTGTATGTAAACATATTTTCTAAAAAATATCTTTTCTAAATTTAGTTTGATTTGTTTCTCATTTGTTACAGGATCAGATCAGATTTTTTAAACTATATATCAGCTTGATATAGATTCTGAGTATCAGATAGGTGCCATATAGTTTTTCAGATTCATCTTTAGAAGAATATTGCATAGAAGCACATAAAATGCATCAGTGATATGAAGGTTTGTGTGTTTGCATGTTCCCAGCGGTAAGGAGCGGACACCGGTGGATCTGGACGAAGAAGGAGGCAAAACATTTCTGCGAGTGCTGATTCATCTCATCATGCAGGACTATCCTCCTCTGGTCTCTGGTTCACTGCAGCTCCTATTCAAACACTTCAGCCAGAGAGCTGAGGTCCTCCAGGCTTTTAAACAGGTCTCGAGCTTTCTGACGTACTCTTCTGTACCTGATTATCACTTTGTGTTTGCTCTTTTGCATCTTTACGCCTGTAGGTGATGTGTATGTGTGTGTGTGTTGGTAGGTCCAGCTGCTGGTGTCTGAACAGGATGTGGAGAACTATAAACAGATAAAGGCTGATCTGGACCAGCTGCGGCTGACTGTGGAGAAATCAGAGCTGTGGGTGGAGAAGAATGGAGGCTATGGCACTGAGGACCCCACTGAAGCCCAGACTAAGGAGCAAATCATGGAGGTGCGCCCCCTTGTGGCAGGAAATACACTCTGAGCTGGCTGCTTGAATTGGACTGGGGGGAAAAAATCATTTAGTAATTCCAAGCTCTTAAAATATCTGGGTTCACATTGGTGATGATTAATTTCTCTATTTCCAAAATATTGTTAAGGAGTAAATGGTCAGACCAGGAAAGATAATGTAATCTAGATACATTAAGGTCTTTAGAAGTCAGAAAGAGCTTTATTACGAAGTATGTGTATACACACAAGGAATTTGACTTGGTGACAGGAGCTCCATTGTAGAAGAAAGTATGGACATAGTGCAAACATACAGTACGTGGTAGTGCAGACATACATACGAATTACACAGTAGAGATGGAATATAACACTAAAATAATAAAAACAGAAAATTAAATAATGCACTATATACAGAAGTAGAGAAATAGAGAATGTACAAATGTTATTTACAAGTGTGCAGATATATTATTTACAAGTGTGTAGTTTACAAATGTACAATGTCCAGATTCTATGTATAAATGTGTCAGTTGTGATTGACAGTGTTTAGTTATGAATGTATAGTTTACAGTGTATGCGTGGTGTAACGGACCTTGATTTTTTTAATTTTGTTTTATTAACCTTACTAAATCCACTTGTTATTGGTAGCATGGCCTTGGAGGTTGCATGTGATCATTAATAGGTCACATGACCAAAATATATAAAGCAATCACTCGGTGAATTGGCTAAAAACCCCAAATACATCACTTTTAAGAAGTTCTTTTAAAGGTCACGTGTGCTTTAAATTTAGCCAGTACAGTTTTTTGTCTTGGTAGGTCAAACTCTGGAGTTTCTTTATACTTAATTAAAAATTACAAAACCTTTTTCTTTTACTGGCAATAACAGAATCTTTATCAATATATCAGTTTGAATAAGAGATACATTACCTGGGGTTATTTATACTCATTATTTTATAGAAGGTAAAATACCTCATGCTGTCAATGAGGACCTACTGACATGACCTATTGAGTTAGGTAATTATTTCAGTAATAATTAAAACTAGTCCAATTAGAAAAGAGGTAATGTCAAATAAAACTATAACAATAGTGTGCTTAGAGAGTCAGATCCCTATTCCATAAGGACCTGAACTATGAGATGTGGCTTTACAAATGTGGACCGCTAATCATTGTTTAGTCATATTAAAGCGGCTGTTTAGAGTGTGTGTGTGTGTGTGTGTATGTGTGTGTGTGTGTGTGATTGGCAGGAGGCGGGCATCCTCAGTCCTGTGCAGGATGGAAACATTAAGCCACAGATAGACAGCAACAAAGCCAACAACTACAACATTGTGAAAGATGTGGGTGCTACTTTCATAGAACATATATTCTATTTGTATATGAATCTAAAAATAGAACAGTGAATGTTTTGCGAGCAGGCAATTGATCTTCATGTTTTAGTAATTCTGTTGTATTGGTCAGTAGATTCTGCAGCGTCTCAGCAAGCTGTGTTACTCTTCTAAGAAGAGTCGTGTACAGCAACAGAGGTTGCTGAAGAACATGGGAGCTCACACCGTGGTGCTGGATCTGCTGCAGATCCCTTACGAGGCAGTGAGTGGACCTGAATATATGTCGTAATTCTCTACAGTATTCAGGATAATCAGCACCTGTATACATCTATGAATGTCTGATGAACTATGTTACAGAGATCATGTGATGATAGGATTCTCTGTATCCCACATATTAAATCGAGTTTTTTATGCACCAAAGTTCTCAAATGAACATATTTTTATGACGTATTTTATGACATATTCTGCCACTGATTATTTATTTGTGATAATAATAATAATAATAATAATAATAATAATAATAATAATCAATAAGTAAATAAATAAATAAATAAATAAAATGTAATAATAATAAATGTTTGAGTTTTGCGATTATTAGCTTGCCCTCTGTGTTCTTTAGGGAGATGAGAAGATGAAAGAGATCATGTCTCTGGCTCACACCTTCCTGCAGTATTTCTGTAATGATAACCCCCAGAACCAGATTTTGCTTCATAAACACCTCAACCTTTTCCTCACCCCTGGGGTATGTTACCAATGAGTCATGTGTCTGAGGGTTTTAGGGTATATGAGGACATTCAGTGATTTATTGGTTACTACTTTTTGCTGTGGATTGCTATTGATGCTTTGCTTGACTCTCTCATACAGCTTTTGGAGGCGAAGACCATGCGCTACATCTTCCAGAACAACTACCACCTGTGTAACGAGATCAGCGACCGTGTGGTGCATCACATTGTACACTGCATAGAGACACATGGCCGCTGTGTCCCATACCTGCGCTTCCTGCAGACCATAGTGAAGGCCGACGGCAAATATGTGAAGAAGTGCCAGGACAAAGTGATGACCGAGGTGAGGCAGGAAGGTGTACCAAAGAGCATGAGAGCAGAAACAGTGTTAAGAAGTGAGCATGGAATTGTTTTCTAAAATCAATTGGAGCACATTAAAGTGAAGGATAATAAGAAAGCCAGGGGTAACAGTGGCAAGGAACATGGTGAAGAAACGTTAAGAAGAACCAGGCTTAAAAGTGAAGCCATACTTTTCTGGGTGATGCTGAATAGTGGGATTATAAGTCATTATTCTTCCTACAGTATGCAGTACACAGGCTCTTCAGTATGAGCGTCAGGGCCAGTTTTATTAGAGATTAAGGTTTAAGTCTACAGTATCCGGTTGAAGGTGGATATATCCACTGCATGATAAATGAGACTTGACAGTTTTTAGCAATTTGTGACAAAGTGACAGCATCCAGACATTAGAGTTTACCAGAACCTTCTATGACACTGAACCTCTAAAAAAAAAATCTAATAACAAAAGGCTTAATTAAAAAATGTTCAAGCTAGACTGGGATTGTGTCTGAGCCCTAATTGGAAGGCTGTTTCATAACTGTGGGGCTTTGTAAGAAAAAAAACTCTGCCCCCTGCTGTAGTCTTCATTATTCTAGGTACTCATAAAAGAATATAATCATAAAAAATCCAAGGTTTGGTTTGGTACTATGGCTGGAGACCATTCAGTGCAGTTATAGTTCATTAATAATATTTTATTAGCGATGAAACATTTTAATGCAGTGTGCATAAGTTAGGGATGATGTGGTCAAATCATCTGGTTTTATTAAGGACAGTGGCTGCTGTGGACTAACTGGAGTTTGTTTATACACCTACTCAAACATTCAGGTAGCAAAGGAGTGCAATATACCATCTTGGAGGTAACAAAAGGATGAACTAATTTTTCCTGTGACCTTATAGTGACCTTTTTATTTCTTATATTGGCAATACATTTGAGATGGCTCAGATAAAAGCTATTGTAGTAATATTATCTACATGAGCTTCAAATGAGATACTGGAGTAAATCACACCAAGGTCTTTCACTGTAACACATAATGTAACTGCACAGTCTTTTCTACTGTATAGGTGAAGACTAGGTCATTTGCCACTTTAACCAGTGCTTTCTAGGTACACTGATGAGGCCTAAATCCTGAATGAATGTTGATTTAATGTTATTCCTATGCAAGTATGAAGAAAAATACTGAGCTACAACTGATTCTAGGATCTTGGAGAGGCACAGGTTTGATGTTGGCCTGCAGTTAGATGGTGTTGATCAGGATTTTTAATCAAGGTCTTGATAACTGCTAAAGGATTTAGGTGCATATCGTATGCTAGTGGATGATTTGATTATTCTTAAGAGGTTTGTGTTGCTTCTGGTAATATGTTTGAGAGGTATAGGTAAGGGCCGGGGGGCTTGGTGGCTAGCACGTTTGCCTCACACCTCCAGGGTTGGGGGTTCGATTCCTGCCTCCGCCATGTGTGTGTGGAGTTTGCATGTTCTCCCCGTGCCTTGGGGATTTCCTCCCCCGGTCCAAACACATGCATTGTAGGTTGATTGGCATCTTTAAATTGTACATAGTGAGTGAATGAGAGTGTGTGTGTGTGTGTGCCCTGCGATGGGTTGGCACTCTGTCCAGGGTGTATCCTGCCTTGATGCCTGAGATAGGCACAGGCTCCCCGTGACCCGAGAATAGATCGGATAAGCGGTAGACAATAAATGAATGAAAAGGTATAGGTAAGGTTGATGATTTTGAAGAGGAAATGAGTGACATTAGATCGGTCTGTTGAATGGGAGTAAAACATTCTAACTGATCTACTGGCATGGTTATATTTAGTTTATCAAATTGTCTTGACTATAATAATATTTGTGCTCTGTGGGTTTGGGAAACTGGTTACTAACCCCAGTGTGCATATGTGTGCTTGTGTGTAGCTGGTAAGCGCAGGTGAGGAAGTCCTAGTGTTCTACAATGACCGGACATCATTCCCAACACTGCTACAGCTGATGATCTCCGAGGAGGAACACACTGATGAGAATGGTGCGCTGGCCTACCACAACAACTTGGTGGAGCTGCTGGCTGCCTGTACTGAGGGCAAAAATGTCTACACTGAGATCAAATGCAACTCACTGCTGCCACTTGACGATATCGTCAAGGTGGTGACTCATGAGGACTGCATCCCTGAGGTAAGCATGATCTCTTGCACACAAGCCACAGTGTATGCAGGGTTTCTGACAGGTCTGGGTGGTGTTTTTGAGGCGTGTGTGCTTGGATAAAATTTGCCCTTTGACAACACCATATTGTGAAATTTTTTTTATCAGACTCGATACAGAAGGATTTATTCATAAATTGTTTCTGGGATTCTTTACACAGGAAATATTCACAGTAATCCAGAAAAAAATAATATACTACAAGAGATGCTGGGTTTTTGTACATTTTCCTATAAGCACACTCAATAATGTGAACCGTAGGCTTTATAAGCTTCAGATAGTCTAAATGGTGTGTAATATTATATACCGATTATGCTGTCGAGTTTAAATGACTCCTTTATTTCAATGACAAGATTTTAATGAAAATTTTGAGAAACTCAATCATTCATATTAATGACTTGAGAGAAAGCAATCCAATGCCAATAGCTATTGAATTAACAAAAAAAAAAAGAAACGACATCCTAAATAGCATGTCTGTAGTAATGTCTGAGCTACATTACTTAGGAGGAGCTCTTGTATTGTTTAGTTTAGTTGTCATTTTGATATTTTTTCAGCTGCCTGAAAGGTTTTTGGGCACTATTAAATATAAATCAGATATGCCAGATGTGTGTTGACTTTTCAGCATGCATACAGTCATACAGAGGCTTCATTACAGAGACTGTAAATTTGGCAGGACTTTTATATGCCAAAATGAAAGCTTATTTTGGTACATGAAAATGATTTGTATATTATTAAAAAATATGAACATAAATCATACTGTAAACAGCATGTGGTTTTACTGCACGTAGAGACGGGGTCATTCAGCAACAAAAATGTCTAGGAAATGTGTTTAAATGGTTTGCTTGTGATTTCCCACAAAATTTGGATAAGATTTCAGTAGTGAAATTTGGCCATCCTTGTCTTAATACACACACGGTTATTTGAAATCAGCCGGTTTCTCTGCTTGTCGCCCTCTGCAGGTGAAAATTGCCTATGTGAATTTTGTGAACCATTGCTATGTGGACACAGAGGTGGAGATGAAGGAAATATACACTAGCAACCACATCTGGAACCTTTTTGAAAACTTCCTGGTAGACATGGCCAGAGTAAGTGCACCAGTATGGCTTGAAAGGAACCTCTGCTATCTTTTTGTAGCAGTTATATATTGGGTTTTATATTATGTGTGTTGTATTGTGTTTTATTGTATTGTATTTTTTTTTTCCTCCCCCAAGGTCTGCAGCAGCACCACAGACAGAAATAGAGCTGATCCTATACTGGAGAAATATGTCACTGAGGTCATCGTAGCCATCGTCAAAGGCTTCTTTGGTTCCCAGTTTTCCGTCAGCACTTCCAATCTGCAGGTATAAAGCAGATGCGCACTGCTTCTGCTTGTCTTCTTCCTGTCATCCTGTCAACCATGTGTGTTCTTGCTCTGCAAACACTACACCAATTTTAACCTCTCTCAGCAGTCACATGGTTCATCCTTCTGTCTGTAATTCTGTTTCAGACCCATCAGAGCACATTCATACGCCTGCTGCAGTCCGTCATCAGAGTCTGTAACTGCACTTGGATCAGTCCTCTGCAGAAGACGAACATTGAGGCCTGCATCAAGACCCTCTCTGATGTGGGTGAGTTATCCCAACTTGAAGCAGTGCAATTTTATGAACATACCAAAGAATTTGTATAGCAAGTGGTTGCTATGGTGTGTAAACCTGGATTTTTTTTATCATCTGTATTTATGTCTTCACTTTAATCATTCTTAAATATTTTTATCATATATCATGTTGTCTGTCTTCTGTCTGTCCTGCAGCTTAGCTAGCTCTCTCAGAATCCAGTTTAAGTGTTGTATTTATGTAGCCATTTAAATCAATATCCATGAATCTCATGCTTAAATACTGTATAAAATACAGTGTTTTATAAAGCTATATGATTTTCACCAACCTCAGTGAATTACCTTAGTGCATGAACTTCAGGTTTTATTGCCTTTTCCCCCCCTTTGTAACATCATTACCCCCCCCCCACCACCATCACCTTTTTTTTTTAATTAAACTGATATTGGTGAGAATTTGATTTTTTTCTGCTTGGTCACACATGTGTTTCTGCAAGAGGTAGCTCAAGAGATGAGGTCACTGGCTTGTAATTACATTACTGGACAAGAATATAGTCATTTTGTCCCAATTAAAGCATTTTATGAGAGCAGTGGGTAGCATTGACATTTCCCAGCTCCAGGGTTTAGTCCTGAGCTAAAGTTACTGTCTGTGTGTTATTTCACATTATTCTCCTCTGGGGGTTTTCTCTAACCTCTTGTAAACATGTTGGTTGGTGTTTGAGACACTCTAAATTTCCCCTAGATGTGTGTGATTGTGTGTGTCATGGCCTGAAGTCCCATCCAGGGTGTGCTCCTGGAATAGATACAGATCACTGCACATGGCAAAGTTCCTACTGAAGAATGAATGCATGCATTAATAAAAGCATTTTATTTTGTTTTCATTTATTCCTCACAGCTAAGAGCCGGAGCATAGCTCTGCCTGTAGACCTGGACAGCCAGTTGAACTTGCTCTCTCAGAAGAATCATACCACCATGGTACAGCGTGCTGCCAAAGACTGGAGGCTTTCAGCTCGTGCACGACCTCGCAAAGAAATGCTGGGGACACCAGACTACAAGAACATCATCGAAAAACTGCAGGTACCCTGCATGACGTGGTCACACTCTGTATTAAAAAGCTCGAGCTCCATGTGTTTAAAAGTTTCATCTTTTCAAAAATCTTGAAGCTTATTTTGTGAGCTCACAAATTGAGCTTATATTTGTGTAAATGATAGCACCACTTGTTTTGTTACTATGTGTGTATGTGTGTGTGTGTGTGTGTGTGTGTTAGGGAGTAGTGCAGTTTCTCAAAGAGCAGTTCAGTCCACTGGTCCAGGCCGAGTTCTCTGTGTTGGTTGACATCCTGCATAGTCCTGAGCTGCTGTTTCCCGAGCCAGCACGACTGCGCTGTGAGACTGGAGCCTTCATGTCCAAGTAAGACGCACACAAATATACACACTTTTCTTTCAGTTCACCTTATCATTTAATGAAATAAATCCTTTGTACAGTTACATATGCATGTTGCATTTAGATCAGCGAGCTCACCGAGCAGATAAAACGTGGAATATTTGCATGTTTTGCCCAGATTTGATTAAAGAAAATGTAGCTAACATATATCAATATCATAAGGGAGATTGTTAACTAGTTATGTTCCTTAATATGGACTAAGTAATGAATAATCCATCATTATTATGATTATTCTTTTCTAACAAAATTTCTAGAATATATTCCATTGTTTGTGGCCTTGACAAAAAAATGGGTCTGTCTTTTAAGAGTATATTGTAGTCTATCTAGCATTTTTCATTGCTCTTTTGTGAAGTAAGCAAGAACTATATACATATACTGACATTAGTTACAGGGAAAAAATTATTTGATCCCCTGCTGATTTTGTACATTTGCCCACTGACAAAGAAATCATTTTAATGGTAGGTTTATTTTAACAGTGATAGACAGAATAACAACAAAAAATCCAGAAAAACGCATTTCAAAAAAGTTCTAAATTGATTTGCATTTTAATGAGTGAAATAAGTATTTGATCCCCTATCAGTCAGCAAGATTTCTGGCTCCTGGGTGTCTGTTATACAGGTAACAGGCTGAGATTAGGAACACTCTCTTAAAGGGAGTGCCCCTAATCTCAGCTTGTTACCTGTATAAAAGACACCTGTCCACAGAAGCAATCAATCAGATTCCAAACTCTCCACCATGGCCAAGACCAAAGAGCTGTCCAAGGATGCCAGGGACAAGGTTGTAGACTTACACAAGGCTGGAATGGGCTACAAGACCATCACCAAGCAGCTTGGTGAGGAGGTGACAACAGTTGGTGCGATTATTCACAAATGGAAGAAACACAAAATAACTGTCAGTCTCCCTCGGTCTGGGGCTCCATGCAAGATCTCACCTCGTGGAGTTTCAATGATCATAAGAACGGTGAGGAATCAGTCCAGAACTACACAAGAGGATCTTGTCAATGATCTCAAGACAGCTGGGACCGTAGTCACCAAGAAAACGATTGGTAACACACTACGCCGTGAAGGACTGAAATCCTGCAGTGCCTGCAAGATCCCTCTGCTCAAGAAAGCCAATAAACATCTGAATGATTTCAAAGGAGAACTGGGTGAAAGTGTTGTGGTCAGATGAGGCCAAAATCGAGCTCTTTGGCATCAACTCAACTCGCCGTGTTTGGAGGAGGAGGAGGAATGCTGCCTATGACCCCATGAACACCATCCCCACCGTCAAACATGGAGGTGGATACATTATGCTTTGGGTGTGTTTTTCTTCTAAGGGGACAGGACAACTGCACCGCATCAAAGGGACGACGGACGGGGCCATGTACCGTCAAATCTCACTGTAGTTAGTGTTTCCATATTCTGTAACTATGCATTTCTGATCATCTGTAATAATATCAAACTGGCAAAACTATCTATCTAATTAATAATGCTAATTATTCTATCATGTGAAAACAACATTGTATAAATAGACATACCCTGGGAAGGCCTCTGCTGATGTGTGTTGTGCAACAGGCGATGGAATTCTGAAGCATGTGCTGTAGTTACAGTGAATCACATTATGGTTAAACACAGTGTTTTTCTGATTATTAAACTTGCTTGTCCAGCAGGGAAATGAGATTAAAAATAGTTTAATAGCCTGGATACAAAATCTGCTTGTCTCAGGTGTTAGGCTAGTGATTGTGAGACCCCTTTCAAGTCAACATTTGTATCTGAAACCATGGCGATGCGGCAGATGGGTCAGATTCAGGATGTGATTTGGAGAGGTGTAGAGGTGTGCCCTGGGGCAGGCCAAGGCATTGTTTGTTTCTTGAGTGGGCGCTGAAGTGTGTTCTGGCACGAATGACTTCCGATCTTGCATTAGGTGTTCGAACAGCACTTACCTGAGTGTGTGTGTCAGCCTGATTGGTCTGTACTATTGCATAAGCACTCAAGTCTGCATGAGTCACAGCATGCGGTCCTCCTGCTGCACCACTATGACTAACCTGTTACTTTCTCATGTATGGTCAGTAAAGAATACATGCATCTGAATTATTTTAAGATTTTCAGAATCTTGTGCCCCCCCCCCACACACACATATAATGGAAAGAAACTTTTGAATGGTAAAACTTTCTGTATGCTTATAGGTTGATAAAGCACACAAAGAAGCTGATGGATAAGGAGGAGAAGTTGTGTATTAAGATTCTGCAGACTCTTCGTGAAATGCTGGACAAGAAGGAGACTTTTGATGACCAGGTCAGTGTGAGAAAATTGTTTCTTTCATATTAAACAGGTTAAAAGCAGTGTATTATAAAGTGGTGTTTAAAAGATGTACACTCACCTGCCACTTTATTAGGAACACCAGTAAATGTAGATGGTCTGCTAATCATGTGTGAGCAGTCCAATGCAGAAAATCATACAGATCCAAGGTAAAAGCTCCAGGTATGGTCAGAGTGTGGATAAAATGGGATCTTAAGGGGTTAGTTTGAGTTTTTCAGAAACTGCTGATCTAGGGTTTCTTAATGGTGTGGAAAGGGGGAAAAAAAACATCCAGTGAGCTGCAGACTTGTGGTAAGAGGAGAATGGTGAGAATGGTTTGAGTTGACAGGAAGTCTATGGTAACTAAAACTGCCACTCTGTACAACCATGGTGAACAGGAAAAACATCTCAGAACATGAAACATATCAAACTAGGCATAAGATATATTCTGTTTCCATTCTGATGTTTCATGTGAAATTTACCTGAAGCTTTTAGCTGTTTCTGAATGAATTAATGCATTGTGCTGCTGCCACCTGATTGGCTGATTGGATAGTCGCTTATAAATGAGCAGATGTACAGGTGGTACCTTTAAAATAGTGTATATTTCGTGTACTAAGTTATTTCCAGTGGTTCATTGCCTTTGAAGACATGACCTATCAAAATGTTGAGGTTATTGTGGAATAAAATTGTAAAAGTACATTGTGAAAATGCACACAGTACACCGAGTTAAAAAAGAAAACACCTAAAGCAGTTCATTCGGGCAGGTAGTTACATATACTCACATGGCTACATTGGTAATTATTGTAACAAAGCTGGTGTGTGTATGCTCAGTACCACAGGACACCAGGCACGGTGCAGACAACACCGCTAAAAACTGAAGAGCATTCCTTAATCCATGTCAGTTCCTCTAGGAAGGAAGGTCCTACCTTGATGCACTTTCATGCTTCATGTTATTCTTGTAGCAAATTCCTTACATCAGAATGTCTTACGCTCACAATCCCAATCTGACTAGTACAGAAATTCAATTTCTTTTGAACCCTGTATTCATAATGCATTATATTGTACATACATTAACAACATACTATTTAGCATTCACAGCATCTTACAAATGCCTAATATTACTGTGTATATTTACTATATATTCTTATACACAGACCAGGCATAACATTATGACCACCTGCCTAATATTGTGTTGGTCCCCCTTTTGCTGCCTAAACAGCCCTGACACATCATGCACTGTGTATTCTGACACCTTTCTATCAGAACCAGCATTAACTTCAGCAATTTGAGCAACAGTAGCTCGTCTGTTGGATCAGACCACATGGACTAGCCTTTGCTCTTCACGTGCGTCAATGAGTCTTGGCCGCCCATGACCCTGTCGCCGGTTCACCACTGTTCCTTCCTTGGACCACTTTTGATTTGATTTGATTCTGACCACTGCAGACCGGGAACACCCCACAAAAGCTGCAGTTTTGGAGATGCTCTGATCCAGTCGTCTAGCCATCACAAACTTGCTCAAATCCTTACACTTGCCCATTTTTCCTACTTCTAACACATCAACTTTGAGGACAAAATGTTCACTTGCTGCCTAATATATCCCACCCACTAAAAGGTGCCATGATTAGGAGATAATCAGCGTTATTCACTTCAACTCTCAGTGCTCATAATGTTATGCCTTTGCTTTCATTTGCTCCCTGTTCGGGGTCACCACAGCAGACCAACTGGTCCGCACAACAACTTGGCACAGGTTTTACGCCGGATGCCCTTCCTGGCGCAACCCTCCCATTTTTCCGGGCTTGGGACCTGATAATGTTATGCCTGATCGGTGTATATTCTTATATTTGTACGCATGATGCTTTGTAAAGCATATATATAGATATCTTAGAATACAGTAAAATAAGGAAAGAATACTTGAAGACAGTAACCAGATTTTTCTAATTACAAATTGTCTTTACAAATTACAAATTTTAGTTATATTATTATTACTATAAACTCAAACCAGCTTGATCTTTCTATCACCAATATCCAGCTTGCCATTTTGGAGAGAATCCTGAATATCCTCTGTCCAGAACACTTGCCCATAGCGAAAAATTTACTGGTGCTGGATTTGTTGGTGCTACAAAGCAATCACACCTGAGAGTCACATCTTCCATACATATTAAACAAACGTTCCTTACCGAAAGCTTCACCATATCAGCAATTGTATATTTTCTTTGTTAAATAGTTTTTTTCCCCCCGTTTATTATTTGGCTTATGTGGAGTGTCTGCTATACTGTGAATTAGCTGTTACTATGGCAACCATAGTTTAGTTAGACCTAGGATGTTAATATAGCATACAGCCTGAGCTATTGTCAGAGCCATGTTTTTATAGAATATGAATTAACACTCCTTGAATAATCAGATTTCAGAGTTTAACATCACTGTGGTATATTTTTTTTAAATATATATATATTTTATTTCTAAGTGCATTTTAGACTTACTGAACTAATACACAGGATGTTATAGTATCTGCACTGTCGGTTAGAATTAAATTAAATTAACTTGCCCTCACTTGTGTTTATTAGAGTATTTTCAACATAATTGCATTGTACCAGCTTATTATAGACCTTTAGGGATGTGACATTTTTCTGTTATATTTTATTTAGCAGTATACAAGTTTCGCATGCCTTAAATGAGATGTATACACCTTGTACATTTTGTAATAGCAACACAAACAAGTGTGTGTGTGTTTTGCTTGTGTGTTTTTATTGTTTTTATTGCTTATAGACTACTGCCTGTGTACCTTGTTGAATCTGAGTAGTGTAGACGGATTGAAAGTTTATTAAAAAAGTGTGGTTTTCATTATTTTACCCCACGGATCAGTAATGACTCCAGCCATCTGGTACACAGCATCCTGTAAAAAAATATTATCTTACCTTATCGCTTTAGCTTTTCTACTGTCTGGAGCTGGCAAAGGCAATATGTTTAGTGCAGTAGAAGTGAGCTATATTGCGTTGGGGAAACAGTGAAGGCTGTGTCTGATGAGTCAGACTCGAGTGCTCCTAAGGGAGTCTGGATTATTTTTTATTTATTTTTTTTTATCAGAGTTCAGTCACCGGGAGAGGGCCCTAGAGAAACACCCAAACTTCAGTGTCACTTTTAAACCTGTTGACCTGTTCAGCTCTGCAGGCTGAGAGAGGAGAGTGTAAAAGAGTGTGTGTGTGTGTGTGGTGTGTGTGTGTGTGTGTGTGTGTGTGTGTGTGTCTGTGTGTGTATCTGTCTGTGTGTGTATCTGTGTGTGTGCGTGCTTGGGAGATAAATGAGCTAAGCTCAGCGCTCAGCCCTCCATGGTGCTGCTGGCTCCGGCTGGCTGAGTGCAGCGAGTTGGGAGCTCCAGACAGCTAATCAGTATTCAGTGGACAGAGCACTGAGCGTTCTTACATAAGGCAGAGGCACGCGAGGACGCGCTCGCCGTGAGAACAGGGTGGGGGGGGGAGGTGGAGAGGACGGGGTGCACTAAACTGCCTCTACAACGAATCAATACTGCAGAGCGCTGACTGCAGCCACAAAGAGACCGCGAGAGGAATGAGCGAGAGGTGTGAAGGAGAGACTGTGTGATCAGGGCTTCCTGAAGCTTTGACACAGCACAAATGAAGCTTCAGCGTCGCTGTTCTTTCACATCCGCCCTCTCTGAGGTCATCGCTAGAGAACGGCCAATTAGAGACGAGCCAATTAGAGCAGGATTATTTAGGACAGCTCTCCCTGAAATATGATTTGCAGGGTGAAACATCATCCTAGACCTATCTACACTCTGAGAGGCTTTTGCAAGACTATTCACATGGGTTTAATTTAGCTGGGTGTCTGCAGGAGAAAAATGTGCTTTTCCATTCTCACTTTGTGTGTGTGTGTGTGTGTGTGTGTGTGTGTGTGTGTGTGTGTGTGTGTGTTTATATATCAGCACTTTTCTGAAGTGTATTCTGTGTCTTCACTGCTGTCAGTGGTGCTGCAGTCTCATGCAGACCTGTGCGGCTCTGACTCCAGTCTCCCCACGGACTCTGGATGTTTGTGTGTGTGATAGAGAGAGAGATGGAGGGATGAGGAAAAGCATGTGAGGAGCCACGTGAGAAAAAGAAAGCGAGGGAGGGAGGGAGGAAATAGTGCACTGCAGCGAGGAAAGAGCTTGGATGGGAGCGTCGTCTGCTGAGTTCATGAGGAGACGGAGCAGGGGGTGTGTTTATGTAACCAGCCCGCAGTGTCTGATCCAGCCTCACGTGGCCCATCACGTTCTCTCTCTCTCTCTCTCTCTCTCTCTCTCTCTCTCTCTCTCTCTCTCTCTCTCTCTCTCTCTCTCATGTACCTGTCTCTGGTGTGCTCTCACCCTGTACACTCACTTACTTTACTCTCTCTCACCTCTTCACCCTTATATTTATTTCTTACTGAATTTATATCCCCCTCATTACCACTTTCTTGCTCCTAATCCACCTCTTTTATAAAAAGCTAGCAAAATTCTCTCTCTCTCTCTCTCTCTCTCTCTCTCTCTCTCTCTCTTTCTGTCCATCACTCTATAGCTCATAATCCTTTATCAAAAATGTTGCAAAATCCCCCCCATATCTCTCTCTCTCTCTCTTTTTCTTTCTGTCTCTCGGTTGCCAAGCAGCAGGTCATGACTCATAAGTAGATATAATTGGTCTAAGAGACTGCATTTATTTGAGAGGATACGCATGTGCAGCTTTGTGTGTTTGTCTGCTTCTGTGTGTGTGTCTGTGCATGTGTCTGTGTGTGCTTCAGATGTCACTGCTGCTATTTTCCCCTGAAGATCAATATGTATCAAATTGCATTTTAGAAATAGGAGGTGCAGTAGTATAAATGAGACACTTTAGTTGACCGAGATTCTAAAGGATTTCAAATAGTGTCCATCAATGTAACATTAACTAATTTTGTGTAGCAATGGATATTTTGTTCATGCAATATATTTTTTAAAAAGTGTGTGTGTGTGCAGGTGAGTCTGACTGGAAGGATACCAAACCTGAAAATGAATAATTTTTCAGGTTTAATCAACAAATCTCCTCAATAAATCCACTTTTTTCTCTTCATCAAGCACATCACTCTTTACACCCCACCAACACAGTTAGCCATATCCCAAATGACTTCCATTTTACTACTTGTGCACTGCCCAATTTGTTGGAAATCCTGTGTACTGCACACCATTGGCAATTCAGCCACTGCCAAAGTGTTAGGCAAAAACAGAAAGGAATAAAATACAGCAAAAAGTAGTTTTCTATCTTTACATATTTACATATTACACTTTGAATATGGGCATAAAGCAATTTTAATTAAAAGACAGTTGCTTATCTAATTGAAGGTATCCAGTCAGCCCTAGTGAGAGGTGGAGACTTTCAGTGTGTACCTGTGAAAACCGGTCACACATCCAGTTTCCGTCTCCTAAAACATTCACAGGGTCTCACTGCTGTTCTACACTGGTGCTTATTACCCAAAGAAATGTTAAAATACTTAAAAATGTTTGTGTAGGTGATGTAGCAGATGTGTGTGCATGTGTGTGTCACACAGGTCTGTTGAGCCAGTCATGCCCCATGGGTGAACTGTGTCACGTTACCATGTGGTTTGTGTCATGTGTGTGTAAATAGACGTCTCCTGTTTGACAAAGGAAAGAAAAGCTAGTTATATAACACCCTGTCCCCCCCCCCCCCCCCCCCCCCCCTCTCTCTCTCTCTCTCTCTCTCTCTCTCTCTCTCTCTCTCTGTTTATCTCAGTTTTTTTTCTCACTAGCAAGTTTCACACCACTGCACACAGGCAAAGCAGCTTTACAGATTACCAGCACCACACTGCTAAGCCCTCACACACATGCAAACATACAGGCACACATGCGCGCGCACACACACATCATACTGTAAAAACACTATATATGCCGTTTGTTACTTCCACTTGTAACCTTTCCAGACGTTCACAATCGTGTAATCAGGGTTATGTTTGCATCAAAGATCAGAATGGGGAACAATGACCGTGGTGTGGTTGTTAAAGACAGACAGGCTTGTTTGAATATTTCAGAAACGGCTGCTGTGGGATTTTCATACATAGCAGTCTCTGAAGTTTACATATGGTGCGAACGACAATAAACATCCAGTTCTGTTAGTAGAAATGACTTTTTAATCAGGGAGGTCAGAGAAGAATGGGTAGACTAGTTCAAACTGAACACTGCCACTGTGGTAAGCATGTCAAAATGCAGGTTTGCTTAAAACTGCTTAAAAAACAGTATAAATTTTGAGGTTTAGATTGTACAATGGTATCTTTTTATAATCATATCATTTTTATATTTCATTATAAATCAAAGTGTGGGGTTTAACTGCCTCTTTATTAACTTGGAGACAGAATGTAAAACAAATGCAATAGGGCATAGGACTATGACTCGCAGTAATGAGAATGGGTGCACATCTGCTGCTTGTGACGACTCCAATTGCAGAAAAAAAAAAGAAGTTGAGTTAGAGAGAAGACAATTGAAGTGGGAGATTGAGGCTGGAGGATTAAGCTGATGGTTTCTTCTTCACTGCAACAGTAAAGAAAGAATAACTTCATTCTGAAACAAAAATTAAATGTTAAACTGACTCAAACACGGTCAAATTAGAGATACACTTATAACAATATGCTACATAATAGTCTTAGATTTTACTCAATCAAGAGCTCACAAAATGCAGATGTTTGCTGTAATTGAGTTTGACATCCCTTGCATGCTATTTGCTATAGGTCTTGGGAAGTTTTTGTTACCGTGCATGCTTTGTGGACCATTACTTCAACAGTCAGATGAAACCAACAAGACGTAAAGATGCTACAGAAAATCTTTATTTGGGGTTGATGACCGCCATATGCTGTGTTCTATTTGATGATGAGATTGAATGTGATTGTTGCGAGCACCTATAGTGAGCATCAGAGCTGGACTGGATCTCGGACTGATTGAGCATCTGTGCGATGTGGTGGATAAGGAAGTCTGATCCACGAGGCCTCACCTCCTGCTGCAAACATGCCAGATTGGTGTATATATTTCCCCATTTTCAAGGTGATTTTCCAGTCACTACCCACTATCCAGCTCTCTGCCATCACATGACACTTGAAAACCAGGGATCTTGAAGACTAGCATGCGCTTCCTCTCAATCAGCTGCTCACACTACCTGACTAAGCATCTGAACACACTCAAAGGGAAGTGCTAGCTTGCCTTTTCTGCCCATGAGACTAGTGTTGCTATGGGGTGGTGTAATGCCATCCCATCTACCCACCTGGGCAGCATGGCTGATTTTGCTCCCAGGAATTGTGATCTTTAATCAGGGACATTAGGCGTGTCTTTTTATATGAACTTTTCTTGAAAGTGGAAATGTGTGCTACTTGAGACATGCCTTGCATTGGACCCCATGCATTTTGATTGTCCAGGAGCTGATGAATCCTGCTAGCTTTTAGCCCAAAACCTGGTAGGTGTCTCTGCCAGGAGGTTAATAAGATAATTAATCTGAAATAATTCTAAGAACAAAGCCAATGGTTTTCGCAATCTACAGGTTTGAACTGGATAAAAAAGCCTGCAGTCTAAATTGAAGACAGAACTGCAGATGTGCAAATCTAAGAATATCAAAGTACTTGAATTGTCTCCATCTTCCCAGAAGATTTTTTAATAGGATTTAAGAAGAAACTTTTTGCATGAATCTTTAGGTGCCAATTTAAAGAACTCTTAGTGATTGATTGTAAATCACTCCGTGGCTTTGTGTCCTCAGTTGCATTTCAGTAACATTTAGGTCATTATGATTTCATCATGGTATGGAAATGAGCGGGGGGGGGAGGAAATCAACTCCCCTGTGTCCTAAATGTTATTCTTGCAGTCAGTGACTAATACAAACTGGCATCACTTCAGCAGGTGACTTTACTCTTTATGCTGAAGATGAAAAATATTTCCCTTAGCTTGCGATAAATACAGCAATTAAGGTGGTGCAGAGATCTGAACCTCTTGCCAAGTGTGTGTGTGTGAGAGAGAGATGAGTTTTCACCACTCCTGTCTTCTTCCTCAGACTTGTATTCAACTTATTGTTATGTGTATTGCCTTTGAATTGATCTTTGTTCTAATCTGGGTTCTCCCTCTTTTTTGGCATGATTGTCAGACACTAACCTGACAGTTAAATTTATGCTAAGTAGCTTATTTAGCATCATTATTTTTCATCTTAAGCTCATCATTTGTTTCAAGTAAATAACTCCAGCAAAATCTCTATATCAGCTTTAGCAAGGATTAAAATGCATAAATGTGTATCAGATGAGTATTGGGTAATGGCTACTACTCAGAGCTTTGATCAAATTGGAAAAAAATAATAATGTGTTCCTGTTGTGTACACACTAAATACACTAGCACACTAAAGGCTATAGAGCACGATGTACTGACATACAGGACTTGGATTTTTGGTGGCAGTATTAATGCTTTATTAGACAACAGCTTCAGTTGCAACACCACTATCCTGCTCCATCATGAGGACAAATGGAAACTTCTCAGAGGACATGTGCTGACCTTGTTTTCCTGTGAAAGTGCAAAATGTTTACTTTTGAACATGGAATTTGTGCAGGACAGGACGATGGTGTGAGTCAATCATGTCGTGCTGAGTTTCTACATTAATGCAGTGGACATTACAGAAACTTCACATCAAATCATAATGTCTTGGTTTTTTTTTTATTATTATTATTATTATTATTATTATTATTGCAGGACTAGTTGTGTCTCTGCTGTATGTTGGTGATGTGTATAGATGTGAAGGGCTCATTTCTCCGTCAGGCTGCCCTCTGAGCTCCTTAACCACGTTATCCGGTCACATGTGCGGCTTCTGAAATAGACCTGGGTCAGAGAAGTTGTTTACGCTCAGCTCTTGTTTGTCTTGGGCAAGGTTAAAAATCAACAGATTGCTCTCACATGCAAGGATAATTTGTTTGCTGCTGCTGGCACTGTTTATGAGGGCAACCATCCTAAAACCTTAACGTGGTTTGGTGTTTGGTGGGGCAACGCTGGCCTGCTCTATAGGAAAACAGTCAGGCCACTGGATGAGGTGGATACTTAACAGAAGTGCAAATAAAGACATGAGCCTCCTCATGTATTGGCTTTATGAGAGATGGAAATGGGGTGATTTTTAATGCTAAGCCTGGATGGGTTTTTCTCCCCAGACTAACCAATATCCTCTCTCTTTTCTTGCTTTGTTGCACATGTCCTTTTTCATTCTGTTTCCTGTTTGTGTTATGTAAGATGTGTTACTGTCACCTTCATGCCTAGACAGGCCTATGGGGTTTTGAAATGTATTGATTTTTTTCCCTTAATCTGTTTCACCTTAGCAAAACCCAAGCATGCAGCATTCACCAATTTCCAGTACTATCATCAGCATCAAGAGGAGGAATGGAAATGTCAGTCTGATCTTTACTCACTACTCTGATAACTATACAACACTTATAATGCTTATTTCATGTGATCCTAAAATGCTTTTTAATTTAGATGTATAATGCAGCAAATCACATCCAAAGGTTGTGGTGTTTGCTGTCTACATTTAAAAAAACAAAAAAAAAAAACTATTTTAAGTTATTCCTTTGTAAGCCTTGCAAAGACTCATGCTGTAAAATAACTTATTAGATGAGGGGGTGCTGGAGCAGATCTCAGCAGCATGCATGGATGTTGTTAAGCAACGTGCCAGCTAATTGGCCATTGCGTGAGGATACTCACGTGTTTAGCACTGACGCACAGCTGACATCTGTTTAGAGTCTTTTGAGAAAGTACACGGATTTATTTACATGCTTTTTCATATATCGAATAGAATGTAATATTGATTATATTTTTTGCAGTGGTCTAGGAAAACCCTTTGGGTGTTGCTGTGCCCGAATTACAAAAAATAGATATGTATTTTCTGCATATAGTAGACATCTTTTTCTAGAGCAGTGTATAGACATGCTAGGTAGTGTCTATTAAAAAAAAAAAAAAGTCTCATAAGTTTGGATCTATACTGTTAGAGAGGGGTTCATGCAGCAAGTAAAGCACAATTAAAGGAACAAATTTTTTTTAAATTAGTGCTCATTTAAATGCTTAGTGAACAGGTGGGTCTTCAGTCTTCATTTGAAGACACAGTGACTCAGCTGTTCAGACAGACAAGGGAAGTTCATTCCACCACCTGGGTGTCAGTACAGAGAAGAGTCTTGCTGAGTGATGGTGGGTCGAGTTGGGATACACAGTGGATATTAAAATGTTTGCACCCCCTTGTTAAAATGGTGGTTTTTGTTAAGTAAGTTGCTTTCGGCTGCTCCCTGCTCGGGGTCGCCACAGCGGACCAACTGGTCCGCACAACAACTTGGCAAATGTTTTACGCCGGATGCCCTTCCTGACGCAACCCTCGCATTTTTCCGGGTTTGGCACCGGCACTGCATCCAGTGGCTGGGGTTGAGGCATTGGCTGGGGTTGAGGCATTGGCTGGGAATCGAACCCGGGCCTTCCCGATAGGCGAGAAACCTACCACTGAGCCACCAATGCCCCGGTGGTTTTTGTTAAGTAAAAAAAATAAAACCAAGATGAATGATGTCAGAACCTTTTCCACCGTCGTTGTGAAATTACTTCCTATATGTTAAAGAGAGCACGCCGTCCAGGGTGTATCCTGCCTTGATGCCCAATGATGCCTGAGATGCCCCGTGACCCGAGAATAGTTTGGATAAGCGGTAGACAATGAATGGATGTTAAAGAGAAAAGTTAAGAAATATTTTTGGGAAAAACATGAAAAATAATAATGTACAATAATCCGGTTGCATGAGTATGCTCACCCCTAAACTAATACCTATTTAAATCACCTTTAGATTTCATCACAGCGTTCAATCACTGTGGGTAAAAATCAGTCAGTTTGGAGCATCTTGGCCTAGCAATACTTCACCACTCTTCCTTGCAAAAGCATTCTAACTCTGTCCAAATGGCTGGGCATCTCCTGTGCACAGCCCTCTACAGGTCACCCCACAGAGTTTTGGATTTAGATCTGGACTCTGGCTAGGCCATTCCAAAACCATGATCTTAATTTGGTGAAGCCATTTCTTTGTTGCTTTGGTTTAATTGATGGCATGTATATACTAATCAGTGTTTAACTAATGAGTTTGGATGTGATCGGTTGATTCTGAACACTGCCACATTATAAAAGGGTGTGCAGTTATTGTACAGTTTTGTTGCAATTTCACGGTGGGAAAGTTTCTGACATGAGTTTCTTTTTTTTTTTTACCCAGCTAAAACCTGTCATTTTAACAGGGGAGTGTCAACTTTTTTTTTATTTTTATATTCACTCTACAGGCTTATAGTGAATGTGATGCAGAGCAGGGTTTTACATGCACTGATGCATGCCACTACAGGAAGCTAGTGGCAGGAACGCAGCATGGATGATGTGGGAGAACTTCTGTAGATTGAAAACCTACAGCTTAATTCTGGATCACTTGTCACCAGCAACACAGGGACTAACCAGCCAGGAGTGAATTGTAGAGATGACAAGTGATTGAACAAACACCTGAGTGGCCTCTGCGGGTAAAAATAGCCTGACCTTCTTGATGTTGTAGAGGAGAAACCTGCATAAAAATTGCAGGTTAGCAGTATGAGGGAAGAAGGGATGGCTCCAAGTTTCATGTGTTGCCAGATTTGATATAATTCCCTCCCTTAACTCTTTCCACCTTTTGTTACGTTAAAGCTTTTTTTGTCTGCCCTCTTCCTCATACATGAGCTCACAGACACTTACAATTAGTTAGTATCTCTTTGATTGACAGGGGGAGAATGAGTTTGCCATCCTTTCCACTTTCCTTCCACTTTGTTTTCTCCCTTGGTTTCCAAAAACAGATAGGATCAAGGTCCTGACAATAGGATGAAAAATACTCCATGATGGGGAAAAAGGCTTTGTGAATATAATAATAAGAAAAGCCTTCACAGAGTATATTGTTGAAAGCGCTGCTCTATGGTCTATTGTGTATGAATATAAAATCGATCCATATGTACAGTGATATTCGTATCGACTCATGGATTTAGCATCAGACCAAACTATTTGGTTAAATATATGAGAGATGTGAACATGGACTGGAAGGTGACTAATTTGGAACAATATCAGTATCTTCTCCGACATTCCGATTGTTTCAGCTGTTAATAATGGAAGTAAGTGAGGAAGGCTGACTGCTTTCTGTCTTTGTATCTGTCCCTGTGCTTTATGAGTAAAAAGTATAAGCTTTGGGGTCAGACGGGCTGTAATTTCTAATGCTGTGTGACACCAGGCTTTGCCGTAGAGATCAGCGCTGACCCCCAGACTGGGCTCAACCGGTTCAGCACGGCAGCTGCCTCCATACGTGCTTCTCTCTATATATTCATCTCTCAGGTGTTTACAGATAGTGGGTTGTGTAGGATTGGGCAGTGTTGTCTGAGGCTCAGCCAGGCTAGCCGCAGTGTGGCGTGCCCACGCACATCTTAACACCCAAGCCTCTCTCAGTCTATTGGCGCTCTCTCTCTCTCTCTCTCTCTCTCTCTCTCTCTCTCTCTCTCTCTCTCTCTCTCTCTCTCTCTTCCTCTGTCCTCACTTTACCTGAGTGGAGGTTTTTTTTCTTCCTTCCATGCAGCACCAGACAGATGAGTCAGGCTGGCACGGCTACCTTTATCTCCGTTTTTCTTTCTTTTTTTTCTCTCTCTCTTTCTATCTCCACCTAAAGCCTTCTGCAGGAGCACAAGAGAGACTGCAGCATCTGGATGTTCACTTTGCCAAACTTCCCCTATTAGTTGCTTTTGCTAGTAAAAGAGTAAAGCAGCTTTAAAGCATCAGTCAATATACACAAATGCAGAAAAGGTATTTGGATACCCCAATGAGGGTTTATCTCTGTGTGCTCTGTGTGTGTGTGTGTGTGTGTGGGGGAGAGAGAGAGAGCATGTGCACGTGTGCGTCTGGACTCTTCCAGACAGTGGAAGCAGACGCGTGTCTGTACAGACTGCTGATGAGACTCCGTGTTTACTGAGAGGCTGAGGGAACATCACTGGCATGTGCTTGTTGGAAAGAGACACAGAAAAAAAAAAACCCTGACATGCTTTGCAGCTTCCCAGGCTTTTGCTGCACCTAATTCTGTGTATATTTGCACAGAGTTTAGGCTTCCTATCCTCACAGAGGACGCTTCTTTTAACTGTTCACACCAGGTCCAAGCCTCTCATCTGCATCATAACACTCCTGAAGATGTCCATGTTTCCTCCTGACTCTTCTATAGAATGCCCCTCGCCAGACCCTCACTGCTCCACCTGCCATTACGCAATCGCGAATAGATAGAAACATGCCTAAAGCAGTCATCACAGACCACCGAGGAGAGAAAACTGTGAGCGAGAAAGAGATTTGAGGATGTAAAGGAGAGGGGGTGAATCAATACCTCCCTGCTTTTTCTGCCTGCCTTCCTCATGGTCTCCCAGCAAGTCACCACCAGGTGTTATGTAACTCTCTCTCGCTCTCTCTCTCCCACCCACTCTCTCTTTGCCGCTTCACCTCCCCCACCTGTCTCGTTGTCTATCTTTTTCATCGGCACGTTTTGTCACCTCTCCCTTATGGAAGCAGAAATAAGTGGCAGGCATCCGTGACATGTTCGCTTTTCTTTGTGCCCTCTCATCCTTCTGTGTGCCTAAAGCTTTCTTTGCACTTGGGGTATAATTGGCACATTTACAACAGTTTGTACGAGTTATGTAAAATGCTCTCTTTTACAGGAACATGCTTTTTTTTTTTTTTTTTTTTTTTAAAATGTTGTGTGCTTATGACGGGATAGATAGACAGACAGATTGACAGAAAGACAGACAGAGGGCAAAATCTTTCAGAACGTCAGTCATTCATGTATGTGTGAAGCAGTGTCAATACATGATTTGTACAGGATAAGTGCAAATGCTGTCCCTCTGGGAATTTGCAATTTTGTGGTCGCAGAAATTAACGGAAAATACTCTGCAATATTTAAAGGAGCCTTTCAAATTATTTTTTGATTGTTTTGCCACAGATTTTCAGCAGATTTGGGCCAAAACACATCATGTGATGTCATCACAAAGCGCATTCAGTTAAAGCCTGCTTTCATTCATATGCATTGAACAGGAGCATGGCTTTCACAGAAAGTAATTACATTTGAGTCTTCACTAGTAGGAGTTTAAAACAAGAATCTTGTGCTTGCAGTTTCACCAGTACAAGTAAAAAAAGTGCAAAATACTGAAAAATCTGTAGCAAAACCAAGTCTTTTTGGATGCAACAATTACAAAAAAAAAAAGCACAATCCTGGATAGTTGAATGCTGATAATAGCATTTACATTTTTTGCCCCTTACCATGCCATTAGGGGAATCTCCTGAAAATGAAGGGTTTCTATTTAACCAGCAAAAGCAGCAATCAGACCAAACATGAAATTTTACCCAGTGGCAAAGCCAAATAACTGAAGGGGAAATGACCTGGAACATGAAAGACATGCATTGGTTTTTGGTAGTGGAAACTTTTGCGTTATGCCGAGAACATTGAGCTGTGATTTCATGAACCACAGTCTGGTAAACTAATGGAAACCAAATACTGTGGCCTGTTAGGTCTGTAAAAAAAGGTACAAGCACACCATCTGAAACGAATGTAGCCCTCTCCTCTGTAGACATGCACTACGCCCAGAAGTACACAGCTAAAAATCAGTCAAGGTTAACTACAAAAAAATAAAAATAATAATTTGCTTGCGGAGGTTTGGATAAGCAAATGTTTTTTTTCCACACAATGTTTATTCATCTAAGCAAACAACAAGAAAAACTTACCTTTACATGCTTACGCATTATTTATTATGTCATAGGCACATTATTTTGAAGTGGTTATTATTGTTCCTCGTGGCTCTTCATGGAACCACTTTTGAAAAACACTGCAGACTCTGAGAGATGAGAGATCTGTTTTGAATAAATACTTATCTGGCCTGTTGGCTTTAAACGTTCTTGGTATTTTTGTACAAGCCATGTCACTTAACTAATCAGAACAGAGGGGGTAAATAAAAAAAACATCATTAACTTTCAGGTAAATCAATTACGTAAATGCACAGCAGAGAATCTGCTACAGATGCCGCAATGTTTAAAAAAAATCCCTAGAGTAGCGTGGTTTTTCCCCACAAAGTTTATTAGATTTATTTTCTTTAGTTTTTTTTTTTTCCCAGTGGTCTGTTTGATCTGCTGAAATGCTTTGCTGTGTGCGTCAATTGATGACCCCTGCGCTAGTTTTTTTTTTTTTTTTTTTTTCCCCCTTTTTTTCCTTCCCTGTTAGGATTTTCTTGTTAGCGCTGTTTGAACCTCTGTGTCAGGTTATACGTGACGCTGCTCAGGTCGCTTGTTTTATTCGATCTAACACAGTTGCACACTTTCTGATGCTGCTAATGCTGTCCTGCTTGATTAGTCCATGGTGGTCCAGCAGCAGAATCCTGCACTCTCATCACCGCAGACCAGCCTCCATTCCAGGGCGGGGAACCAACACTTACTGGTTAACTCTCAGTGCCAGTCCCACGCCTGGATAAAATGGGAGGGTTGTGTCAGGAAGGGTATCCTGCGAAAATCCTGTGCCAAAATCAAATATGCGGATCGGATTATCCACTGCGGTGACCCCGAACAGGGATGACAACAACATTTATATATTCTTGGAATGCAAATTGTTTTTGTATAACACTTTATATAATCTTTAGCAAATGTGTTGCATCTCTCTATTATGGTTGCATTGTTTTCATCATCTGTTTTAATTCATCTCAGCAGAATGCACAGCATGCACTAACAGTCTGGCCACACAGTCCAACTTAAAGCCAGCTAGCTTTGAGAATATGCTCTGGGTACGATTCTGGAACAAACATGCCTCTTAAATAGCTAATAATACTTCTTCACACCACACACCAGTGCCATGTGCTATGCGGAGAAAATCAATTTCTGCATTTATTTACAGTTATTCATTTGGTAGACATGAGGAAGAAGTGAGGCAGAATTCAATCTAATCATAGAACTGGAATGCCAATGTTAAAGGGTTTAGCAGTATCTGGGATTTGTACTTCATAACCTTTTTTTTTTTTTTTTGAACTGGATTTACTTGTGTTTTAAGATTCTTATATTTGTGCTTATTTATTTGTAGTAAATATTAGGGCCATCATTAATCTAACATCATGTCTCCTGTGTAGGGCAACGCATTAAGGAAGACTCTTCTGACGCACTACTTCGGTAACCAGCGGCTCCACTCCAAGGCTCTGGAGTTTGGCAGTGGTGGAGGATCTTCCCCTGGAGGTATAGGACATGAATGCACACATTAGAAAAACACTCTGGTATCCCTAAAAGTGCAATGAAAAAATTATTATAAAATAAGGATGTGTGTTTAATTGTTACTGAGAATCATTGAGGCATGTTCCACTACTTCAGAACGATGCTGTGGGCTGATGTGCTCTGATCCATGCGTCTTTAGAAAGCTGAAATGGGTTCAGATTCCCATACAGACCATTTCAGAGCAGGCTATTGATTCTGCACAGCTTAGAATCGTACAAGGACGTGTGTGACTCACTTACAGTGGTCATATTTTTTCAAATACCTAATTCTGGTGGTGATGCCACAACTGAATGATCTCGTGGAATGAATGAAAGCTTAAATAGGTAGCTAAGAGTGTGCTGTTAAATATAATGGTGTGTTCATGTGCGATTGCATGTATCAGGATGGACAAATCAGTAGCAGGGCATCTGGAACAAGCAGATTTCATGATTGTGGTTTTTGGATTTGGATTTTTTTCCTTGATAGACAACCAAAAAAAGATTTCTACTCGTCATCGTGACGCATCTTGATGCTGTAACTCTCTGCTGCTCTAAAAACAAACCCATCATTGCGGATCTGCTTTTTGGTAGAAAGTTTTTTTGCTAGACAGGTTGATTAATTGACAGTTTTTATCAGAACCAGGAACACACATATTATGTGGGTAAAATTCCAGTGCTAAGCTGTAATGCTATAGAACTCTTCTGACATAAGGGTCCCATTGCAGTTATAGATGAATATAAAATAAAGACACTATAAAGTCTTTCCCATTGTTTGAGGTGAGGACAGATAACTTCATCTCAGTGTGACACCTTGTCCAATAATTTGCTATGTAATTTGTCAGTAATTCAATTATGTTGGAAGTCATTTTGACCATGAGCGTTGTCATTTTCTTTCGTCTGTATTAATGCACTTTCACTACATTCCACATAACAAGTGACAGGCGGCACTTCATTTTCTATGTGTGTGAGACACACAACTTCATTCAACCACAGTCAAAAATGATTTTATGCAAATTAGGTATGATGAGGTAAAGTGACTATTCCAGTGACTGGCTTAAATGATTTCTCTGACCAGGCCTATGGCATTATTCGGCCAACATTTCTTCAGTTTTTCACACACAGCTTTACTTCATGCTCATAAATAGTTTGTTGTACTGTGTGACGTGCCAAAAAGAAAGTAATTTCGACCAGGCTCTCATCTTATTTTGTCATATATGACCGCTCGTTAAATGTTTATAGAGGCATTACAAAGAAAAATAAAGCTTGGAAGCAAGTAACAGAGATTTGTGCTTCTGGTTGGTGTACATAGCTAGTAGAGGTAGGGATGTTTTTGGTAACATGGGAATGAAGCTCAATCACTTTTCCAACTGGTCTTTCTATAATTTTAATGGCATTTAACTAGCTGGCTTTGAAAGTATATATATTTAATATTATTTCTTATTGGAGCTAAGTTAGCTGGACAGTACACATCAAGTGGCACATCAGTTGCTGGTGTAAACATAAGATTAACTAGCAACCTAGCTTAAACTTGAAATTTTTTGTCTGGTCATTTTTTTTCCCTCCACTCAACCATAACATGGGGCTAGGCAGCATATTGTAGGTTCCACTAGCCCACTGGGTAAGGTAATAAGTTTGTCATTTGTCAAAGTGTATATTCCCATATGTTTATTAAATAGTGTTCCAAAATGCATTGTTACAGCTAGTTTCAATCTGAAGTCTGTTTAATGCTAGTCATTGCTTGTTTGCTTGCATTGTTTTCCCTAAGTATATTACTGTGTTTTGTGTGTTTGTGTGAAGCTGGTTCTCCAGGACAGGATTCTGATAAGCCTGGCACATGTATGGTGGATATCCAGTGTCTTTTGGATAGTGTGGGCGCAACAGAGCTAGTCATTGATCTCATTGTCAGCACCAAGAATGACCGAGTGTTTGAGGAGAGCATCCTATTAGGCATTGCACTGCTATGGGGTGGAAACACACAGATACAAGTAGGTACCCCCCTACACACGCATATATAGCAGGTGCTTTGTGGGTATCATATTTTATGAAGGAATTGGTTCTTATGCATTCCATATCCACCCGCCTACTCTCTCCCTGCAGAATTCCTTCTATCATCAGCTGCACAAGCAGAAGAAGTCAGAGAAGTTCTTTAAAGTTTTCTACGACCACATGCATGCGGCTCAGAAGGAGATCCGCTCCACCGTCTCCGTCAACATGTTTGAGATCAGCTGCCGGAAGCGTGAGGAGGAAGAAGTTTCCAGTTTCAGACCGAGGAAAGGTAGAGCGGCTCAACACGATATCATTATTAATGAAAGCACGAATAATGAAGATTCCATGTTTACTGATGCGTTGATTGTTCTCTTAACGTGTTTATGTCCAGCCAAATTAGCATAATGGAAAATGCTAATGATCTGAGCAGAGTGAATGGGGTGATATCAAATTGACCACAAGCTATGAAGTAATCAGTATAATTTGTTTCACTGTAGTGGTGGCGTTGTTTAAAACCATGCCACAAAGAGTAGTTCTATAAATATATATAGATATAAATGGAATTCTATGAACACTAATGATGTGAATAGTGGCTCCATAAAAATTTAGCTCATTGTAGACCTATGGCAATGAAGATGTTCTATGAGCTTGATGTTGGCCAGATGCCCTACGTTTCAGTTGCCTCACTCCACATCACATGGGGGTCACATGAGGGCCGTGAGTTCATCAAAGACCCTTTGTTAGTTTTCTACTTAACACTTCCTTTTTTTCACGTCAGAGTTTCATGTAGGAATAAAAGAGCTCAGATTTTTTTAACCAGACTTTTTAACCCTGCTCTCTTTTAATACTGGTTTTAACATATCATTGACCTCTTTCTCTTGGAAGAATTGAAACAATTGCCAGAATATTATTGTCATTTATATTTAAAGCATATTGTTCAGGAACTACAGTGAAACCTGTAGGAAAGGTATGAATTTACAAGAATGTGGAATATAGTTTCAAGTTCCTAGAAGTGTTGCAGTGTGATGGTATAATGTGTCAGGGTGTTCCAAGGTGATTTCATATTATTTATGTATAGCAGCCTGGAAAATCATGGCCTCTGGGTTTTGTACTGTATATTGCGCTGAAAACTACAGGCTTTCCTGAACTAAAATGTTTCTTAACCAATATGTGAACCCTAAAACTACAAATGGAGAAAACATAACGATTCCAGTCTGTTTTAACCATCTAGAAAGCTTGCTTAGGTAGAAAGGGATTAAGGTGCTATTTAGGGGGCCAAGCGCTATAGCAGCTGAGGCGACCTATTGGACTTGTATGTTTTCTAGGGGTCCAATTACATTCGAGGCTTTTTCTTCTGATTCTCTGCTAAAAACGTATCATATAGACCAAAACCAAAAGTCTTATCGACATAAAACTTGATCAACAGGTAGTATTCCATGCCTCAATTAATACACGCGTAACCGAGATCGTATAAATCTAAACACTAAATAGTGTTTGTGTTTTTTTGTGATCCTACTGTTAAAATTGAGTGGCCCTGCTCACTACCTTCTGTTATGATGGATTTTTTTTGTTCATTGTATAATATATAAAATGTCCTCTTGTGAACTAGTCCTTTTACAAACCACTGTGAGATAACTTATTAATTATTAAAAACAGGTTCACATTTGTGAATAATATGGCCAACGCAAGCAAATCAGTTCTAACAAGCTGGAGCCTAATTGACTCCTTTAGATGTAACTTGTGATTTGCTTGTGTGCTTTTGCATGAAACTGGAAATGTATACACAGGACATGATTCTGAGGTCAGATGTAAAATTTGGGGTATGGGCTAACAAAGGGGAGGGGCTAAGATCGACTTCTCAGGAAGTGCAAGTCTGATCAAGCTGTAATTTGGTATGATACATCTGTGTTAATGTGTGTGTGGATTTTGAATGACCTACTTATTATCTTTTAGAAGGTTTAAGGCATATTACCTTGTTAGCATGTCGGCATTGGTGGCTCAGTGGTAGGTTTCTCGCCTATCATGTGGAAGGCCCGGGTTCGATTACCAGCCAATGCCTCAACCCCAGCCACTGGATGCAGTGCCGGTCCCAAGCCCGGAAAAATGGGAGGGTTGCGTCAGGAAGGGCATCCGGCGTAAAACATTTGCCAAGTTGTTGTGCGGACCTGTTGGTCCGCTGTGGCGACCCCGAACAGGGAGCAGCCGAAAGCAACTTTAACATGTCACAAAGCAGAGCACAGATGAGCGAGATGGAAACAGCTGGAACTCATGATTGCTTATGATTACACTTAACTACACTTCAAAGATCTCTTTAGTATTGAGGATTTCTGCAAACGTCGTGGTGTGGTTGTATAAAGGGGCTGGAGTTAAGTTGAAATGTATCTCAGAAACGGACAATCTAAAGTCTTAATATTTTGCATCATTTTGCTCTTCTGTAACTGGATTTTTATAAAGTATTTCAAGACCATGGACAACTTCAGCTCTAACTTGCAACATCAATATTGTATTTTAGGAAAAATGGTTATTTATTGTAATCTGCAATAAATTGTGCTTGCATGAAAGCTCCTATAGTGTCCTGACATTGAAAAAGCCGCTGATGTATAGTTATGAGAAGTTTTTCTTTCTGGCTTTTGGTTGATTTCAATGACCTTGTTTTGTCAGTTTTGTTTGTGCCGTCCATGCAGCCTGAACTGCAGCCGGCCTTCTATAGTACAGTTCTGACTTTCTCCGTCTATATCTGAAACTTTAGTGCCTGGCTCTTTTTGTAGGCTGCGACTCGATGCACATGAAAGAGGAGATGAAGGGGCAGCTGAAAGATGCCTCTTGTGCAACATACAAGGCTTACAGTGCTTTCCGTAAGGAGGGAGACCCAGATCATGAGATGGCAGGTCAAGGGGCTGAGGAGATGGAGGAAGAGGTGGAGGAGGTGCAGATGGGCCAGGCCATCACCATCATGAAGCCCATTTTACGCTTTTTGCAGCTGCTGTGTGAGAACCACAACAGGCATTTGCAGGTACAGTAAAGACCTTATTTTGGGGTTTTTTTCATGCTGCCACTGAGTGGTGGAGGGATTATGGTTTTTGGTTGTCCATTTGAAAATATCTGTCTCATTATCACGATTTTGAAAGGACAAGTATTTTAATGTTTGTAAAATTTATTTGGATTTAAGTAGATGAACTGATTAAATTTAAGGATGGATCCAAACATGACCACGGTCATAGGAAGGTCAAATTCCTGAAATAGTTTTTCTTCGTTCCCTTCCATTCTGTGCGTCCTATTATTTACACGTTCAGGTTCAGGAACTAAAGGCCCAATTTTGGCTAGCTATGATTTTTGCATTGTTCTGTCCATATATGCATCCATCCCTCCATGTGTCTGTCCAAGATCTGAGATTCTTTTAGCACTATATATCAATATTGGATGATATTGAGTGGATGAATTTTTGAAGGTTTTGTATGAAAAATCATTGTACCCAATAGATGAACTGAGTAGATTTTGAAGTTAATTAAAGAAAGGTAAAATGTCTTTCTTTGACAGGATTCTTTATGTTTATATGTTTCTTTAAGTACATGTTAAAGGTATTTCTGGTATTTTTGGCCAGTCCATTTTACACTGCCAGCCAAATGATCGTTTTAACCAGACCATATTCAGATCAGTGCCAACTAGATCCACGATCAGCCTCAAGGTAAGGTCATCTGATCTTAAATTCATCTAACCTCAGCTGTAAAAAAAAAAAAATCTTTGCAGAATTTCCTTCGAGACCAGAACAACAAGACCAACTATAACTTGGTATGTGAGACATTGCAATTTCTGGACTGCATCTGTGGCAGCACCACAGGAGGCTTGGGGCTGTTGGGCCTTTACATTAATGAGAGGAATGTGGACCTGGTCAAACAGACGCTGGAGAGCATCACTGAGTACTGTCAAGGTCCTTGCCATGAGAATCAGGTAGCCTATGTGGATTAGTTACTCAAAGGTCATGATCCTGTGCTTTTTGCTTGCAACTGTTTGACTGCACTTATGTATCAAGCATCAGTGTGCATGCACAGATAGTAAATGTCTGTTTTTCTTCTTCAGTCTTGTATAGCCAAGCATGAGTCCAATGGCATTGACATCATCATCGCTCTTATTGTGAATCCTATTGAGCCCTTGGGGAAGAATAGGATGGACCTTGTATTGGAGCTGAAGGTACTGGAAAACTTGCATGTGCAGGCTTTGCATCTGTAATTTGTGTACTTGTTTGTTTGTCATATTCCAAAGACTGCCACAGATTTAGACTGCCATAGACTGCATATACACTCTTGTCAGTTTATTAGGAACACCTAGCCTAATACCCACAATTATCGTCTATTTTATCAGCTAAAGCTATCTCATATAGTGTAGTTAGATATTATAGCTTCATCAAGTGTTATGGTTAGAAATGTTCACAGTATGATTATCTAGTCTAACATTCAGTGTTTATTCATTGACTATTTAAAATATTCAGTTGACCATTTAAAATACATACAGGCTGACGGTGAAAATTAAAAGAAGTATTTATGAAATATTTAAGGAATATCTATCCATCCATTCTCTATACCACTTCATCTGGAACCCGGAGCCAATCCCAAGAGACTTTAGAAACAAGGCAGGGTAGACACTGGACCGGATGCCAGTCTACTGTAGGGCACAATCTACAAACACACACATGCACACCCGTTCACATACTATAGACTATTTAGAGATGGCGGTCAGCCTACAATGCAGGTCTCTGGTCTTGGGGAGGAAACTGGAGTACTTGAAGGAAACTCTGGGAGTGTGAGGCAAATGTGCTAAACACAGTGTGTGTGTGTGTGTGTGTGTGTATGTGTATATATATATATATATATATATATATATGTATGTGTGTGTGTAATATATATATATATATATATATATATAATATGTATGTATATATGTGTGTGTGTGTGTATATGTATGTGTGTATATGTATATGTATATGTATATATATATATATATATATATATATATATATATATAATATATATATATATATATATATATATATATATATATATATATATATAAATAAATTTAGAGAGAGGGAGAGAGAAAACCAGAAGGAAACAGATGCCACAATGGTTGTACTTTCTTTCTACAGGATAAGACTTCCAGACATCTATCTGTCTGTGATGTTCCCAGGGAACATCTGTAGTAATTCTGTTGTGATTTGCAAAGGAAAAGTGAACTCTGTATAAATCACTGAGATAGGAAGGTTTTCATGATGTAAGCATGGCTGTGACACTAAATATTCCATGTGTACTACATTCACCTCATTTTAATGAACATAAGATCTTCATTATAAATGCTTGTTAAAGCAGCAAGTTGTGTGAGATCATTATTACAGTACAAGACAGTAACATTACTGTAGGATTTGTCTGTCCTGGGAAGAACTTGCCTGAAATTCCCCTTTTGACTTTTTTTTAAAGCATCATCTATATTTTATTATTATATGTTTTGGTCACCGTTAATCACATCTGATAAAGATGCCATTATTAGACGAAATGGCTTCAAGGAAAAGCATCACGCTGAGGATGAACTAAAAAGACGAGCTTTCTTTTTTATGCTTAATTTGGAAATCTCAACAGTAAGGTCCTTGTTTGATCAAACATCGTGTCTAACTGTGACAGTTCCACCAACTTTTTTATGCCCATTCATGCGTCCATCAGTGTGTCTGTCTGAGATTCTCATTAATGCAAGAATGTGTAGTTAAATGTTTGCAGGATTTGAACTGATTAGATTATGAAATCGAGTCAAACAGGGTGATGGTCACAGCAGGGTCCAATGTCTGAAATCTAAATGTTTGTTCATGTTTGAAGTGTACTTTAAGGGTAATTAGGGCATACAAAACAAGTAACAAAAGGCCTAGACTTGTTGGTGGAAGAGGTATTGACTTGTTTCATAGCAGTTTTTTGTGTTAATTGTCCATGGTTAGTTTCTGACCACAGGGCCAGTGTTGGTCTGATATGCATGGATGTTGGATTACTCATTACCCAGAAAGACTACTGTATTTGATTCACTTATAGCAGCACCATACATGCATTTGTGCCAGTGTCCGTGTCAGTGGGGGTTGTGGTAGCTTAGTGGTTAAGGCATTTGACTACTAAATGCAAAGTAGTGTTCGAATCCCAGGGCCACACTTATAGCAGCACCATACATGCATTTGTATACCAGGTCCACCAAGCTGCCACTGCTGGGCCCCTGAGCAAGGCCCTTAACCCACAATTGGTCAGTTGTATAAAATGAGAGAAATTTCTCATTTCTCAAGTCGCTCTGGATAAGGGCACCTGCCAAATGGCGTAAATGTAAATGTGTCTGTGCTCTTTAGAGAATGATGGATCTTGCTAATAATATCATGTCAGTGATGGTCCTATGACTACTCATGAGCCTTGTAATTATAGACCTACAAAGTGCACCTACACAGTCACTGAATAATGTAAATAAAAGCTTTGTGTACTTAGTAAAATGACATTTGAACCCAAGTTAAGCTGAAAGTTCCTCATACTTGTTGAATTATTGCAGAATAATGCCTCCAAGCTGCTGCTGGCCATCATGGAGAGTTGCCATGATGGTGAGAACGCAGAGAAAATCCTGGACAAGATGCGACCCGATGAGCTGGTGAGTGAGAACAGCAAGATTGGACCCTAGAGTCTAAACCGGGCTTGCTTTTTATTCTGTTGAATGTTATGAAACAGTTGCATGTCATTGTTTCTTTGTTGCTCATGTGACAAAGACACAAAGGCAATTATATTTTGTATTTTCATTTCAGACAAGAAAGTGACTCATACTGTGTGTGTGTGTGTGTGTGTGTGTGTGTGTGTGTGTGTGTGTGTGTGTGTGTGTCTCACAGGTGGGAGTAATTAAGGAGGCCTATTTGCAGGGAGTAGAGAGTGAGGTAGACGGGGAGTTACCAGGAGACGTGATCAGTCCAAAAGACGTTGGCCACAACATCTACATCTTGGCCCATCAGGTGGGATTATATTTTCAAGTCAGATATCGAAAGTACAATATTATGTACTTCAATATTATGCATAATTAATTATCATTATCATTTTAGGGGATCTGTACATTAATGTTATCTTGAGCATTGATAATGAATCCCAAAGATTGTGATTTGAATAATTGTTTTGTGTTTTGTTTTTTTTGCTCAGCTGCCAAGTAATATTTCTGCTAATTGCTGTTAATTAAGTAAGGAATAAAGCATGATGAGGCATGCTATTATAAGGAAGTAATAAGATTTGATTGTTTTCCAATGACGGCACACCCTGAAGTGCTTTATTCCTGGAACCCCACTGCAGTTTCCCAATAATTATAATTTTCTATTTATTAAGAAAAGCCCATCATACATTTTATCTGTTTATAGTTACAGTTCATCCGTGTAAGATGTTCCTGTTATCACTTTCGTTATAACAGCTATTCAGAGAGTTTCCCCACAAGCCTCTTTTTTTCCCACCTTCTTGAAATAAAAAACACATCTTTTCATGTTGACATGAACGTTAAAATCCCTTCACCCTGAAGACTTTCCTGTGTCAGAAAACGTACAGTTACAGTTTTGCCTCAGACTGTTACAAACCACTGATGTCGGAGACACCTCCCGAAAATCCTAAATAAATGTCTTCTTACAGAAAATGTCACCATATCTACACTTACACACAGTTTTTAAATACACTCCTGTGGATTGTCTGTCATACAAGTTCCTGTGTAAAGTTGTTGCTGTAGAAACAATAGCATCAGAACAAGTCCATTAATATAAACTTTGCAGCCAGCGCTGCTGTAATAGGCCGGCTGTTACAGGAAATTATTCAGCACCTTTTCACAAATCAGAGTCGAGTACTAAACAGGGCTGTGCTATAACGTTCAACATCCAATTACATCCAACATCCAATGCCACAACTAACACTAGAACTTCTAGCTAGTTTTATTATTCATGTTTTCAAGAACCTGATTTCTTTGTCTGAAGTTAAAGTGTGATATGTTGAGATTTTGTTGCGTGACATCATTTTGAAGGCGAACAACACTGGGAAGGAAAAAATACCTGCATTTTAATTTTAGATAAAATCATAATTTGCCTTTTGCCGTACCGGAGAGCACTTATACAAGGGCATTTTACCTGTGACGCATGCTGGAATTTAACTTTTCACTGATGGAATTTAAAGTTGTTGCCTTTATTTGTCACATGTACATTACTGCACAGTGAAATTCTTTTCTTCGCATATCCCATCCTTGGGGGTTGGGGGGCAGAGTGCAGGGTCAGCCATGATACAGCGCCTCTGGAGCAGAGTGGGTTGGGGGCCTTGCTCAAGGGCCCAACGGTGGCAGCTTGGCGGTGCTGGGGCTTGAACCCCTGATCTTCCGGTCAATGACCCAGAGCCTTAACCACTTACATTCAATTCACTGTTACCTTTACAGTTACACTGTGACCGTTTTTGTGAAAGTTTTGTATTCAACTTTAGTTTATACATATATAAATTGTTTATTCTGATTGTCTGAGGCATTTGCCTGTCAGTTACGCTTCTGTTTTAATCTTCGTGTGACTACTGAGCTTGATGTCACACAGACTGTCCCACCAACTGGCAGATTTCATAATCGCCCATTATTTCCTCAACTGTTTTTTTCTTTTTTGTTTCCTCACACACA
>JAUCMX010000004.1:11969422-11989422 GCA_033459395.1 Hemibagrus guttatus
ATGAACACACTGCATACTGTTTCTTCACTGTCATTCGTGCGTACTGGCTTGTGCGTAATAGTTCTTTTGTTGAATACCCAAAAAAAAAGGGGTTCTCAAGAGACTTGCTTATAAATTCATAAGCTGATATGTTGGTAGATTTATGCCTGCAGTCTAGAATAGAGGCTTTTAACCTCTATTAATCATCTGAAAGCAAACTGCCTACTTCCCCCTCGAACTTGACCCCACCTCTGAGATTTGTAGGCTTTCACTTTGTAATTTAATAGATTACTGTCTCTATTCAGGAATGTTCTCCAGAAAATGGCTCTCTGCAAGCTTCACTACTGCAATTTCTTTCTGTAACTATTAAACATTCTCTATAGACTTTATACGAGTTAAATTACATGCTCTTTGCTCAGCCCAAGCTGCATTCGTGTCTTATACACAGAGTCTTTGACAATTGTCTGCTGTTTTCTTTCAGCTGCTGAATAAAATCGTCTTCTTGGTGAGTTTTGTGGGCAACCAGGGCACGTTCACACGAGGGTACAAAGCGGTCATCATGGACGTCTTCTTCCTCCTGCATGTCTCCTATGTCATTGTGTGCATGCTTGGTCTGTTTGTCCATGAGTTCTTCTACAGCATATTGGTAAACACTGAACGTCATTCACATCTACTCTTATATATATTATTCCATTTTTTAGTTCAAGAGGACTAGCTTAGCTTGTTTTAATTCATACGATTCTATTTAGAATTCCTCTTGAATAATATTACTTGTTAATGTTCTAGCTGACACTTTGTGTATGGATGCGTCTCTCTCCCCTTCTCTCTAGTTGTTTGATCTGGTACGCAGAGAAGAGACGCTGTTGAACGTGATGAGGAGTGTGACAAAGAACGGTCGCTCCATCTTCCTCACCGCTGTGCTAGCCATCATCCTGGTTTACCTCTTCTCCATTGTGGGCTTCCTCTTCCTCAAAGATGACTTCCTGATGCAGGTGGACCGTCACCCTGCACTCGGTATGCACTAATTAAATTATGAATAAAACATGTCTAGGGTGGGCTGTTATAGGAAATTAATCCAACGGTTTTAGATTGGTGTTGTGCAGAACAAGCTGAAGTTGATTATTTTTCCAATCATTGAGTCCCAAAGGGTTTTTTTTTTTTTTTTTTCAACAATTTGCTATTATAATTATTAATTCATTAAAGAATCAGATTTCATACTTTATCTGTTTATAGTTATTTTTTAATGCTGTAGAAACATCCATGAAAAAAGTTATGCCAACATTTTATTAAGAGCCTCATATCTCCTCTCTTTTAAAATGAATTAGACCGAAAATTCAGCTTATGTTACAGAGAAAACACAACACTCTGTCCTAAAGACTTTCCTGCTTTACTTCTGACTGCTTACAGCTTTAACACAGACACTGGAGACTCCTTCCAAAAATGTTAAAGAAGTATCTAGTTACAGAAAACGTCAACACAGAGAACTCTTTTTTTTCTTTTTTCTTTTTTTTTCTTTTTTTTTCTTTGTTTGTCAGCTTTTTTTACCATACAAGCTCTTGTTACTATAGAAATGATACCGTATTAGAACCAGCAAATTAATTACTACCTGGTAAGCAAATCCTAATTCTGAATGCTCAATATCTTCTGACCAATCAGAATCAAGAATTCAATGTCTGTGGTATCAGGCCAGTTATTATTTACATGCCATAATTTATATTCTAAGCATTTTTTTTTCTTCCAAGATTATATATATTAAGCTTATGTCATTTCTCTCAGTAAGTGCTCTTCTTCCTGTTGGTTTTAATGACCTACTGAAATTCTGTTTACTGAAGCCGCAGCAAAGGATGGTAGCATACATATAGGTGTGTTATTGTTCATGGCTGTGGTTGTGTTGCTCTGCTAGCACGTGTGCACTTGTGTAACCCATCCATGGCCACGCTGCCTTATGTAATCCACTCATCTGTGTGCCGTGCTGCACTGCTCTGCTACAAGGGACAGAGGAAATAAATAATCACACACAGTGTGTACATGCAGGGTCATTTGTGAACATGAACATTGTCTTTCTGCTCAGCAGTCATGCCAGCATGGACACGAAACAAATTAACCTTTAAAACTCAATTTGTCTGTCTTATTTTTCTCATCACCACTGTGTTTCTCCATTGTGTAGCAGACTATCTGTAAGAAAAACACAAACATCAATAAGCGTGTTTACATGCCACCATTTTCTTCAGTCCGAATGAATTAAATCCGATTGCAGATTTTGAAAGTACTGTTTATATGTACCCAAAACATTGCAATCCAAATCATTTACATTTGCATTATATATACTCTCTCTCCTCCAATGAGCAGTTCTTTTTACCTGATGCCATGTTTAAGATGTAAAACATAAAACACTGAGCACAAGCTATTTTTAGACTTACTCACCATTTACTTGCCAATTTTTTTCCTATTTCCTGGATTAATTCAGATCCATACCACTCATGTAATTTTCCATCAAAATGCCAATCAGATCGATTAAGGCTTTTACATGAAGGTTTTTCAATCCAATTGAGGCATCAATACTATTTGGTAGCCTGTATAAACTGAGCGTTTCTTACACCAATCAGGCATAACATTATGAGCAGTGACAAGTGAAGTGAACAACACTGATTATCTCCTGTTAGTGGGTGGGATATATTAGGCAGCAAGTGAACATTTTGTCCTCAAAGTTGATGTGCTAGAAGCAGGAAAAATGGGCAAGCGTAAGGATTTGAGCATAAGGGCCAAATTGTGATGGCTAGACTATCAATTGAGCAAGCTAAGGCCCACCTCGCAACTTGGAGGACTTAAAGGATCTGCTGCTAACATCTTTGATCCAGATACCACAGCACACCTTCAGGGATCTAGTGGAGTCCATGCCTCGATGGGCCAGGGCTGTTTTGGCAGCAAAAAGGGGACCGACGCGATATTAGGCAGGTGTTCATGCCTGACGTTTGCAATAGTAAAAATAAATATAGGTTCTCATTCTAATTATGTGGACAGTCCAGATTTCAAATATCTATCTATATAAAAGGAAACTGTAGAGTCAGACATGCTGCCTTCTATGACGGGTAGTCCAGATGTCCTAAAAAGCAGGTATTTGGACTAGCACCTCAGTCACTAATTATGTTCCTAAAGGGTTTAGTCATCATTAAAATGTAAATAAATGCCTCAATATTTCTACTGTAGACACTAAAGTAAACAGTATTTTGGGAATATTTCCATTTTACTTGTTTCTGTCAAGAACAAATGGCTACTTTTATCTAAGAAAAGTCTACTCAAAATGATATTTTACAGATGGATGCAAACAAGCACATTACTTCATTCAGTACACTATATGAGCTGGATTTTTATTACAGTAGTTTTGCAGAAATCTGTATATTATTTATGTAACACTGGTGAAAGAACTTCTTGATACACCTGCACAAATGTACTTATTTTCACAAAGGTAAAATTTGCCCATGTTTTCTGGGATAAGCTGAAAAAAATATACAATATGCCTTATGACTGCTGTTTATAATTGCAATTTTTTAAGCTTAGTGAGAAAGGAAATAGAAAAGAAGTCGAAAATAGGCTCCAGGTCTAAGAGTTTAAGATGACTGTATGTATAAAATTTGTAAAATCTATACATTCAGACAGGTAACAGGATAAACTAGTAGCTTTGTTATGGTGGAGATTATCTCCACTAGTCCTCTTGAAGTGAAAAACACTGCAAATCTGCAAATTTATTCTTACTGATGACTTTTAACTTAACATTTCTCTCCTGATGGGAGTGGTCTCTTCCTGGGGTGACTCTGCCCCATCCACAGGACCGAAGGACTCGTACAGTGAATATATGTACTATATTATGGTCTTCACATTCAACAGCTCGAAACCGAGTTGGACACTTATTGTGGAATTTGAATGATAAAAACAGTAATTGAGGGAATATATTATGTAAGAATGGTGTTCATCCCTGTAGTGCAGATTCAGAGACATGTAAAAGTTCTGGAGGCTTGTGTTGGCCCAACATCATATTAACACACTTATACAATATTGGTTTTCGACTTAAATTTTTCACCATATATTCTCAGCTCTCTCACAAAGTTAGATGAATGGCAATGGGTTTCATGTAGCGATGAAGCAACTGAAGAATATTTGGTCCTTCTGGTTCATGTTGTGCAGAGAGGATCGGTTTGGGCCGATTTGCAGAACCTGAGAGCTGTGCGGTGGACAGCTGCCCCGATCGATTCCCGGCTTCGTACCATGGTAAACTTCAACTCGTAGATAAGTTTCTCTGTGTTTGCAGCGATTAAGTTTAATCAGAAACAAGTAGTTTCATACTAAGCATTGGCATAAAGCTAACATGTTTTGCTATAGTAAAGGATTGAGTGAGAGATCCTAGATGCAGAGAAAGTAGCAGTCTGAATATTGGCCCAGTTTATTTTAGTTTTAAGACAGGAAGGGTCAGAATGAAGTGCAAGCCTGAGAGTGAATTTGACTAAATTGGTAGCCCTGTTAGAGACTCTCACTGCTGGACCACAACTTGTTTCAGATCACTTGTGTGTGCAGAAAACATGAACAGGATATTAAAAACAATGTGCTTCTCCAAATATTTGACTTGGTGTATATTACAGCTGACAAACTAAGTCTTGTCCGTTTACTTGTGATATCTACAGCATGTATGTTTAGATTGTACATAGATCTACAGATCAGAGTTTTGGTTGTCTTCTTTTTAAAACATTGTCTGTTACTTTTCTCTAGACGATCAGAATGCCGAGGAGGAATCAGAGCGAGTGTGCGACACTCTGCTCATGTGTATCATAACAGTCCTGAACCACGGGCTGCGCAACGGAGGTGGCATAGCCGATATTCTCCGCAAGCCTTCAAAAGATGTGAGAATAATGTCATAACATGAAACACTTGAACAATACAGCCAGGACAACTATACATACTTGCTTAAAAATATACTGTGGTATTTTCATAAAAATATCAGTTTGTATTTTGATGAGTTTCATGTGAATGAGGCTACGAATAAGATAAGATGCGCTTTTCTGGTATTTTCATGCGTGTGATGCAATGCCCCAAAACCCCACTATTGTAATTAGGCTGTTTTTGTGAGCACAGTGCTCCATTAAACATAATTAAGACATCATATACACTTACCAAGTGAGAAATCAACACAATTATGAAGGTCTTAAATTCATACAACATGTGCACAAAGGCTTGACTAATGAACTACTTGTTTAGTGCTGTACTGTATATGTGCTTTTTAATCACTGTTTTTGCAATTCTTCATTTATTATACTGCTTGTATTATGATAGGACTCAATTTTACCCACCAGTTTGAAACTTTGAAACTGTCGGGGATGCATAGCTTACTTGCTAAGGTGTTGGACTACTGATTGGAAGGTTGCGAGTTTGAATCTCAGGTCAACCAAAGTGCTGCTGCTGGGCCCTTGAGCAAGGCCCTTAACCCTCAATTGCTCAGTTGTATAAAAAAATGAAATAAATTGTAAGTAGCTCTGGTTAAGGGCATCTGTCAAATGCAAGAAATGCCAGAAACTGATGCTGCAAATCATAGTCTATAAGAAAATGTATTGTTTTTTATAATCATTAGCCGTTTTGACCAACACATAGGATGATGTGCACAGTTGTCAGCTGGTAGCATGATCATTTTTTTGTGCAGCTTGTGTACATTTATCTACAATTTAAGCTTTCAGAGATGCACAAGAAACAGGAAATTAATTAGTAATAATGAACATCTTCAGCTGTATGTAGGCTGCAGTTTAACCCTGGAAGTCTGAGATCATGAATCACACCATGTGATGTCACTCTGTACAGGAACCCATGTTCGCTGCTCGTGTGGTGTACGACCTGCTGTTCTTCTTCATCGTCATCATCATCGTTCTGAACCTCATCTTCGGTGTGATCATTGACACGTTTGCTGACCTGAGGAGTGAGAAACAGCGCAAGGAGGAGATCCTGAAGACCTCCTGTTTCATCTGTGGTAAGTTCCACTCACTGATTACAGATGTTAAAGCAAGTTGAGGGAAAACCTGTATGAGGAAAAGCAGATCAAATGTTACAATGTTATAATAGTTATGCTGGTTATGGTAGTTATGTTTTTTCTGCTCTCTTGCAGGACTGGAGAGAGACAAGTTTGACAACAAGACGGTGTCATTTGAGGAGCACATCAAGAACGAGCACAACATGTGGCACTACCTGTACTTCTTGGTTCTAGTGAGGGTGAAGGATCCCACTGAGTACACTGGTCCTGAAAGCTACGTAGCCCAGATGATCAAGGTCAGTCTCTGTCCTGTTAACTTTTTACATCAGAATGTTTTGGCTTTGTGTGTTTTAACAGATCATACATGAGATTATTGTATTTGGAACCAAACCATGAAGATGCCTTTAGACTGCAATGGCTGTGATAACTTTGGGACTGCCACGAACAGATTTCTACAAGATAGACTTAATGCATTAAAACATGGTCATTTTGATCATATAGTACACAGATATAGAAGGTAAATTATTTTATAATCACACTTTTCGTTGGATTCTGGATAACACGCTGAAATTGTGTAATCCAGTGATTCAAGAACAGTGTTTTTTTTTTTGTTTTTTTTTTTTTTTTAAAAAAGGTTAATAATGTTCACCGTCACATTAAAGCTTACATGATAGCTCATTTCATGATGTATTCAGTTTATATATTCATTTTTGCTGAATTTTTAAATCATTCTGGAGTTGACTATTTTTTAAGTCATTTTGCTCACATTGCCTGAGGAATAAGAATGTGTTTTTCTTGCAAATCACTGCATTTGAATGAATTCTTATGTTCACACAAAATTCGCACTAATCACCAGACAGAAGACGGAAAAAAAGACATCAGCCGCTTTCCATATTAATGCTCATCTACAGCTGCAGATGTCTCCGGGATGCAGAAGCAAAGTTCTTTCTGTGCCATTTGTGTGTCGTGTGTGATGTGTGTCTCCAGTGCCTTGCTTTGTGGGTGTGTGTGTGTGTGTACGTACCTGTGGGCGTGTGTCTGCACGACTTGGTCTCGCGTCTGTTCTCTCGCTGAGCATGTTGGAAGTAGTGTAGTGATTAACTGCTCATTAACAAGACCGCTGATGTTATGTTAACGAGCAGAGCAGAGGGGAGACAGAAGATTTGCTGAGTCTTGCTTGTTAGCACTTTTTGGCAAGCACATATGAATATATAGAGCTGGGTTATATAAAAACTTTGATAACAATTAGGAAACATTTAAGTTTACAAACTTGCTTCATGGAGGGGCACGGTGGCTTAGTGGTTAGCATGTTTGCGTCACACCTCCAGGGTTGGGGGTTCGATTCCCGCCTCCGCCGTGTGTGTGGAGTTTGCATGTTCTCCCCGTGCCTCGGGGGTTTCCTCCGGGTACTCTGGTTTCCTCCCCCAGTCCAAAGACATGCGTGGTAGGTTGATTGGCATCTCTAAATTGTCCGTAGTGTATGATTGTGTGAGTGAATGAGAGTGTGTGTGTGCCCTGTGATGGGTTGGCACTCCGTCCAGGGTGTATCCTGCCTTGATGCCCAATGATGCCTGAGATAGGCACAGGCTCCCCGTGACCCGAGTAGAGTTCGGATAAGTGGTAGATAATGAATGAATGACAATGAACTTGCTTCATAATTCAAATACGAAAAATAGGACTATTTCCTGATGAACATGGTGTAAAGATTAAATATTTTAAATAAAAATAAAGCAGGAGCTGGATGGATAGAAAGATAGATAGTGAGCACCAGAAATATTAGCAACCTCGGCGACTAAAAAAAAGGTCTTTATGGTTAACTTTAATTAATGTCACAAAACATCATAATAATTGGCACGTCTGGAAAATTCCTTAGAATAAATTGTAACCGAATGATGTTTCCATTTTTATTCTACTTTCATTGTGTGTTTTAGAAGATCTTAAATGGTCATCTGGGACTTCCTGTTTCAGTGTCAGTTCCCATAGTCATGCTTCACCATGGGGAAGATCAGAAATGAGAGAGCAGTGTGGTCTTCTTTTTCATAAATGTGACTCTGGTTATTTTAGAAATAGCTTCATGCTTGAAAATACATTTAGCCACCACAATGTGTGATTTGGTTCACTAAAGCTCACTAGACACTTCTGGTTTTTGGTAAGATGAGACAAAACAAAAATAGAACTTTCTGGCACCGAACACACAAGGAGGATGTGGCACAAAAAGAAGGTTAATCGTACAGAGAAGAAACTAATCCACTCTGTTGAGTGTAGAGAAGGATCTGTGAGGTTGTGGCTGTTTTTCTTTTAAACCTTGTTAGGACACATGGCATTTTCTATGAAGTTCCAGGAGATTTTAAATAAAAATTTGGAGTGCTTTCACCAAGTGGACCTTGGTTCATGGTTCTAGGACAGTGATCTGATGGGAGGAAAGATGGATATGTGGATGGATGGCTAAATAGTTAGATGGAAGGATTGGTCTTTAAATGGAAGGATGGGAGATAGTTGGGTGAACGGATTGATGGATAGTTGGTGGATGGATGGATGGATATTTTTATGAAATATTTTTTTGGTTTTTGAAATCATGTAATTTCTTCAATTAAAGGTTAATATATTTTACATATTATGAGTGGATGGATTGATTCTCACAGGCAATTTACTTGATGGGATTGATTGAGCAGACAATTCTAGCAGACAGTTTGTTTTTGTAAGCAACTAACAGAAGAACATTTATGTTAAGCAGATTATGCCAGAAAACCCTCAGCCATGTTGATTAACTTAATGAGAATGAGTCAAGACACATGCAAGGTGTGTTCATCGGAAATGTAAAAAAAAAAAAGTGTGTGCGTTAATTAATTATCATGTAACTCTACCGTACAGATTAATCAAGGAATCTGAACAGACGGTAAAACATTTTAAATGACATTTTCATTTTAATATCGTCATGACTGACCCCTGAAATGAGAACAGTTGGTTATTAAACAGCAGCTACTTTACAAGTCTTAACAAGGACTGTGCATCATTGTGCTGTACAGTAACCTCTGTTACCTAACTCCAAGGTTTCACATCCATCTTTGTGAAGTTTACACCATCTTCCACTGCTCCATGCTGCTCACTTACACAAAGTCCTTGTGTCACTTTTGTCCACTTAACTGCTTTTGTGTAATTATCTCATTAGCTCTGCTAATTATTCCAGTGTGTAAGAATTACAGCCCGTGTTCCTCTTAGTAGAGTCCTCTCTGGAGTAAGATCAGAGAAGGGATGCAGGTTCCTTTTTTTTGTACTTGAAGTGGTTTGAAGAAATGTGTGCAGTCTGAGAAAACCAGTCTGATTGTCGCTTATGGCTGAATTCTGTAAAATAGCCACAAATGATGAAAAATCTGATATGGACTAAAATTGAAAAATGTCCTACAACATACTTTGAAACCTCTACTTCAAGACAACAAAAATATATTTCACCAAAATGACGTGGGAGTGTTTTCCTTTCTTTTATTGCCATTCTAACAGGCTGTCATGTGTAAGAAGCCAGTCTAATGCTGCCTACAGATGTCTATAACTGTGTGCTTTCCTTACACAGTGAAGGTTGTGCTTTGTTGTGTTTTTGGTTGGATACATGCCACAGCGAACCAGACATGATCATTATCGATCCAGTTTGTAATCATGTCCATGAGGCTCCTATGCTGTGATGTCGTCATCATCAGAACAGAGAAGAGCGCTTACATATTTGTGTACAGTTTTTAAATGTTTAAATGAATTAATGGTGGCATGGTGGCTGTGTGTGTGGAGTTTGCATGTTCTCCCCGTGCTTGGTGGGTTTCCTCTGGGTTCTCCGGTTTCCTCCCACAGTCCAAAGACATGCTTCTAGACCGATTGGAGTCTCTAAATTGCCCGTAGTGTGTGATTGCGTGAATGAATGAGTGTGTGTGTGTGTGTGTGTGTGTGTGTGTGCCCTGCGATGGGTTGGCACTCCGTCCAGGGTGTATCCTGCCTTGATGCCCAATGACGCCTGAGATATGCACAAGCTCCCCGTGACCCGATGATCAATTGGATAAGCGGTAGACAATGGGGGAAAAAAAAAAAAAAGAATTAATTCAAATGTATGAAATTTACTCAACAGAAAAGAATTCACTGAATTAATCAGCCATTTTTAAATGTTAACATGTGTAGTTGTGAACATTATCGCTTTTTAATATAATTATATTGATGTTGACATATATATTGATATATTAATATATGACATAATATAATATAATATAATATAATATTTAAGTATATTAATTTAAAGCATAGTGACCCTGACCAGGATAAACCAGCCACATCCAGTGGAACTTTTTTTACTCTTTGGCAGGATCCCAGTCCTGGTGCATGCCTCTAATATATTATGTAAATGTATCGATTTATAATAATCTATAAACGTTATGAATTAGTAAGCTTGGAATCGCTACCAGATGGGTAAGACTTCTGCCTGTCACTCCGTCGACTATGAATAAAAGGGTTTATATAGAGAAGAGAGACAGTTTTTTAGTCATCTTTATTGCATTTATATTTTATTGATTGCATATTTAAATGCAAATGTAATCAATAAATATCATTTTCTTTAAGGCAGCCAGTGCGTCGGTGTGTTGGGAGCTGGAATGAAGTGGAACCTTTCAGTGCAGTGCAACATATTTTTCTTCAGGAAACCTGTAGTTTTCAAAACTATATATAGGAGAAAATGTCAAAATTTCACAGTGTGAAGGGTTTTCCCAGGCGAACATGCATCTAATAAAACTGTCAAACACCATCTGTCCAGTGTAAGTTTGCTGGACATCTAGCTTATATGAAGTTATTTTAAAACCCCTGGATAATTTTTTGTCAAGTTGAGCTACGTGTGGAGGATTTTTTGTGTTGGTGGTGGTTTTTAGTGTTTGTGTGTTCTTTATAATTTACCATGTGTTCATTTTTTATTTGCAGTCTTTGCAACAGAGAAAGGTCGGTTATGATTTGGCAAATAAGTTCACTAGTTCAGTAAGTTCATAAGTTCACCAAAAGAAAGAAGGAGAAATAGACAGAGGATCTAAGATAAGAAAAGTTGCTGCTTTGTGCCTTTGTACATTACAGTTGCAATCATAAAGACAGCAGAACTTTGTTGCCATGCTTGACTATACTGCAATGGCGGCTTATTATGCATGCATATATATATATAGTGTGTGTGTGTGTGTGTGTGTGTGTGTGTGTGTGTGTGTGTGTGTGTGTGTGCGTGTATACACACACACACACACACACACACACACACACACACACACACACAAACTAGAGAGTGTAAGCAGGTACTGCAGCAGCCACAGCAGTGTTATGTAAGCCATCTCAAGTGGCCCACTAATAGCTCAGCCCTTCCTCACACGTGCTTTCCTCTACCCCCCCGCCAACTTTCCACACACACACACACACTCTCACACACGCACACCCCTACCCCACTGCTCATTATCACACAGTGAGTCAGGCATCTCCTAGGCAACACCATCGTCATACACCGTTGGCGGCAACAGAAATGGGGGGGGCAGGGGGGGAGAGGCCGGGCCTCTGGACTCGTGATTACTGCACAGTGCAAAGGTCATTGATACTCAGTGGGATAGCACGCATGCTCACACAATGTCACGCCACTTCTCTATCTCACTACCAAATCTGAGACAGTCGTGTGTGTGTGTGTGTGCACGCAGCTGACTATTAGAGGGGATGCAGTGACTGATCCTGTTAATCAAACTGATTGTGGCAATCATCATGTCTCTATTTCCAGGCCTGGTTTGATGTTCCTGCATTGTAGGACTTTTCCTGCTTGGCTTAATTGTGATCAGAGGAGCAACAATATAACCCGGATACTGGTATCTGTCTGGTCAGCTGCACCTGTAACTTGAATAGAGAGATTGATATTACACGTGTGTGTGTGTGTGTGCGTGCATGCATGTGTGTGCGCGCGCACGTGTGTGTAACTATTTATCAGCTGTGCAGTCAGGACCTGCTTGCTGGCAGAGACAATCATGAAAACTCTTCAGGATGGTGGATTTTAGGGTGATTGTTAAGTAAATGGTAAAGAAATGTTCACATGGATGACATTTTTCACTGATGTGTTTGAGTGCATCTGCCTTGACCTGTGCAGGAAGGGAGAAGAAAAAGTTGTATTTAATCACTTTCTAATGATCATCACCATTTATCATTATTGGCAAGCTGATCAAGCTGACATTTTGTTGTAGACCTATTTAATCTTTTTAGGTTCTTTTTTCTTTTTCAACTGACTGGGTTTCTGACCAAACATTTAGGTGACATCTCTAACAAATGTATAGTTAATATAGTTGTCTAATATTTATTAGATACATGACATTCCATAATAATAAATTCAAAAATATTCCCCATTTAGCCTGACCGAACTCAAGGATGCCCTTTGAATGCAATGGTGAGCATGTCAGAAAATATCAGTGTACAAAACACTTGTGCAAATCATTCCAGATTCATTTGTTGTTTGGTTCATTTCTCGTTTTAATGGGGACAAAAAAAATTAGAAAGCTCTTTTGGTGTGCTGAGTGCTAACTCCAACCATCATTAACTCCATATCACCGTTAAATTATGGTGCTTCTGTGAAGATAATATAATAAAGGCAGTATAATATAATTGTCAGTGGATATTGTGGCAGTGTAAAATCATGTAGAAAAGATTAAATTATATTGTACAAGCCTATTTGATGATTGTACCCGTGTGTGAGTATTGTACCACAAAATTGTGGGGCATGGTGTGGGGCCTGCAAGCAGTGAGACAGTGCCCTGCTTATGAGTCATAGCCCCGCCCATGGCACAGGGCCTTTGTACACAGCCATTGTAGAGGGTCCAGGGGATAGAACAGATTTTTAAAATTTTTTTTTTTATTTCTACCAATACAAGATCATGTTCTTGTGCAGGGCCTCTGGTGGAGACAGAGTCTCCAGACTCGTTTTTTTAAATAAGGCTGACACACATTAAGGCAGAGATTTTGGCTGGCTCTGCCGGATTCCCTATACAGGAGGCAGACTTCCTGCATGCAGAGTGTGACCTCATACTGCTCGCAACTTAGCATGCAATGCTGTGACATTCAGCAGCTCTGCAGGGGTAGCTTAAGGGTGCTTTTACATTTCACATATGTGGCTTTAAGACTAAACCCCAGTTAGCTCATCATCTTGATATGGTGTGATATATTTGTGAACACAGCAATAATGCTCTAGTGTGAGTAAAAAAAAATTATAGTCTGTTTCCAGGAGAACTCCAGTGTGCTTCAATTTCAGTGTGAAGGTTATTTTACCCTGATTGAACCCAGCTGCATAAAGTGAACCAAACGTGATGTGCTATTTGAGATGGAAACATGGTATGTTCTGGATATCTGGACCAAATAATGAAAAGAACCTTTAGTTTGAGTCCTGTGCCTTTCCATGCTTTGCTTTTTTTTTTTTTCCTCGTTTGTTCATTTAGTTATATGCAAATTAAACCAACTAGCAAATAAACCAAATGAATCAATTTCTAAATCTCTTTTAATGGTTCATTAACCCTAAATGGGCAACCAAAGTTGGATTTATTCAAAATGTATTAAAAGCAAATGCACTTGGACAGGAAAACCAGTTAGATAAGAGATGAGATTCAGAAGCACAGTTATCAATTATAAGACAAATGTTCTAGTGATCAAGGTCATAGGTTCATAGGTTCCAGGATAAGTTCCAGGATAAGTTCCAGTATAAATGTTTGAAACCTTAATACATATACTTGTTTGTTTTTAAGCACATCTTTAATTTTTAGAATATTTTAAATGAACCCAACAAAAGCCTATGACTGACTGTGTGTTTTTGGGGAGCTTCAGAAAGAGAATAAGACTCCTCCAACCCTTCAAGACTTTAATGAGCTTAAATTGTATAGATATAAAGCAGGTGTGGCATTTGTGAAAAATCAACCTAGGAACTAGTTGTTCCTTTTTGGGAAAAGAAAGGAGAAGGGTGGTGTTAGAATTCCACAAATTGGAATGTGAATTCATATTACAGCTTTTCTTTGAAATACACATAAACAATTAACTGAGATTTCTCCCATACCGCTTGCTGCTAATTCATTGTTCATTCATGAATTGAATTAATATGAGATGACGCAGTTGTTTGTGAAGCTGAGCTGGCAGACTTTTCCTCATTTCTTTACAGCTTTGGAGAAAGAGGCTTATTCTATTGCAGTTTGCCTTTCTTATCCCAACCTCCCTCAAACCCCAGTGCGGTAACGGGGTCTAAAATGGATCGATAAATTAGAGTCAGCAGTCACACTCAGTTTACTGTTTGTCACACCGCAGCTGCTTTGTTTAATGTTTCTGTTACAGACTTCAGTTCCCATAATGCACCGAAATTAATGAACGTTTCAAATTTCCTGTTTGTAATGATGAAAGGAAGTTGCTCAGCTGCTGAAAGAGGAACTGCTTTATTACTGCCCTCCAATGCAGCCTGCTAGCCTTCTCCATATTCTCCATATTCCATGTGAAAAAGAAAAATTATGCAGCAAAGAGGGAAACACATGGAGATATTAAATATTCATTTGCACATTACCATCTTTTATTGATTTACTTTTCCTACTTTAAAAGGAAACCTTTTACTTTTCGTTTTTTTAGTTGCCTTACTTTTACTGGCAGGTTACTTTATATTATTATTCTGTGATTCTGTTTCCTGCAACTGTTTTATTTTTGACTATGGAATAGGGTAGGGCACCATTTAAGTTATAACATCCTGATTAATAAACATGGCTTCCAACGTGGCTCATTTCCATGTGTGCCAACAAATGCTTTGTTTAAAGACAAAGGCATGTATGTGAGTGAGTCTGTGCATGTGTGATTGATTGCTTGCATAAGAGTGAGAGACACTCTGTTCCCACTTCTAAGCGTGGCCGCATCCTGGAACTCGCAGCACCTTTGCATCCGCCTGGCTGTGAAAAGCACCTTACATAACTGTATTTGATGAGTGGCTGAGCCTTACTGTTACCTCCTCCTTATCTCTCATACTGCCGGCTCACACACACCGACACGTGCACAAAGACAAGTAAACATTTATTTTATTGACCGTAAGTGTGCTATAATACATCATTATCTAGCATTGAAAGCTGAACATTTCGCATTGGTTTAATGTTCATTTGTGGTGTTTGTGGATGTTACAGGATGCTTAACTGTATCAGTGTCCTTTTAAATTAGCAGCAGTAACATTTCCCACTACATTTTCTGGCTAATTTTTAACCCTGTGGCTGACACTGTTATATTCTCTATCTCTCTCTCGCTCTCTCTCTCTCTCTCTCTCTCTCTCTCTCTCTCTGTCTCTCTCTCTGTCAGGAGAAGAACCTGGACTGGTTCCCACGGATGCGGGCCATGTCTCTAGTGAGCAGTGAAGGGGAGAGTGAGCAGAATGAGATGCGCTTACTGCAGGAGAAGCTCGATACCACCGTCACACTCGTAGCACAGCTTTCTGCTCAGCTTGCAGAGCTCAAAGAGCAGGTAACACTCTTTCCAAGTCTTACGACAATGAAGAGCACATGCATACAAATCTTTTTCTGTTTTTTTCTGAAAGGTTGTACTCTAGCATCACTGCATGCATTTATGTTTTGCATAAATGTAAAAAAAAAAAAAAAAAAACTAGAAAGGTAAAGGAATATAAGTAAAAACATAGACATAATCCGCAACACCAGTGGGTGCCGGTAGTCTGTATTTCTATTAGCAAACTTTTTTTTTTGTCCCATGTCTCATGCTGCTATATTAAATAGTATATGAAATAGCATACTGTGTACAAGTAGCTGTAATGGGACAGGATTTTGACAGTGCAGTATTAGGCAGTTTTCCACACAGTCGTGCTGAGAAAGGTCAGCTCGTGTTAACTCACTGCAAAAACAATAGAGAAAGCTTTGCTAGGTGTGTCAGTGCTTTTAAACATGCTTAAACACCCAGAAATCCAAAGGTCTCAGTTTTTCAGTGACTTGCACTGGGGCTGCTATACTATGCTAGCTTGAGCAGGTAGCCTGGGCAAGACAACATGGACTAGAGATCAGTGTTGCCAACTTTGGTGTCAGATTTTGACCCTTCGATTCAAAAACAGCCTAGTGATAAATCTGGCGATGTTTTGTGCAGACATTAGTGATGTCTTGAACTCTATACAGCTCTCCATATCCTTAACCCTAACTTGCATCACAGCTGTGGTTATAAAAAAGCAGTTAAGTAAGCAGGTTCACTCAACTCTCCATCAGTGTGTAACTCCTGACTGTGCTATTCTTGTGACCAATGACTGTTCACCATTGTTTCCCAATGACCAATCATGAATGTTTGTCCAACCCTAAATTCTATTCTTAGAAATAATAAAAGTGAGCATTTTTTAAATATGTAAAAGTTTAGTTTTTGGTGGTATATGTAAAAATATATAAATGTGTGTGTATATGTATATGTGTGTGTGTGAGTGTGTATATATGTGTGTATATATGTGTATATACGTATATTATGTATATAATAATATATATATATATATATATATATATATATATATATATATATATATATATATATATATATATATATAATGTATACTACATATATATATATATATATATATATATATATATATATATATATATATATATATATATTTATTACATTTTTCATATATATATATTAGAGAGAGAGAGGGAGCGAGAGAGAAATTTATTAAATACAAAGTAATAATTCTATTCTATTCTAAAAATTCATGTACCTTACTTTGTAATTTGTATGCCAATGATCACGATAAATATATTAATATGTTGTTAACATAAATATATTAACAACATTTTAAGCATGCTCTAGCGGCTTTCCTCTAAAAAGAATTAAGAACGCTGCTTGAAAGCTGCATCTTTGTCAATGTTTCCATGTCAGTAGCTGGGAGTTCAGTGCCACTCTATTAGCCCTTTCACACTGATGCTGTGATGGAACTGGGATTTGAGGGAACCAGGGATTAAAATGCAAACCATTACATAATCAGGTGTAGGAGTTCAATAAAGCGGAGTTTAAAAATAACTACTATAGAGGGTTTAGCACTTTTATGTCTTTGGAGACATACAGGATTTTATCCTTAAATCTAAATTTGAATCCATTATAATCAGATCACATGTACGACATGTACGAATCCCACTAATGCTTCATCCAATTGTGTCCAGAAACTAAGCTAGTGGGACCGATGGCATGCTCTCTCTCTCTCTCTCTCTCTCTCTCTCTCTCTCTCTCTCTCTCTCTCTCTCTCTCTCTCTCAATCACAGACCACAGCCAATCTGAGAGCAGGGCAGATACTGTAGCACTTTCCTTTGAGTGTGTTGTGTTGCCTTGTGACACAGCATGAGCAGCAGTTAGAAATGATGCAGTTGCCTGGCTTCACCACACAAAGCATGTGTTAGCCTTAATCATCTCTAGTTGGTAGTTTTTGTGTCATGGGGAGAGTTGAGAGTGAGTGGGAATTGGTGGGTGACTGAGTTGGGGAGGAAATTGGGGGAAAATATAGAAGCTACTGAGCTAATGGTACACTAGAAAGGTTTTAATTATTTGCAACTTTTTCCCCTTAGACCTCATGTTTAATTTGCCTATTTATTTTTTTAAACAATCATTTTAAACAGAGGTCATGGAAATAATAATCATCTTTTCCAGTAAAATCCCCACAACTATGACACTTCTAGATTAGTAGCATGCTGATTTTCCTACTGAATCTGTGCTGGGTTGCTGATTGTGTAGATGCGCTTTGGGTGTTCTAGTTTTGCAGAGCTGTGGCCCATCACCTGTCTGCCCTGATTTTTCACAAACGGCGCTGGCTCTGTTCACATGTCAGTCACTAGGATGAGGCTGGGGCTAGAACATCAGGATAATATCACTAATCCTTGCTGGAATTACAGTGAGCAGTATATATTCACTTGTATATTGTGTACCCCCTACAGTGCCTCTGATCCCTGGTGGTCATGTACCAAGGGCTCTTGTAATTCCCCTAGTCACGCTAGATGTTAAGTAACTTATTAAAGCGATTTCTCTCTTGGCATCAGGCCTAATTAAACAAACCCTCCTCACCTCTGAGCTCCAGTCCTGCTGAGTTACATGCAACAGCCAAGACAGTGGCCTTGCTTAGCTGGGTGTAAACATTCACATTTTCATTTCAAGCAAAACAAAATACAAAACCTTCCCAAAGACACAGATACATCACTGACTGTGAGAACAAGCACAGCCTAACCCTCATGTTTACAAGATTTTTTGTGGTCGTGTGCTGTTCAGCAATTTAAGCTCTTGTATGAGATGTTAGTCACAAAAAAGTGTACCTTCTATTGCACTATTGATACACATCACCATGTTACCTTTGTTTAAAAATGTACTATGCACTCTCAGACCACTTTATTAGGAACACCTATACTAATCTAATCAGCCAATCATCTGGCAGCAGTGAAGAACATAGAATCATGCAGATAAAGGTCAGCAGCTTCAGGTAATGTTTACATCGACCATCAGAAATGGGAAAATGTGATTTCAGTGATTTTGAACGTGGTATAATTGTTGGTGCCAGACAGGCTGGTTTGTTTCTTTCAGAACTGCTGATCTTCTGGGATTTTCACACACAATTTTACGATTTTCACACTGGGTCTCTAGAGTTGACCCAGAGTGGTGCATATATATGATATGATATGATATGATATGATATGATATGATATGATATGGAAAAGTGTAGATGAATCTACACACAGATGGTAAAATCAGAATTTGGCACCACATCATGAATCCATGAACACAACCTATAATCTATAGGTTAATCTATTTGTCTATCTAACCTGCCTTGTATCAACCGTTCAGGCTGGTGGAGGTGGTGTAATGATGTGGGGAATGTGTTCTTGGCACACCTTGGGTCCTTTAATACCCATCAATCAAAACTTTAGAGCCACAGCCTATTTGAGACTATGTTGCCCTTCATGGCCACAGTTTCCCATCTTCTAATGGTTACTTCCAATATGATGATGTGCCGTGCATCATGAAGCAGAATCTCAAAGGAATGTTTACATCTTGTCCTCCCAGTATTAGTACAGTGTTTCTGAAGAAAGTGCTCTGTGAATGTACATTGTAGGACCCGGTCGTATGGATTTGTCACTTTTCCAATCATACATAATTTCATTGAGAATATCTTGGGTTCAGTTGTTGCTGTTGCTTTAATAGTGACCGAACACTTGAAACTGTCCTGATGCTTTAGAAAAAAAGGCAAACGAAGTAGATTATTTAGCATACAGTGTGTCTGTTAATCAAAGCTGTCAAAGTGCTTCAAAGTCAAATTGATGGGGGAAAAATGTGTCGAATTAAGAATGCCTGATCAGCATTACTGTTTAAAGTAGTAAATCAACGTTATCGGCTTTATTACTGCTCACTGCTCGAGGGTTTAACTAGTTTCTTTTTTTTTTTTTTTTTTTTTTTTTTTACTTGAAATTTATTCACCGAGCTGGCAGTAGATCATTTCAGTTTGTCCATCCAGTTTTTTTTTGGTGAATGTTAATGACCGTTGAATGTGGCTGGTCTTCTTTGCACAAGAAAATATAATGCACCAAAGCTTAGTAATGTTTGCACAGTAATGTTCCTCTTCTGAAATAAACACTTAAATGTGATCCAAATATTCACTTCTGTCTTCAGGAGTCAGGATTCAAAGGCATACGGCTTTGAAAGAAATGCATGGCCTGTATTCTATATTTATGTTGCAGTGTTGCATTGAGTTTACCTGTGAGTGTTCAGAAGATTGATGGATTTGCCTCTTTTCTCTGTGTGTGTGTGTGTGTGTGTAGATGACTGAGCAGAGGAAAAACAAGCAGAGGATGGGCTTCCTGGGTCCAACACAAGTCAACCATCACATCCCTCCTGCACACTGAAAACAGGACCGACAAAACATACGACTCTCATCCTCTCATCACAGACTGGTATTCTGTTCGGACCTTGAGCTTTTAGAGAAATACCTGGGGACTGTTTCACTCAAACTTCTTACACG
>JAUCMX010000004.1:11994422-12061922 GCA_033459395.1 Hemibagrus guttatus
TTTTGACTGTTACACAATGGAAGACATTATTTGTAAGCATAGCAAAATAATGCAAAAAGTGCACAAATGTCAGTAAAACAATGTTATATTCACCAAATGTGACATATAAAATATAAAGGGCAGCTTTCAATTAAAAAAGCAAATAAAATCATATACACTTTGTAATTTCAGGACATAAGCAACCAAGATAACATTGCAATATTTAAACATGTTGTAATATACTGTAAAACTTAAACTGCATCTTTTATTAAAACTGTGGTTAGATTTAAGATGACATTATCTTTGGATTAGTTTAGGATTAAGAAATGGACAACTTCCTAAAAGAAAACACCACACTTTGGTGTGTTTCAAGTAACCATTTTAATTCAAGTGACTTTTTACTTAGGAAAATAAATAAATATTAACTATATCAATAGTAACTAATTATAACAAACTGATAGTGATCTCTACCATGATCACACACTTACATAAAACGGAGGACACCTTTTTGAGCACCACCGCCTTAAGAAAACAAGCGGATTAAAAATGGCGTTTAAAGGTGTAAAACACTTATCAATACTTTTTTGTTAAGAAGGTAACAGTGGGGATTTGTCATATAACTGCTATCTATTTAGGCCATCAGTCTGATATGCAAATCCTATGCAAACAGAGTGAATATGTAGCTCTCCCAGAATGACAGCTGTCCTGTTGGATCACACATACAGCCTGTTAGATAAGAATATCCTTCTTGGCAGTGGCAAAAGCAAGTATACATTTATATTAGTGGAAATGTCCAGATGCCAATACAGAAAAATACAGAAACCCTAAAAAAGGACAGGAAACTGTAATTTGCCACCACAGTACAGTATGCTACTGCCACGCCATGCAAAATGTATCAGCTGTACCCACACACAAATAGACATGCTGTGGGAAATTCTGGACTTTCCCTCAACACACTGCACACTCAAATGTTCCACATGTTGTGCTCTCAGGAGAACTTTTTGTCCCTTCTCCCAGTGCCTCTGTCCCTTGGCCTGCTCCTAAACCTTTTGCCATTGCTGAGTGGAGGGTGAACCCATCTGCAATCCCACGAAGAACACCTGATAGCGGTGCTTCCACATGATGAAAGCTCCTAGCAAGCAGACGATAGCCTGAGCCAGATTCAACACCATCTGCAGCAGGTAGTACAGCATGAGAGTGCTTGTGACAGCAGTGCAGTCTGTCACCTCGGCGTAGGTGAAGGTGCGTGCGATGGGGTCCTCTGGCTCCAGTGTGCAGATACAGTCTTGGCCTGTCTCCCTGCATATGAAGCCATTGGTCAAAGAGTAGTGGTGGCCTTGGAAGGCAATGACTATAATGGAGATGACTAGCCCCAGTGAACACAGGATGAAGTACATGAGCTGAAAATACACAAAGGAGGACAAAGGTGAACATGGTCAGTGAAATTTCTTAACTTGATCATGGCATGAAAAGTATCAAAAAGTATCGCGATGCCTGACTATGACCCCCATATATAGATCTTCCCCAAACTTTTGGAGACCCCCAAAAAGTTGGAGGTACAGTATTGCCTGGAATGTCTTTGTATGCTGTAGCATTAAGATTTGCCTTTACTAGAACTAAGGGACCACAAACATGTTCCAGGACATCACTCCCCCTGTGCTCAAAAACGATTAATATAGACATGTTTTTTCTAGGATTATTTGAAAGAACTTGGCTGGCCTGCACAGAGCCCTGACCTCTACCCAACTGAACACCTTTGGGAGGAAAAGGAACACCAAATTCACTCCAGGCCTCCATGTCCCACATCAATGCTAAACCTCACTAATGCTCTTATGGCTGAATGAGTACAATTCCCCAAGCAACATACCAAAATCTAGCAAAAATCATTCCCTGAGGAGTGTAGGCTGTTACAGCAGCAGGAAGTGGTTGTAACTGGGATGTGTAACAAGCACTGTATGTGGGTCATTGTTAGGTGTCCATATACTTATGGTCATTTAATGCAGCAGTAAATAAAGCATAATATATATAGAGGAACCCATAGCAGGCTGATAACTACAAAGTTTCTTTGAAAAGTTTCGAAGCTAAAACTGGAAACTTGTGAGAGATGTGAAAGTATAAAATCATGTGTGTATAGAACATATCACAGCCCTAGACAAAGTATGTTCTCTATTTGACCTTTGTCTGATCTCCACCTACATTAAGTACAAGTATATTTTCTATAGATAGACGCATGGTTGCACCTTGGCTTCATTATCTCCTGTTTGTAAATGCGATGAAATGAAGAGCTCTAAACCACAAAGTCTAGTATGTGCAAATCTCAAAGTCGGTGCAAAAACCAGGACACACACAGTACATGAAGAAAGTAAACATTACTTTAATACATTAAAAACACAACATTAATAACACAAGGACAGTCGGGTATTAAAAAGAAAATATGTTCATACCTACGTGTGTTTGCTAATCAAATTCCCATCAACCCTCTGCTGAACATTCATTAGATTCTTCCCTATACTTCAAGAACAATGGACACTTCTTTGATGAACTCTAGGTTGCTTCCCTGATTAATGCTGTGGAATTTATTAATTTAGTTCTATTTTTTCCATGAATTTGTGATGATTGTGTGATGAAAGATATGAGTTAAGCATTTAAGAACAAGTTTTTTGTGAATTTCTGCCTTACTCATAATGTACACATGTCTGTTCTTAGTTCCCTCATGATGTTTTGACTGGTCTTTATTTCCTCGTGATGTTTTTGCCATTGTTCATGTTTACTGCTTTTCTCTTATTACAGCCTTGAGCATTATTTAAACGGAATTGAGTGTGTCCTGTGCACATAGACCTCAGTATAAAAGTCAACTGATTTCAGCTTGTGTTGAGACTTCTGTTGGACAGCCTACACAAGGCAGAGTCATATTCGGAGTGTTGTATTATTTCTGTTATTATTTTTAAACAGATTTAATGGTGCTATCTGGATTTGTTTTGACATGGTCTTCATGATGCTGGTTTTTTTTTTTTTTTTTAGGTTTAAAAATCTTTGGGACTTCAGAGGAACAGGTGTACTTATATTGAGATCACATGACACTTCAAATACACAGAGTTCGACTCCATTCAACCAGACTATATTGCTTCACCAAACCACCCCCTACACACACACACACACACACACACACACACACACACACACACACACACACACACACACACACACACACACACACACACACACTCTTAAACATCAAAGGATATCTTGAGCAAGTTCATGACAAATGCTCTCTTCATTTCCAGGTTTTCACACTACGAAATGTGGAAATGATCCGAAACATTCTTTATGCAAACAGAGAAATGACTTGACCATAGAAATCCTGTTCCGCTGATTTTATTTTTACTGCATAGAAATTACAGTATTGTTCTTTATCAGATTCAAAACAGCAATGACTTAATGTGAAAGACACTGATGTCTTTTTTAAAACTGGCTTAGTTTAAGATTTGACTCAGGGTTAGCCATTACACTACTATCCCAGCGGTGCTGTAATTCAGCCCTGCTCACATTTCAGGTGTCTACACCAATTATACAATCCTTAGCTAATGTGCAAATGGAATAGCAGAGGTGTTCATAATTATATCTCTTCCCCGTCTTTCTCTCTCTGTCTTTTTCTCTTTTTCACTCTCACCTTTATGATGAACTGTGTGTAGGTCCTCTCATCAGGCAGATAGGTGATGAAATAGAGCACAAAGCCCAGGATAGATACAATGCACAACTGAAACAGACAATGCACAGTCCATTGGTTTAATACAAACTTTCTTTCAACTACATTAATTTTAACAAATTTTACTTGCACCAGTTAATGCAGTTTTAAGATTTTGTGCTCCATGAAAAATGCAAAACAAGCATATAACACCCAGAGGTGGGAAAATGTTGGCATTGTGACCCAAGTTATAAACACATTCCAGCCTTCTTGACTGGACTAATCTTATTTTGCTGCTCTATTCATTTCTGTGTTTCTGCCAGGCTTTCCATGATTGTTGTAATTAGCATTGTGCAACTCAGCACTCACTTGTCATCTGATAGTATAATCACTGATTTGCCAAATTGAATATCTTTTCCCCTTTCTAAGATAACACACTCTTTCTCAGGGCTACAGGAGTCTTGTGACCAACGTGTGGTATCCAATTTAATTGTTTTGCCCAGGTTCTTAAGCAGAGAAATCTTGATGACCTCAGTGTTTTTCTCCAGCAGCAGTGGTCTCGTGAGTGGTGAACTGGGGATGTCTAGAAACACTCTGATCTATTGTGTGTGTGTGTGTGTGTGTGTGTGTGTGTGTGTGTGTGTGTGTGTGTGTGTGTGTGTGTGTGTGTGTGCGTGTGTGTGTGTGTGTGTGTGTTAAACCTAGCACCTAGCATTCTACATCTCACATAATAAGGCAATAAAAAAGTATAGCTGCAGTACTGGAGCAAGGCTGATGGATAACAAGAAAGAACTATAAAATGGATCTCCATTCAGTCTCACAAAACCAATTAAAATGTTACAAAAAAATTGTGTGGTTATCAGTGCTATGCCAGTAAGACAAGAAAAAAACAAATGACCAAACAAAGAGTGCAAAGTGTGCCCTTGTGTGAATTATTAGCACCCTTAATGATTTAAACACAAAAAATGATTAAAAAAAAAAATTGATATATGAAAAGAATAACATGAAATAAGAGCAGCAGAACAGCAGTTTCCAAAATTATTGGACAATTAATTTTTTGTGGCATCTGTCTAAGAATAACAGCAAACAGCACCAAGTCTATCGGTTTGGACGGTTTAGTTTTGGAGACATATGGAGATCAAGTGGTTAAGGCCTTGGGTTTTTGAGTGGAAGATCATAGTTCAAGCCCTAGCACCGCCAAGCTGCCACCATTGGGCCCTTGAGCAAGGCCCCCCCGGGGCGCTGCATAATAACTGACCCTGTGCTCTGACCCCAGACCTCTAAGGATGGGATATACGATGAAAGAATTTCACTGTGCAGTAATGTACATGTGATGAAAATGGCTATTAAACTTAAGATGGATCTTTGTGCTTATGGACTTCCTTCAGTAGGACTCAAATCTGGAGACTACGGAATGGTCATTTTAAAATCATGGCAAAATTGATTTTGCGATTTTCTAAACATTTCATTTGTTTTGGAAGTATGCTTGGCTTTTCATCATGTTGAAAGCTCTGTGAACAAGTCTAAACCTCCAAGCAGAAGCAAAAAGGTTTAAACCTGGAATACCTTGGTACTTGGTAGAATTCATCATGTCATTAATCTTCCCAAGAGCCCCTTAACCACCAGCCACAAACATCCATATTATACAGCGGGATATCAGATACTTTTCATAGCATGCAGTCCCCTTTTGTCACTAAACATAATGCTGGTGTCCATGACTGAAACTTTTGATTCTACTCTCATCTAACCACAATACACCATGCCAGTTGTAGTTCTGTTCAAGTACAAGTTCAAATATACTTGTGCTTGTGTATTCATGTGTTACATTTCCTGAGATGATTTTAGAAAAAGTGTTTTTCTTGCAATGCTTCTGTGAAAGTGCTATTTAACAGATCATTTTGCCAATTACAAAACTGAGTAATTTAAAAACGGTAAACTTTGTGTGCACAGCTTCTTACTTTGGCCCTAATTGTGTTTAATGGAATTTTTTTTGCAGCTTATGTATCTATTATGTTTTTATACCCATAAACTGTTTGTGAAGGTCAACAACCATCTCTCTCCTTTGTTTCGTTGAGGTTTGAAACCTTATATTTACACCCCAGGGAAATGGTTAAAGGCAACAGAGTTTTTGGAGACTGACAGCAAAAGCAATTATGTAGGTTTTTCAAGAATGACAACCTGTTTGCTTAAAGCATTCTTTATGTCCTTTATATATACATATATTGGCATACTATGCTATTTTGATCTTCAAAAATAATTATACCTTGTACTTGATTACTTTTCTATAATGGCAAATTATTTGCTCCGCATGCTACACTATATGTCACGTTAAAACCTTTTTTTATGTGGTTTGAAGACTATTCACAGAAACTGCACGGAAACAGTAACCTGAGCTCTGGACTGAACCAGGACCATGGAGGCAGTAGTGCTACTCACTATGCCACCGTGTACTGTTATCTTGCTATACTATTTCTTTTTCCTCAGCAACAGCAAAAGTTCAGTTAACTGGTTACACAATCAGGATAGAGTGGGTTTCTGTACATTGATTGCCTATAGTCCAGTAATATTTAATAAATAAATATTAAAATAGAAATCGAAGAACAACTTTTGCCAACATAAAGCCCTGAAACTCCAAAATCTGGAACAACCAGAAAAAACAAGATATCTCATATCATTTATTTTGGGCGCAGAAACTAGTTTCAGTAGCCTCTCAGCAAAGTTGTGTTCTGTGGGTTAAGAAAGAGTAATATGTAACTAATTCTGCTAAAGTATAAAGTACAGAAATGCTTAGACATGTAACACATGCACACTGTGACAGTTTAAATGTAAAATAAGGCTCCAGTATAGCTGTAGAAATGGCGGCGTGGCTACTGGCACAGTAAGGTGGAGTGGAATGCTGGCCTCATGCAGGGCCCTGGCAGTGAGAAAGCATGCTGGGAGCTGAGGAAGAGGATGGTTAGATGCTTACAATAATTCCAGCCCAATGAGGTGTCTCCCTGGCCAGCAGAGAGGGGCTGATGGTGGTCATGAGGAAGGCCATGATTGTGATGGCGATGCCCAGTAGTAGCTGCAGCAGGGCGATGAGCAGTGGGAAGCGGCAGCCGCAGCATGTGTGGCTTCCCTCAGCGCCTGAACCTCTTCGATTGAGCTTGGCCTTATTCTGCCCTCCACCAGACCCCGCTGGACTCTTCTCTGACCCCATGCTTCCTCCAGTCTTCCTTCCTCAGGCACAGTGGCTTACTCTTTCGTTTCTTTACCTCTTTCTTCCCTTCAACCGTTTTCCTCTTTTGTCTCCTGTTTTTCTTCTTCTCTCCTTCCCTGACTGGCCCTCTGTACTGTTTACCACCCCCCTGCCCTGCCCTACTCCTCCCCTCCCTGCCGGGGGCTCCTCTCCAAGCCAGCCCGCTCGGCTGCAGCTATTTGGAATCAAAGAGGGCTCTGAACTAATATGGAAAACATTTTGAACTGCCTGAGAGCCACATATAGAGCAGCAAGCAATGGAGAAGAGGAAAAGGAGGGAGGGAGCGAGAGGAGAGAAGACTGAAAGGGGGACTCCAACACACGACTATAATAACATCAGCAGCAAACTGTCTAACAGCAAACAGAGCCGGAAAACAGGAGAATGAGGAAGAGGCGCTGTGAGTTAATAATTAGCATTAACATCCCACATCACAGTCAAATGTGAGCGAATTTGGATTCTTGCCAACTGTACACAGGTCACAACACCCAACCTGTCACATGATACCAATGGAGAAGTAATGTGACCCACAGGCATGTGAGGTGGATACAAATAACTCTTTATTAAAGCTTCATGTTTGTTCTCATAATGTGTTTATATACAGTATATATATATATATATATATATATATATATATATATATATATATATATATATATATATATATATATATATACACACACATGAATGTTTTTACTGCATGTAACATGCAGTACATGGATAATGTTGATATGTAATTATTAATAATGTGCATTTTATATATTACACACATTTTTACATCAATTTGTCTTTTGTTTACTTCTTCAAAATATATGTCACTTGACATGTTTTTAGACACACATACCTTTTTGATTTCCTTAAACCTTGTTTTTTTTTTAATGCTATTTACTTTGTGTAATGTTTATTTGTCATTGTACCAAAAGGGCAGGGAGATGTTCACAGAAGAAAGCTAATCACACATCATCTTTACTAAAATTATACTTGTATTTTTTTAAATATTTATTATGTAAACAAATACATGTTGTGTTCTACTTGCAGAAGTATGGAAGCTGGGATAGTGAGTTTATGTGGGCTCAAACTGTTGCTGGATAACAGTATTTATAAATAGGCTGTTTTCCACACACAAAAAAAAAACATACAAAAGTTAAACCTATTGATCAGTGGCTGTAAAATGGCTCCCTGGAAGCCCTGGGATTTTTCATTAATTTTCATTAAATCATAACAAAAATGTAAACATTTTGCCCTCAATGACTTATGATATATTTTTTAGTTTATACTTCTTTCATTGACATATAGGTCTGTTTTAACTGTTTCGTACATTACCCACAATGCTGTTTGACTACCTGCTCTAACAGATAAGGTTCCAGAGCTTTAACATTCATGCTGCTGCTTACATTAAGCTTGTCATGTCACAGGGCGTCTATGCACTGTGTTAAATAGATGCAAAGCATTCTGGGAGTTTGAGTTGAGTTTATGCCGTCTCCTCTACACTTACATACCCTGAATATCTATTAATATGAGGCTGTGTGAAAGAATGATAGAGGACCAGCTCTTGCTCTTTTTGCACTTAGTAGCTAACAGGAAAACCTGAAAAAAGTTGTTATAACTTTTCTTAGAGATCCTTGAAATTGATTTCTCTTATTAACCATCACTGTTACAAACTGTGCTATAAATATCCCCCTGTGATGTCAGCACAGCAAATGACCATTAACTTCTCACAGGAACAATTACAATACTGCACAAACAGAAGCAGTAGGCAGATCATAAATATTTGAACGTAAACAAGGTGTTTCAGCGTGGAGTTTTTCTTCAACTACAAGACTAATAAACATATTGTCATGTAAAAAAAAAATATTGTGTCATCATAAACACTACTGCAAAACGGTAGAAAATCATGTTTTAGTGTATGCCTAAAGGTTCACATGGGGGCAAGTGAGCGTGCACCTGCACGAAACAGCCTCCATTAGCGTGAGTGCACTACAGGAGCCATAGGGTACGTGTTAAAGCGCGCAGCACGGAATCTCTGAGCGTAGACGATCGGTTTTGTGATCTCGATCTGTTCACGGGATCCGGCGGTAGGTTTTTTTTTTTTTTTTTTTTTTTTTTTTTTTTTTTTTTTTTTTTTTTTTTTTTAAACGATCACGAAAGGTGCAAATTGGCTTTAGGACCATGCAAGTTTACTGTTGAAGTTTTAAACCCCTCCTTTATCTGAGCTATCTATTTATGAATAGCCATCACAGTGTCGTCATCTGTGTGTCAGACAGCTGTCTCTGATTGGTTGCACGGAACTGTAGACGACTTTCTGCGGCGGTGCGGGGTCTCCAGAGGTCGCTAATTAGCGAGCAGACTTTTGGAGCGGTTGCGGTTTACACGTGAGCTCGAAGCGGTTCCGGGCGGTGGCGCGCACACGCTCTGGATCCCGCGCATAGTGGCAGCTCGGCGTCATTCTGAAGCGCTGTGCTACCGGACATAACGCACGGCTCTCTCTCTCTCTCTCTCTCTCTCTCTCTCTCTCTCTCTCTCACACATTCTCTCACCCTCTCTCCCTATCTCTTTCCCTCTCTCTGCTCTCCTAGCACTTTCCGTCGGCTCGGAATTACGCACACACCTCTGCCAAAGACGCGGATGAGAGAAGGTGAAAAGTTATGGATGAAAGAATATCGCGACTGCAGGACAGAGCGTTCCTCGATCACGCAGACTTCCTGGGGTAATGCTGTCCTTTTAATATATATGCATAAACGCCTTATGTAGATGCATGATCTGACATGAATGGATTTGCCTCCTAAGATCTGGGACTTTGCCTTTTTTTAGGGTCGATTATTCGTCTCTTTATATGTGCAAGTCAAAAAGAGGTATGAAACGAGAGGAAGGAAAGGTAAGTGTGGATCCGAGCCATTGTTACCATCCAGGTAGACCTTAAATCATGATTGTATAATGTAGATAGTTCACAGTGTTACTTTGATTAATGTTTTACAAACCATATCGATTAATTGGTATTTGCAGAACTTTCTGTTGTCTAATTGTGTTTTATCTAAAGCAGGACGCTTATAAGTTACCGCACAGACTGATAGAGAAGAAGCGGAGGGACCGGATTAATGAATGTATTGGACAACTGAAAGACTTATTACCAGAACACCTTAAGTTAACGGTATAAAATATCAACATTTTTAGTTTAGTCCATTGTTGTGTGCGACCTCGATGATACGCGTATGTGATGATATTCAGTGTAATTTGTACTATTTGTAGACGCTGGGTCACTTGGAGAAGGCGGTTGTGTTGGAGTTAACTCTGAAACACCTGAACGCTTTGACAGCGGTCACTGAGCAGCAGCACCAAAAGATCCTGGCACTGCAGAACGGTAAATCACACCACACATACCCTGATAGTAACGTCTAGATGAGCAAACGTCACAACATGTAATGTGACTTGAATAGTCTGAATAGTGCATGGGTATGAACTTGAGTCTTTATAAATCGCTGTCCTCTGTGTCTGATCAGGAGGAGACCGATCCCTGAAGTCCTCCATCCGAGCAGACTTGGACGCTTTCCACTCGGGATTTCAAGCATGCGCTAAAGAGGTCCTGAAGTACCTGAGCACGGTGGAGAAGTGGACCAGCTGTGAGCAGAGGTGCACGCAGCTCATCGAGCATTTGCACAAAGTTTTGGCGCGACTCGTTCAGCCGCAGTTAGGCGCGCAGGAGAGGGACGGACAGGCCAACTGCGTTCCCGTCATCCAGAGGACTCAGAACCCTGAGGTCAACGAGAACGACACGGACACCGACAGCGGATACGGTGGTGAAGCCGACAAAAGCGACGCTAGAGCCGAAAAAGCATGCGACACAGTCAGAGTCGGTGGAGTTAAGATAAAGCAAGAGTTCGGGGATGAGCGCGTCGCCAAAAAGCCCAAAATGAGCTGGAGTGAGAACAGCGGCGCAGGAAGCGCGGAGCAGCCGAACCTAGCGTTAATGAACTCGCTAATGGGAATGGCTGGAGTGGGGCAACAGACTCCGTTCTGCGTGCCGTTTTACTTCATAAACCCCTCGGCAGCTGGGTCCTACATGCCTTTTTTCGATAAGAGCAGTCTGGAGAAGTTAGTATACCCAGCGCTGAGCGGGCCCTTCCCGTGGCTCTACCCCGGCATCACCGCGCACACCTCTGCCGCCGCAGCTGCTGCTTTCCCCGGAGCATCTCTCGAGAAAAGCCTGGGGTTCGGGGCTGCTTCACAAGAAAAAGACTGCCCTTCTCCCCCTAACGAGGCGATCCAATCCAACAGGGTAGGTGCATCCTCTCCTACCGACGAGGAACAGAACTCAGACCCCAATCTTAAGGAGGACCAGACCAGCACTACAGGCTAAACTAAAGGGACACTTGACCTTTCGCGCTCTCTTGTTGGCTTGTGACATTGTGTGTTTATCTATTCCTTAATTTAATCATCATCGAGTACTCTGTGGCCTGTAGTGTTTCTATGGATTTATCGATAAAAAAAAAAACAAAAAACAACAGTTATTAGTTATTCTTTATTTTGGAGTTGAACGTGTGTGCAAAACAGGGTTTTGAACAGGTCTTTGTTTAGGGACATTGCAACGGGGGACATTGGAACAAAACCTAGTGCCTTTTGCACTGAATGCTGACACTGGAATGGGAATTGACACTGACTGACAACAGCATACAGTCTGTCTTCATTGGCTATAGCAGATATTTAAAAATTGGTTAAATTGAGAATTTGCTCTTATTTGCTGAGGAAACTGTATATGTGCAATACTGTCGCATTGATTGCTGAGTTATAACCTACTGCACCTCTTATCATTGATTTGGATTCATACTGGCATCTTGGATGTATTGTATGACAATGACCTCAAGCAAGCTGAAACGACTGATGCAGTACTTTTAGGAACAGCTTTATTTTTGGTAGATTTTAGCCTACAGGATTTGCCACTTATCGTGAGATTCTTGTTTCACAGTTTAATCTTCAGTGCTTGAAAGAGTTACTTAAATACCTCAAGATACTTTCGCATTGAGAGCCAGATTCATTCCTACAGATGCTCCTCTGGTAGGGGCAGTGCAGTGAGCTGAATAATCTTTGTTAGGATGAAAGTAGTTTTCAATTTTAGTCAGGCAGAACTTGTGAGTAGCCTTGTAAGTCCTTTGACTTACTGTTCTGACAGTCCTATCTCTCTCCCTTATAACTCATTTGGACTAGAGTTTTAAGTGAGGTGTGAAATTACACTCTGGATATTTTGGCTTAGCATGGGCTTGTCATTCATAAGCAATCTCTAAAAGTATTTGTGATATGACAACATTGTGTCACCCTCTAAAATAATCTGACTGCTTCAGGACAATTTTCTAGACAGTTCGGCTTAGGGGATCATAATTTCCACGAGGATTTTCTGACGAAAGTCCCATTTAGTCTAGCACATAAATCTGGAGTGGTCCATGTGGACCCCTGTGATGAAACATCTCAGTAGGCAGAGAGCTACTGTATTGGACGTGCATCTCCAGACACATTAGCACCTTGTGGAACTTTGATAATGAATGTAATCTGTTTTCTGTTGATATGAACGTTTGTAAATATTCTGATAAAAGTAGATCCACGAGGTAAAGTGCACTTGTTGATGCCTTCTTTGTTCCTCTAAAACTCTTCTCACACATTATTTATAATCCATTACCCTTTGTATTCTGCCTGTAATTTATATATACAGTATATATTTTCTTAACGAAATCCTCATGATTAAAAGGCAAGTCTTGGACTAAATGTATAAATACTGAATAAACTATAATAGCTTACTGTAAAGCTATACAAATTTCAGTTGAATTCTTCTAAAAGCTTTGCTATACAGTAAATGTCTTTGCCAATTAATCGTGAAAAGCTTATATAAATTCAGTAGTAGTCTGGCTCACTGACCAGGGCAAATACACATTTTGCCTAAGTTCATACTGCCATTAATCCCTATATTTTGTAGTAAAGTTAGTTCCCCAAACACTGCACTGGTCCAGATATTATTATTACAACTTAAGCTTTTGAATAACTACAATCAAACATACAACATGAATACCCTACGCTGTCTCTTAATATTTTTCAGAGCTGATTAGTGGCACAAGATCTGAAGTGATTGGGAATCTTGTGGAACATGTGTAATGCACGTGACCATTGCACATAATCATTAAAGAATGCATAATACTTTGGCGGTAAATATGAAAAAATAAGGGATTTTATTACAAGGACTGATCAACTTTAGATTGACTGACCAATATCTTTCCAGTCAACACGAGCTTATGTGCTTTTGCATAAAACACATTTTATAGGCCCCTTATAGCATCTTTGCCTCAACTGTCTTTTTTCCTATGTAGTGGCATGTGTATGTAAATAGTTTGTGAATACGCAAAATGTCCGATGTTTATGTTGTAGAAGAAATCTTTGGATTTTATAAAGGATAAACCTAAGCAAATGTTGCACATTTCGCTAACGCTTTACACTACTGCTGTTATAAATTATTGCTCACATAGTTGTCAAATAAATATAAGCTCAAAGACTAACAAGTGCCCTTTTTATTAATGGATTATTTCTATACACCCACTGATGATGATCTCATTTGGTCATTTTTACTACACATTGTACTTCATTATCTTTAAGCTAGGGGTAAGTACCATCACTCTTGGGAAAGCTCTGCTCTGAGCAGTTTAAAGTTTTCCTAATACTTAAACACCTGATCCAACTTGTGAAGGTCATGACCATCAGCTGATGAACTGATTCAGAGGTGTTAGCCATAGGGACAACAAAAACGACAGGGAAGTGACTCTTGAGTTCTTCAATGCAAAAAATATCCTAGCAAGTTTTTAATATCTTGAACATTGGGAGTGTTATCTAATATTTCTTACTATGAGGTTATTACAAATCAAATATGAGATGATTCCATTGGTTGTTAGATGCTTTCATTCGTTTTTACAGAGAATTGAGCTTGAAAGGTTTAAAGTTAAAGTTCAAAACAATTCTCTGCCAACAGAACAAGACTTCAGGCATTTTTGTAATCTTATAATAATAAACACTAGATACATTTGACTATATTCGGTATATTTTCACTTGCTACAAAGTCTTTTTTTTGTTGTTGCAGTGTTGAGAATCCCTGCTATAAAGAGTTGATGGCTCCATAACACACACAGACCTTCAACGACAATTGCATAATGAAGATGCAGAGACTTTTGAAATGAAATAAGTTTGATAATTTGATTCAAAAACACTGTGCTAGTACCCAGTGCTCCTGGCGTAAGCTCCAGATCCACCACAATAAAGATTAGGATGAAGCAGTTGCAGAAAATGACTGAACGAATGAATGAACATTGTAATAATAACAGAGCTCATAACTCATATTCGCTGTTAATACAAGCTTACACATTTCATACTATTTATTGGGGTTAATGCTATCTTGATGTCTATTTCTGAACAAATCAGGTGACTTGAAAGTCATTGGACTGGAATGTACAGTGAGCCAGGGCTTAGGTCCAATCATGTGACATGAGATGGAAAAAGGATTGCTCACTTTTCACTTCAGGGCAAAACAACACCCAGAATTTTAAGGTGATTTCAGTGCACTTTACAGCAGCCTTGGGTAATATGTTTACACACTATCACAAAAGCAGAAGCTGATCACATTTGCCAGAAATATCAGCATACACATAAAGCCCTTATTTCTTTAAAAAAGGAAACTCCCTAAATTATAACCCTATTAAGGAATTAATCTATCTTAGATCATTTATAAAAAAAACATTTAAGTAGAAACAGCCTTTGTTATTTTAATCTGCAGATCAATTATATATAAAAAAAATGTTTAAACATTCATTGTCTACCTCTTATCCGATCTATTCTCGGGTCACAGGGAGCCTGTGCCTATCTCAGGCGTCATTGGGCATCAAGGCAGGATACACCCTGGACGGAGTGCCAACTCATCGCAGGGCACCCACACACAATTTAGAGACGCCAGTCAACCTATCACGCATGTTTTTGGACTAGGAGAGGAAACCGGAGTACCCAGAGGAAACCCCTGAGGCATGGGGAGAACATGCAAACTTCACACACACATGGCAGAGGCGGGAATTGAACCCCCAGCCCTAGAGGTGTGAGGCAAACGTGCTAACCACTAAGCCACTAAGCCCCCCCATTGGTTAAACAGTTAAATACTATTCATAACACACTGGAAATATCCAGTGTAAATCCTCTTACAGATTCAGAAATACTATAAATACATACAGTACACCTTCTGTGTTCTCTGTTATTCTACCCTGCTTGGCAGTTTGCAGGGTGTATGAGGTGTGATGAATTATGACCTTTTATTCCCATTCACTTGTCATTGTGGATCATACATCTGTGTCAGCACAGAACCCACAAAGTAGTAAACACACTGGATGGTTGTTAAGGGAAATTTTTGTCGTTCTATGAAACTATTTACAGTGCTTCCCATAGAAATAAGGGGCCACAACATCAGGATTGGAAGTCCTCCTCATTAGTGATGCACGGCGCAGTCAGTCTCTCACCTCCAGATATATTAGTGCTTGAATAGGTGATACTGAAAAAGGCTAATCATGGCAACACAGACATCCAATTTTGCCTAGTGTCAAAGGGACTTTTCTCACCACAACAATCATTCTCAATATTTTCCGGGTGTCTAATTAATTTATTAGAAGAAAAATGTCATGTTACAGAGAAAATCCCCCGTCCTGAACATTGCTCCATGTCTAGGAATGTAAATGAGCAGCTTTACCTCTGACTGTATATTAAGCTCAGATGCTGGAAACTCCTTCTAAAATAAACATTTCTGTATTAAAAACTTTCAAATAAGAACAGTTATGCATGTTTTTTAAGTATGTTTATTTCTGCCATTTAAGTCCCTTTGTAAGTTGTTGCTATAAAAATTACAATGTATTAGAATGAACACATCAATATAAATCTTGAGCCCGGAACTATTGTCAGGGCTGATGTTATAGAAAATTAATCAACACCCATGTGACCAATTAGGTTTGGGAATTGAACAGCCCTATGGTGTAATTAAAAAAATCAACCTTGACACATCACACTCATTATTCAGTAGTAAATATAAGCTGTAAAGCTTTCACGGCTGTATTTCACAGTTCGGGATTTGGACTTGCACATCTGAAATACAGTGAAAATGAAATCCAGAAGTACCTAGCACGAAGAAATATGGGGTGTCATGCAAAATACCAAGACGACCATAAATCAGTCTTTAAGGTAGGGATCAGTAAATACCTTTAGTCATGGACCATTTCCAGTCCTGTTTAAAGCAGGAGCAATGTGGTTGTATAGCTGTGACAGATTTTGCTACTTTTTGTAGACCTTTAAGGCACCAGCTATCATGTTTGATTAACATTTAATGTAACTGGTAGCATTTAAGAAAGCTTATTATTGTATATGTTTATTATTGTATGAAATGAAACATAATTCGGTGTAATGTAATAGGAAAATAATTAACAAGGTGTGTGATACAGCCAGACATGAGATAGACTTAATGATTCAACTGCAAACTTGATTGTTTTCCAGTAACGAAGGTTTTATTCCTGACAGAATTTTGCTAATTTGTTTTTATTAATTAAACAACACATCATACTTATCTCTTGTTTACAGTTACATTTAAAGTTAGTCCCCATTATCACTGTTAAACAGTTGCTCCTTCACCAGCCTCTTGTTTTCTTTTTGTTGTTAGTTAATAAGACAAAAATGCAAAAAAAAAAAAAAAAAGAGATACTTTTTGTAGTTACTGAGAAACCCATAAATTTTAAAGGTCTGTACAAACAGCACAGCTTTACTTCTGACTCAAAGTGGGGATGCTGAAGAATGCTAATAAATGACTATATATGATCATGATAATGTGAAATGATAATATGCACCCATTAATATCAACCTGTGATTTGCCTTGTAGAAAATTAATCAACATTTTGTGGTAATAAGATATAAATGTATTAAAGCAATTCTGAACAAGCAATCTTTAAACTTCCTGTGCTAACTCTTATAACTTTGCAACATTCTACAATAAATCTTAGTTTCTTAGTATAATAATCCAGTCAAAAGAATAGATCATAGAACTAATCTACCTTTTTTTTTTATATTATTGACTGAGACCAGAATCTAAAGTCACATATGAGAGAAATTGAAGAGGCCACTTCCACTTCATTACCGAGAGAACAGTCCAACCTAGTGGTTATACCGCAGAAGTACATCAGATTGGATGAAGTCTAGGCCTGCCAGAGAGGGAGATCTTGTTTGGTAGTTTATTAAGCTCAATCACTTTTCCTAAAACCCCTTGACTTGGGAATATAACATTATGAGCAGTGAGAGGTGAAGTGAATAACACTGATTATCTCCTCATCATGGCACCTGTTAGTGGGTGGGATATATTAGGCAGCAAGTGAACATTTTGTCCTCAAAGTTGATGTGTTAGAAGCAGGAAAAATGGGCAAGCGTAAGGATTTGAGCGAGTTTGACAAGGGCCAAATTGTGATGTCTAGAAGACTGGATCAGAGCATCTCCAAAACTGCAGCTCTTGTGGGGTGTTCCCGGTCTGCACTGGTCAGTATCTATCAAAAGTATCTTTTAAGTCCTGTAAGTTGTGAGGTGGGGCCCATGGAGTCTGAAGGTTAAAGTATCTGCTGCTAATATCTTGGTGCCAGGTACCACAGCACACCTTCAGGGAACTAGTGGAGTCCATGCCTCGACGGGTCAGGGCTGTTTTGACAGCAAAAAGGGGGACCAACACAATTAGGCAGGTGGTCATAATGTTATGCCTGATCAATGTACACTCACTGTCCATTTTATTAGAAACACCCATACACTTTCAGTTATCTAATCATCTAAGCATGTGGCAGACCAAGAGCGTTCAGTTACTGTTCACATCAAATATCAGGGAAAAAAGTGTGACCTTTGTGACTTTGATAGTGACGCTTTATTGATAAGCAAGGTCAGGGGAAAATGGCCAGATTAGTTTGAGCTGCCAGAAAGGATACAGTAAATCATATAATCACGCTTTACAACCATGGTGAGAAGAAAAGCATCTCAGCATGCTCAAAACGCATCAGGTTCCACCACTGGCAGCCAAGAACAAGAATGATGGGTGTAGACTCTTCCAGACTGAATATAACTGAATATTAGGGAAAAGATTTTCCTGGTCTTTTTCTGGTCTTTAACTGTCCATTTTTAAAGAGTCTGAAATACAAATGATTCATTCAAGTCATTTATAAAGGTTTTATTTTGTATTCATATGATTTATGATCACAGGTTTTAAAATAATGTGTATAATATAAACAATGTAATGCATTTCTAGTCAGGTCCAGAATTATTGTTATATCAACTGTCTAGCATAATGTATTGGAGTTGAAATGAAATTATGACTTTCAGCTTTAATTTGATGGGATTTACATCAAAATCAGGTGAACAGCACAGACATTACAGCACTTTTTTTGTGGTCCAAAAGTAACTGAATAATTGGCTGCTCAGCTGTTCCATAGCCATGTGGGTATTATTCCCTCATTATTTTACTTTGGAGGAAGCAGGTATAAGATCTACAGTTATTTCAAGTATTCCATTTGCATTTGAAATCTGTTACAGGTTAACACTCAATATGAAGTCCACAGAGCTTCCACTGCCAGTGATTAACATTAGGTGAGGCCAGATCAACTATTTGCTATATTCTTGAAAAGAAATAATGCATTGATGAGCTCAAGAGCATCAAAAGGCTCAAGCCACACTTCCCCTCCGTATAAAGGATTTTTTTTTGCTTGCACATTAAATATATACATTCATTTTCGGTAAAACATTCTCGGTTAGCACAATATTTCGAGAACAAGATTAAATGTTTTTAGCATTATTGGAAATTAGGGGACAAACTATGTTAGCACTGTAGAGGAAGCATTTATGTTCTGGTCTATATCTCAAGAAATATGTCTTACACTTACACTCAATATTTCCCCCCCTCTTTTTCTTTTGCTAATTTGCATAATGTTTGCAAAATGTACGTTTACAAACTACATCCTACTGATATAGTAGGATTCTTAACCTATCTTCACAAACTTGTGTCAGTCTACTCAGGGTGTGCACCTCAATAATGATTAAAAACATGTTGACATTTGTAAACAATACAGCTGTATAACAATACAGAGCCTAATTTACTCAAATAGCTGTAACCCACAAGTGCTTGTTCCTTGGATTCACACAAAACCTTAAAGGTTTATGCAGGACAAGATTTTAAGGCCAGCTTCAAACTTGGAAGTGAATTTGTTTATCCAAAGGATATGGGGGATAAGATCAGATAACTGTTTCTCTGGAACCATATATCCATAATATATAAGCAAACCAAAAGTCTATGTGCTAATCTGTTGATGGTGACCTAATTACTTAAAAAAAACATGGCTCCTATCAGTCAGTCAGCCTTCAGTGGGAATTTAAGTTAAGATTGACCTCATGTTTGGGCACACAAAAACATGCATATATCTTGGAATATAAGGTATACTATAATGAATTTGTTTCTTCACAGAAACAATCACAGAAAGAATCACAGTGTGTGATTTTGTGAGTGAATGGGAGTGTGTGTGTGCCCTGCGATGGGTTGGCACTCCGTCCAGGGTGTATCCTGCCTTGATGCCCAATGACGCCTGAGATAGGCACAGGCTCCCCGTGACCCGAGTATAGATCGGATAAGCGGTAGACAATGAATGAATGACACTCTAAAATTCTGCTTTTTGGACCATTTTGGGAACTAGTCCTAGGCTTTGTGACCAATCTTGACAAAACTGATGTCAGAATATTTACAGAGTATTTAGCTTTAATAATCATATGTTGAGATTTATAAACAATATAGTAACCACATGTCAATCAATTCAAATAGCTGTACTGCATGATTGGTAACATGGATTTGAGCAAAATATCTCCAAAAGTTTGGGGTGTGGCTATACATAGATGGTGAATCTAAGGACAGTTTCTCAGGTACTATAATCTGAAACCATCTGATCGATCTTAGATTTGGTAATGGTGCATCTGCTAGTTGTCCCTCAAGGTCCAGGGGTAGGATCCTGCATTTTTGTCACCTTCCCAGCCACCAAAGGGTCAACTCTTAGTGCTAGCCTGGATATAATGGGAGGGTTGTGTCAGGATCACCAATTCCCCCAATGCTGTGGCAAAAAATAGTGGAGCAATATCAGAAAGGAGTTTCTCAGAGAAAAATTGCAAAGAGTTTGAAGTTATCATCATCTACAGTGCATAATATCATCCAAAGATTCAGAGAATCTGGAACAATCTCTGTGCATAAGGGTCAAGGCCGGAAAACCATACTGGATGCCCGTGATCTTCGGGCCCTTAGACGGCACTGCATCACATACAGGAATGCTACTGTAATGGAAATCTCAACATGGGCTCAGGAATACTTCCAGAAAACATTGTCAGTGAACACAATCCACCGTGCCATTCGCCGTTGCCGGCTAAAACTCTATAGGTCAGAAAAGAAGCCATATCTAAACATGATCCAGAAGCGCAGGCATTTTCTCTGGGCCAAGGCTCATTTAAAATGGACTGTAGCAAAGTGAAAAACTGTTCTGTGGTCAGACGAATCAAAATTTGAAGTTCTTTTTAGAAAACTGGGATGCCATGTCATCCGGACTAAAGAGGACAAGGACAACCCAGGTTGTTATCAGCGCTCAGTTCAGAAGCCTGCATCTCTGATGGTATGGGGTTGCATGAGTGCGTGTGGCATGGGCAGCTTACACATCTGGAAAGGCACCATCAATGCTGAAAGGTATATCCAAGTTGTAGAACAACATATGCTCCCATCCAGACGTCGTCTCTTTCAGGGAAGACCTTGCATTTTCCAACATGACAATGCTAGACCACATACTGCATCAATTACAACATCATGGCTGCGTAGAAGAAGGATCCGGGTACTGAAATGGCCAGCCTGCAGTCCAGATCTTTCACACATAGAAAACATTTGGCGCATCATAAAGAGGAAGATGCGACAAAGAAGACCTAAGACAGTTGAACAACTAGAAGCCTGTATTAGACAAGGATGGGACAACATTCCTATTCCTAAACTTGAGCAACTTGTCTCCTCAGTCCCCAGACGTTTGCAGACTGTTATAAAAAGAAGAGGGGATGCCACACAGTGGTAAACATGGCCTTGTCCCAACTTTTTTGAGACGTGTTGATGCCATGAAATTTAAAATCAACTTATTTTTCCCTCATAATTATACATTTTCTCAGTTTAAACATTTCATATGTCATCAATATGTCATCATATTCTGAATAAAATATTGAAATTTGAAACTTCCACATCATTGCATTCTATTTTTATTCACAATTTGTACAGTGTCCCAACTTTTTTGGAATCGGGTTCTTACTTCCACATGGGAGTATTTGGCAGATCACAGAAGACTTCATATGATATATATATATATATATATATATCATGTGTATATGTGTATATATATATATGTGTATATATATATATCTATCTCATATATATGTATATATATATATATATATATATATATATATATATATATATATATATATATATATATATCTCATATATATGTATATATATATATATATATATATATATATATATATATATATATATCATATATATATATATATATCTATATATATATATATATATATATATATATATATATATATATATATATATATATCTCATATATATGTATATATATATATATATATATATATATATATATATATATATATATATCATATATATGTATATATATAAGGAATATGGGGAAGTATAAGTCAGTGGATAAATCTGGTTTACAAAAAGGAACAAGTGTACAACTCACATGTGGAAAAACAATCCACCCTGTCCTGTCTTATGTCTTTTTTTTTAATGAACGTCTTCTTTCTTCATAACCCCCTACAAAGAAAATCACAATATTTGTTTGCTGGTATTATGTGTACTCTGTGACTACTCAATAGTCATCAAATGTCACCAAGTCAAACTTTGTCTTGTATTCAAGTAGCATGAGAGAGAGAGAGAGAGAGAGAGAGAGAGAGAGAGAGAGAGGTGAGAACAGGGCCAGATGTCTGACCTTGTGGTAAATGGTCCCTATGAACAAAACTGCAGTCCCCACCCCCCTTTTTTTAACAGCAGATTTTGCTTATACCTTTTGGTTGTGGTGAAAGTTGATGTTAGTTGGGGTTAAGTGTATACACAGCTGCATTATGACAGTACAAAATCCTCACAAGGATTTGTGTGTGGTCAATAAAATGTGCGTATGGAAAACATAGGAAAAGACACCGTTTAACGAAATCCCACAACTCATCTAGGTACCATAAGTTACACACACCTTTCAAAAGCTGCGCATTTTCATTGCGCAACACAGAAAGCGACAAACATGGACACGCCCAAATCGCGTGCTTGTGTCACGTTGCCGTGACGTCACTGCAGTCAAGTGACCGAAGCCGTTGGTCTTTAAAGCAGCTTGTTGGGGCAAGCGTTCACTTTAACTGCGTTATTTCTTTGTGTGTGAATCTCCTTTAGTTAACAAAAATGAAGCTCGCCTGTTTACTGCTCCTGGCTCTAGTTGCATGGACAACCGACGCAGTTGTTAGGTAAGCTCAGTGCTGTGTTTATTCAGCGGTGGATGGTGATGATTATATTATTTGATTTTTAAAGAGCTTCGCTTTGCTAGTTAGCTTAGCGAGACTCAGGCAATGAACCCTGTAATTTTTAGGAGTGCAAGCCGCTGAGTTTGGAAACCTAAGCTGCAGCTTGTTTTCTTGATAGTTGACTAATTTAATTAAGTGAAGTTGTCCTCTCTATGTTGACGTATGACTCAGCAAAACTCTCTATATTTAGATATCAGGGTCCCTTTAGAGTTATGGTTTATGTTATGGTTAGTTTGAAAAACAAGATCACATGTAAAGTGGTTTGATTAAAAAGGAAAACAGCAACAACAAAAATCACAAATGGTGTTATTGTTTTTATTGCATACGAAATTTGAACCTAACTCAGTTTGGCAATAATTTATCACAAAGCCTAGCGGTCTTTATAAAAAATAGCTTTTGTGGAGTTTAACTGTAGAGGAAACAGCAACTTCACGCCTTCAAATGTACTTGAACTCAGCCTGACCACAGAAACACACACCAGACACACACATACACACACATACAGACACATATACACACACACATACACACACACATACATACACACATACATGCGCACACACACACACACACACAGAAAGACCGAGACTGACCCCTCACTGCAAAGTGTGTGGTGTTAATTCAATGAAGACAAATGGATGTAATTTTAAAATTTTTTTTTTTTTTTTTTTTTTTTTTTTACAAATTTTACCAATTGGCATTTATCTTTTATTTTTGCTTAATTCTAAATGAATAGCTAGTCCTACCTTGCATAAAAGTAAGGCCTTTGCTCCTGAGGTTCATGAGATGCTTTTGTTTAATGCCTGGATTTTGTTTTTCTGCCAAACATTTCCTGAAATTCTGAGCATTCAGAGGATTACCAGGCGAGAGCACAAACCGAGCCAAATCTAGATAATTCTCGTTTACTTCCTGTTAGCATCTGTTCTATAGAGCTGTTTTTCCCAGGTTTGTGGTGATGCGTTTCAGCACCCAGAGAATGGCCTATGACTTCAAGATTTAACCTTTGTCCATTCCGTTGCAGGATCCCCCTAACGAAGTTTCGTTCCTTAAGGCGCTCAATGTCCGATTCTGGTCGAGCTGTGGAGGATCTCTTGGCCAACTCAAAGAACACAAAATACAACCTAGGTTTCCCATCCAAATCTGGACCAACCCCTGAAACTCTGAAGAATTACCTGGATGTAAGTTTGGCCTGTTTTTACCCTTTAAACCAACCAGTTTTGGCTGACCAACACTAGCCTGTAGTATCTTTCGACCTGGTTTACTAATCTTCTTGAGTGTTTGTTAAGTGGGAGGTCCTCTGGATAGGTCCTTATTTTGGTCTGATTATTCACAGTGAATGCTGTTTGAAAATAATCACCCTCTAAGTAATGCTCAGTATTGTCTACATATGCCATTAAAAAGGCCAAAATATGATGTGTCTGATGTATAGCGAATTGAAAAGCTGCAATTATTGGCTTGGAAATTGTGTTTCAAGGAATGCTGAGTGTGTAGGGCAGAGGAAGTTTCCTTGCTGCTTTAATTTCTCATGAGACCTGCAGGAAGGAAGTTATTCATAAATTATTGGTTTCACTTCAGAAAATTAGATCATGTGATTAGGCATGCTTTAAGAATATGCTTTTTCTTGGCTGACCTCTGCAAGAATGAATTTGAGATTTGTTCTGTCATGATTTGGAAAAGTATTTGATTAGTCATGATTGCTTATCATGAGATTGTTAGTCATACTGTCCAAACAAAAGGAGAACTGCTCCAATCACCAAGCACCTTGTTTTTTTTTTCTTTTTTAATTTTTTTTTAAATAATTGCTTGGTAATCTACACTTGTTGGTTGATTTTCTTTCTGATAGACTAAAATTCACCTGATTATACTGACCTCCTACCCATAATCTTCAGGCAAGCAAAATTTGAGGTGTCTGCTTTTGTTTCCCTTTCCAAGGCCCAGTACTATGGTGAGATAGGTCTTGGCACTCCAATCCAGACCTTCACTGTGGTGTTTGACACAGGATCCTCCAACTTATGGGTGCCTTCTGTCCACTGCTCCCTTACAGACATTGCATGCTGTAAGTCAACACTTGGACACTGTATAAAAATAGTGTGATTTGTAGTGTTGGTAAATTATTCATGCTGCTGTTAAATGTATGATGATGGTCAACTCAAATTTGTTGATCTTGCAGTGCTTCATCACAAGTATAATGGGGCAAAATCCAGCACATATGTTAAGAACGGCACTGCTTTCGCAATCCAGTATGGCTCTGGGAGTCTCTCTGGCTACCTCAGCCAGGATGTCTGCACAGTAAGTTTGTTTTGCTCTATCTCTCTCCATCTAATGCAGCTGCTACACAAGCAGCACTATTTGCGTGCATGCTTTAGTAGGTATGTAAGCGTCCACTAGATGGCATCCCAGAACAAACACAATCCTGTCTATCTGGTTTCCAGTTGTGCTGTAAGGTCTCATGATTTTATGCACAGCATTGCAAAACACACTGAAGGCATTGGTGGCTCAGTGGTAGGTTTCTCGCCTATCATGCGGAAGGCCCGGGTTCGATTCCCAGCCAATGCCTCAGCCCCAGCCACTGGATGCAGTGCCGGTCCCAAGCCCGGAAAAATGGGAGGGTTGCGGCAGGAAGGGCATCCGGCGTAAAACCTGTGCCAAGTTGTTGTGCGGACCAGTCGGTCTGCTGTGGCGACCCCGAACAGGGAGCAGCCGAAAGCAACTTCTATTGCAAAACACACTGAAAACCTCCATTTCTCTTTAAAACTTTGAGTGTGATTGTCATGATCATAAAATATTTACCTGACAGTTCAGTAGAGTAGACTAGACAGACATTATGTACGCTGATACCTCACTGACGTATCACATTAAGTTCTGAGGACAAGGCACTTAAACACAGGATAGGATCAAGACATGCATAGCCTTCTTGTTTACATGTTCAAAATGAACTGGATGTACAAATCAGCCTTTAGGTGACTGCGTCGCAGGTTGACATTGTTAAAAATCTCCTTGCAGGTCGGAGACATTGCTGTAGAGAAGCAGATATTTGGCGAGGCCATCAAGCAGCCAGGAGTTGCCTTCATTGCTGCGAAGTTTGACGGCATCCTGGGTATGGCATACCCTCGCATTTCTGTAGACGGGGTTCCTCCAGTCTTTGATATGATGATGAGCCAGAAGAAAGTGGAGAAGAATGTCTTCTCTTTCTATCTGAACAGGTTTGCATTGTGCTGGTCAGCAACACAGTACATATGATGGTTAATGATTTAAGTAAGCATGTGATTTTTAAAAGGCTTGAATGAAAAGTGAAGTCAGCAGCTGTATATTCAAATGTGCTGAATAGAGAGGGTAGGTTTCTGGTTCAGTGATGGTGTGTCAAAGCTCAAAATTTTTGCCAGATTAATCTGATTTAGCAAAGAATAATCACATGGCTCCAGGTCATCATGCTACTTTTAACATTGGGCTGACTAGACAGGAGTTAATTACAGTGATTTACATTTATTTGTTAGATTGTAAAGCTTGTGTAATATTCCTATTTTGTACCTCCTGATATTTAAGTGAGCACATTGATTGAGTCTTGGTTGGTTTGTATGATTCATCATAGGAACCCAGATACTCAGCCTGGTGGTGAACTCCTGCTGGGAGGCACAGACCCCAAGTACTACACTGGAGATTTTCAGTATGTAAACATCACCAGACAGGCTTACTGGCAGATTCACATGGATGGGTGAGTGCTTTGTCATTCTCACTGCAAAGTCATGTTTTTGTCTTCCTTTTTTTGAGAGGAAGTTGGTGTTAGTTTCTGCCTTGAGGTCTAAGGTGCACACAGTCACATGGAGTAAAAGTCTGCAGGTTTCCCAATGCTTTTACTTTTATCTCATGATTGCGGACACTAAAGTTGTTTTTTCAAGGACTGAATTCATCTCGTTGGTGACCAGTGCCGTGCTCTGTTGTTCATGCTTTTCTCAAGATGAGTGGTTCAATGAAAGCTTCTTTGCTTGGATGCAGATTGACAGGGTTTCTTTTAAATGGAAACAATAAGAGAAAATTATCTACCAGATTAAGTCTAACATTATGAGACAGTTTAATGATGTTTTATAAATCTAATGATATAATTTATCTCACAAGGTTTGGTGTAGTCTTTCATTCATTATCAGGTCTGGGTTTCCCAAAATCTCATCTATTGATCACTTCTGTACACTGTGTTTGGAAAGTTTGGACAAGTTTTGTTCATAATTTGTGCTACATTAAAATGAGAAGTTAGCTGGTCTAACACGAGTCTGTCTTTTTCCAGCATGACCATTGGCAGTCAGCTGACCCTTTGTAAGGGAGGCTGTGAGGCCATTGTGGACACTGGAACGTCTCTGATCACTGGACCTGCTGCTGAGGTCAAGGCTCTCCAGAAAGCCATTGGAGCCATTCCTCTGATCCAGGGAGAGGTACACCATTAAAGATATTAGTCCATTTAGCCTACTAATGATTCATTTAGACTTGTTTTGTTTAAATTTAATCAAACTCATGTAAACATTTATAACAAGACTTGTCTTATTCTGAGATTATTGCTAAAAGTTTTTATTTCTTGATAGTACATGGTTGACTGCAAGAAGGTGCCTTCCCTTCCCACTATCTCCTTCAATCTGGGTGGGCAGACTTACAAACTAACTGGAGAACAGTACATTCTTAAGGTTAGTCATGTGTGAAAATAGTTTGTTTTACAACCCACTTCTCTGCTTCATTTTGAATGAGTGCACAAGTGTGTAGAAAGGAAGTGAAATGTTATTTTCATTTTTGCTCAAACCACATTCACTTTGAATCACTGAGTTGTGTGGTTTTACCCTAAATCAAGCAACATACCGTCACAACTAGGCCATGGTGCGACAGAGTTTTCTCTTGGTTAATGAACTTTCCCTTGTGTGTGTTTTTGTGAAAACAGGAGAGCCAAGCTGGTAGAGAAATCTGTCTGAGTGGATTCATGGCTCTGGATATCCCACCTCCTGCTGGGCCGCTGTGGATTCTGGGTGATGTGTTTATTGGACAGTATTACACAATGTTTGACCGTGAGAACAACCGAGTGGGCTTTGCTAAGGCTATTTAGGCCCATCATACTGTAGGCTTGTCTTTTTGAGCAAAGGGTAGGAAAGGAGTAAGAATGGGAATGGGTACATGGAAAAACTCTACTCTCCACTAGAATCATATCTGCTGCTATTATAATATCTGCTTAGCGATACGATAGTATTGTTTGCACTGATCTTCTTTAGCTCCCCCCAATACTCCGTTCAATGAGCTTGAGAAGTTTTTAAATCAGGGAAAGACCAAGATGAACTACACGCGCTAGCAAAATAATGACGCAGTTATGGTTACGTTTTTAATGGATTTTAACAGGTTTTATGTCGTTGGTTTTTATTTAGCTTTTATGATTTGATTTTTAAAAAAAAAAATACCTCTGAGTAAATTTGAATGAAATAAAAGATTTTAGAACATTAAATTTATACAATCTTTCATGTTTTACTACATGGTCATTTATTGAAATTAGTTTCTTTTTCTGGGTTTGAGGAAGTGCTCTGCATTTGTCTGCTGTGATTAAAAATTGTAATCTAGTTGTTACTCAATTATACTGGTTATTGTAATTTATACTTTCTCCCAAATAAACAGGTTGGTTGAACAATAAAATATGTGGACTGAACAAAAAAACAACAGTGACTTGCTTGCTTTTTTTCTTGGTTATTTTTAATTGTAATACTGGGGGGGGGAGTCAAACATTTTTTTTCAAATTATTTACATTTAATAAACTGCCAAATAGCCATAGAGAGACATTACATAAACAGAGATGGAGTTTAGGGATTTGGGCATTTTTTTTTTTTTTTATATACCAAAAACATGTTTTGATATCCAAACTAGCCTCAGATAAATATAATATATATTTACAGAATGCCTTAAATTTACAACAGTGGTAATGTATAAGCAAATTATTAGGCACACATTATTTGAACAATCATTTTACATGTCATTCAGATGGTGCACGTTATAATCATAATTTTACCTAATAAATGTAATATTGCATGTTTTATTTCACATTTGATGCTTACAGTACATTCTAACTGCTTTCAAAGCTGCTAAGCTGTTTCTAATCTTGTTAGTGATGGACAGTGACTGTCCTTACTCCAGACATGATGAATATTTACATAATGAAACCCAGAGGTTAAACATCTCCTGAGAGGAGACAGGGAAAGGGTGTGGACAAGACCTGGGAAATGTGTAGGGCTATGGGTGTGTGTACAATATCTATAGATGAAATACTGTTTTTCCATGACAACATAATGATATGGGGAAGGAAGGTAAATTGAAGGGTGAGTGGAAAGATGTGTGTGGTAATACAGGTGAGATGGAATGTTAACTTGATGCACAGATACTGTGGAATGGCTAATGAACTGATTTATGTTCACATGTAAGCCCTGAACTTGAGCTCTGAGAGAAAACAAAACGTGGCTTGCATTCATAAGTCAGACTCGGGCATATCTGGCATGTTGGCCATGAGATACCCGATGCTGACGTGACCGTTAGAGGCAGGCTCTGCTCGAGCCGTGGAGCTGCTCTGTTTTCGGTTCATACTATTAGGTGGAATGGGAGAAGGAGCGTCACTTGGTGTCTTTCCCTGGAGGAGACTGGTGTCATCTTCATCTTGCCTTGTTCTGTGAACACTTTCTTTAAGGATCCGGCCCTTCTTGTAAGAGATGGCCTTCTCGTCAACACAGTTGAAATATCGCAACAGAAACACCACAGGGACAGGCAAAATGGCAGCAATCACTAACGAAATACAGACGGCCAGGCCCCATGGAGGATAACTGAGTGATCTTTCCTGAGCCTGAAAGACAAATGGATAACGATGACATGATAAAAGCTTTAATCCTGAATTTCAGTTATGCATCACCCCAAAACAAACCCCAAACCCTAAGAATAGATAAAGGACCAACCAGCTCCTGGTTCCAGGCACTGTAGCTGGGAGGATTCTTGCCCAGCTGGTAGGCGCTAGCAGACAGCAGGGTTAGCAGCAGCAGTGGAGTAACATACTTCCACATGTAGTAGTAAAAACGGAAAGGAGTGAAACCCAGCATGTCCTTTAGATCATTGAAAAACCTAGAGGGAAATGGGCACATCTTGTCAGTTGAAGGCTGGGTTATTGTGGTTTCATCTGCATGGACAGTGCAACTAATTTATTTGCCTGTATATTACATTTACATCTGCTTCTTACAACACATGTTGACACATAGCCATGGTTCCAGACTTTTGTAATAGGAAGTTACAAATGATGCTAAAACTGTTTCCTCAATTATGTTTGTTTTACTTTAACTGGCCATCATTAACCGCTGGTAACTTAAGCGGTTAACTATGGACATTCTACATTAACCAACTAACCATCTTTGAGCAAAACACAGAAAACACCTTCCTTGCGTGTAACATACTTTTCAGTGCCGTAGACCCAGGCTACCGCCACGTTTTCCAGAACGACTACGATGAGGAGCGGCAGCGTAGCAGAGTAGTCATCAAACATGGATACAAAGTAGTTGCCTGATCGCTGGACAAATATTAGACCAATACTGAAGGCCAGCAAACAGCAGCCGACTGAGAGAAGACCAGAGGAAGAGCGTGTGAATGACAGTGCTTACTACACCATGAAATGTGTACATGCATGTGTGTGAAGGCTGTGCGTGACTCTGACCTGTCAGGTATTCCTTGCGGACTTTAAAAGAGTCCACAAGGGGGGTGATGATGCCCTCAATTGTGCCAAACATGCTGCCCAGCCCCAGGTTCACCAACATGAGGAAAAACATGACTGACCAGAAAGGAGAGGCAGGGAAGTGGGTCATGGCCTCAGTGAAGGCGATGAAGGCGAGTCCTGTGCCCTGCACTGCCTGAGAGAGACAGAGAGAGAAGCAGCATAACTATTTACTATTTACCAACCATTTGCTTTATATCATTTTTCAGCATGAATGGAAAAACCTGGGGACAATTAACTGTAGAGAATAGATTTGGAATGGTTCTCTAAATCGGCTGTGATATATTAAGTGTACGAATGCAGCTGGAGTTTCAGACATAAAAAAATCACATTTGTGGCTTAGAATTTCTAACACTGTAGCATTCTGTACTCATTATTACATTACTAAACTTTAAATCATTTAGTATCACTCTTGTCTCAAAAGTAAATGTAAATTACAAGTGATGCAAAAAGCTACACTTTGCTGATTGTGACTAACTTCCTACCAAATAAGGCCACGCCTATTGCTTTTAGAAACTAAGATACTTACTAAAGGGGTATCCCAAAAGTCTTCATACATAGGGGAAATTAATACTTTTTGCAAAATCTAAATTTATTGACTAAATATCCTCTACATAGTTGCCACTGTAATCAAACAAACTCTCTCATCCTATCATGAGAAACCATTTGAATACATTTGTTTCAATGATTTTTGTGCTGTATTATTTCCTGGCCTTCTTTTTTCAAAGGCATTCTTCAAAGCTATCTAAAAATATATATTATAAACCTCATGAAAAGTGTTGGAAGACATTTAGAAACACACTTTACGACTACCACTGAAAACCAAACTAAGCTGCTGCCTGGAATAAAGGTCAGATAATCAAGAGATTGTGGTTTTGTCTTTGTGTTAGCAGGAAATTAAAGCATCACCCTAGCACACACCAACCACACCATTGGTTCAAACCATGTCAGAGAGCCTTTTAAAAAATATCACTGTCTGTCCACATTGAGGCATTGGTGGCTCAGTGCCGGTCCCAAGCCCGGAAAAATGGGAGGGTTGCGTCAGGAAGGGCATCCGGCGTAAAACATTTGCCAAGGTGTTGTGCAGACCAATCGGTCCGCTGTGGCGACCCCAAACAGGGAGCAGCCGAAAGCAACTTACTGTCTGTCCACATTCCTGCTGCTGCAGCAGCAGCTGCTTTTTGATTGGACTTTGTATTTTTTTCAAGCACCTCATAGACCTTATAACTCACTCACTCACACACACATTATCACACGCTCAACCTCAAATAATCAGTCTCACTCACTTACTCACCCTCACTCAGTCACCCACCATCACTCACTTACTCACCCTCACTCACTTACTCACCCTCACTCAGTCACCCACCATCACTCACTACTCACCCTCACTCACTCACCCCCTCACATTACTCACCCTCACTCAGTCACACCACCATCACTCACTTACTCACCCTCACTCACTTACTCACCCTCACTCACTACACACCCATCACTCACTTACTCACCCTCACTCAGTCACCCACCATCACTCACTTACTCACCCTCACTCACTTACTCACCCTCACTCACTCACCCACCATCACTCACTTACTCACCCTCACTCACTTACTCACCCTCACTCACTCACACACCATCACTCACTTACTCACCCTCACTCAGTCACCCACCATCACTCACTTACTCACCCTCACTCACTTACTCACCCTCACTCACTCACCCACCATCACTCACTTCTCACCCTCACTCACTTACTCACCCTCACTCACTCACACACCATCACTCACTTACTCACCCTCACTCACTCACACACCATCACTCACTTACTCACCCTCACTCACTTACTCACCCTCCCTCACTCACACACCATCACTCACTACTCACCCTCACTCACTTACTCACCCTCACTCACTTACTCACCATCACTCACTTACTCACCCTCACTCACTCACACCCCCATCACTCACTTACTCACCCTCACTCACTTACTCACCCTCACTCACTCACACACCATCACTCACTTTACCCCCACCCTCCCCCCTCACTCACTTACTCACCCTCACTCACTCACACACCATCACTCACTTACTCACCCTCACTCAGTCACCCACCATCACTCACTTACTCACCCTCACTCACTTACTCACCCCTCACTCACTCACACCCATCCCCTACTCACTTACTCACCCTCACTCACTCACACACCATCACTCACTTACTCACCCTCACTCACTCACCCACCATACTCACCCCTACTCCCCTCACTCACTTACCCCCCTCACTCACTTACTCACCCTCACTCACTCACACACCATCACTCACTTACTCACCCTCACTCACTTACTCACCCTCACTCACTCACTCACCATCACTCACTTACTCACCCTCACTCACTCACCACCATCACTCACTCACACACCATCACTCACTTACTCACCCTCACTCACTCACTCACCCTCACTCACTCACCACCATCACTCACTACACCCTCACTCACACACCACTCATTACTCACACCTCACCTCACTCACCCCCCATCACTCACTTACTCACCTCACTCAGTCACCCACCATCACTCACTTACTCACCCTCACTCACTCACACACCATCACTCACTCTACTCACCATCACTCACTTACTCACCCTCACTCACCATCACCCTCACTCATCACCACCATCACTCACTTACTCACCTCACTCACTACCACCTCACTCACTACTCACCTCACTCACCATCACTTTTTTCCCCCCCCCCCCCTTACTCACCCTCACTCAGTCACCCACCATCACTCACTTACTCACCCTCACTCACTTACTCACCCTCACTCACTCACACACCATCACTCACTTACTCACCCTCACTCACTTACTCACCCTCACTCACTCACACACCATCACTCACTTACTCACCCTCACTCACTCACACACCATCACTCACTTACTCACCCTCACTCACTTACTCACCCTCCCTCACTCACACACCATCACTCACTTACTCACCCTCACTCACTCACACACCATCACTCACTTACTCACCCTCACTCACTTACTCACCCTCACTCACTCACACACCATCACTCACTTACTCACCCTCACTCACTCACACACCATCACTCACTTACTCACCCTCACTCACTCACACACCATCACTCACTTACTCACCCTCACTCACTTACTCACCCTCACTCACTTACTCACCCTCACTCACTTACTCACCCTCACTCACTTACTCACCATTACTCACTTACTCACCCTCACTCACTCACCCACCATGTGTTGGATGTTGTCGCTGTGAAAAAATTCTAGCCTGTTTTGTTACACGTTTGTGTGCCTGATGGACAGAAAACCTGAACATGTAATTCCTCCACCACCTAGTGGTGAATAAATGAACTGATGTAACAGATGAAAGCTGAACAGAAGGATGAACATCTTATTCCCTCTGACAGGTGTTTTTTCATTTTCATTATTAGTTACTTGTTGCTTTCGGCTGCTCCCTGTTCGGGGACCAACAGCGGACCAACTGGTCAGCACAACAACCTGGCACAGGTTTTATGCCGGATGCCCTTCCTGACGCAACCCTCCCATTTTTTCCGGGCTTGGGACCGGGACTGCATCCAGTGGCTGGGATTTTGGGCAATTGAACCCAGGCTTTCCGCATTGTAGGCGAGAAACCTACCACTGAGCCACCAATGCCCTATTATTAGTTACTTGTTATTATGTTAGAATGATATCAGGTGAAAATGGCTTGAATATAGTCAAATCCGCCATTCTAGTCTTTTTGTTGATCACTTTAAGCATTTTTTCTAGAAAGTTTTCTAAAATTTTATTCTAAAATTTCTGGCCAATAGGATTCTACAATTTTAAGCTTGACATTAGTAAATAATATCTAGGAATAGGTTTAATAATCTCATATTTGGTTTATTGTAATCTATATTACTAATAGGGTATTAGTAGTGTACTAAAGTATATTATTAATAATTGGAAATATTAGATCCATTTGACTATATTCACAATATTTTCACTTGCTAATGTTTTTGCAGTGTTGTTTCAATAGGAAAATGAAATAAACACTGAATTCTGTTTAAGAGCATAAAATAAAGTTTCAATGCTTTACTCTTGGTTCTGTTCTTGTGCTGTCAGTGGCACTGCATCATATATCCTGTCTCAATTTGTATGATACAGCTGATAAGACTAACGTGATTGCAGGCGAAATTGCAGCTGGGTATGAACCAGTCGGTTTGGGTTACAGATCTGTTGTACAGGATACTGGGCTGGGTGTGGCACTGAACACTGAGAGCTCAGAGTGGTTGTGTGTCTTAAATTGAATCTCTGCTAGACACTGCATAAAAGACACAATCCTTGTTGTTATACATAGCATTTTACATGTATTTATTACATCTACTATATGAATGCAAGTTGCTCATTGATGCATGACTCTTTCATTGATACTTTTTCAGGTTGTGTATGAAATAAAAGCTTTCTGGGCTTACTTAAATTTCAACTAAACTTAGAGTATTGAATGGAAATAGCTTTATGTATGAAATAAAACCTACAGTATAACAACTAAATCATGACAGACACTTGAATGGGGCAGTTTTAGGGGCATGAATATGAACAGAATGTAACTTTCATTCATTCATTCACCAAGATAAATAGAATACTCAATGATAGAATCTCAGTCACGTTCACTATTTTTAAGGTCCAGTGAATGACTGATTTACAGCATGTTCTGTGTGGGGATTCTGAGCTGATGAAGTCCTACCTTGTTGAGCTCCTCTTTGATATCACAGCTGTCCAGTCCCAGGCGAGAGTAATCGTTCTCCATCACGGTGCGGATGATGCCGGTCATCAGGTGGTAGTCTTCTGTGCTCACATGGCTTAAGTTGATGTGAGGCGGAATTAAATTAGCACTTAACTCGTTGCCCAAGTATCCAACAATCTTTTTTGTGTTTCTGTGATTTAATAAAACACAGCAGATGTTTGTGAGGTTTTCCAGGTCATCTCATTACCACTATTTGAGACTATGAAACATTGCTAAGACGAAGAACATCGATTAAAAAAATGATTTCACACAGTATTGCATTAGATGCTGCTTGTAAAGCATATGTCCTGTTTTGCTGTTGAATGAAATTCGAATGTGAATTCAATCCGACATACACTAGGTGCACAACACCGTACATTTTATTATTATGCACAATTGTGGACTCACAGTTCAACACACTTGTTGTTCATGATGTTGGCTTTAAAGCCGAGCACGGCGAACACCACCAGCGTGGCCAGCACAGACGTGAAGAAGTTGATGAAGGAGACGAGAACGGCGTCAAAGTGGCAGTTATTGTTGCGCTTGTTGTAACTGGAGAAGGCAATGACGCCACCGAAGCCCAAGCCGAGAGCAAAGAACACCTGTGTAGCGGCTTCACGCCACACTTTGGCCTCTAGCATGATCTCCAACTGATGCAGAACACAAAAAAAACCCCACTTAGCACAGTCTGATCTGCACTATTGTACCCTTTGCCATATCCGATAACAAATGATATACAAAATGATGCAATACAAAATGACACTTTTTTTTGTTTGTTCGGTAGTTAGTTTTGATGTTCTGAGACATTATTGATTAATGGACTTAACTACTATCTACTTTATTTCTGGTGCACATATGGTTACCACAAAAACTTTTGACTTCAATAAAGCTTAATGAATGTCTCCTAAAAACATCACCATATCAATGATTCTATGCTTATTTTTTTATTACTATTATTTGTAAGGAGAAGCTTAATTTATTATTTTGTAATGAGTTTCCAGAGTCAGTATCAGAGGTAAAGCCTTAACCGTACATTTTCTGACACAGCAAAAATCTTCAGGTCTAAGGGTTTTACTGTCTCTTGATGACATTAACCTGCATTTTTGTCTTAAGTTTAAGAGTAAGAGGAATGTGTCCTTCTTTAATAACTCAAAAAAGTTAGCCTTTGCTGTGGTATATGAGGAATAAAATTCTTCAGGATGCATTGCACTAACCTTTCATTGATTAATATATGATTCAGTATGGCCAAGTGTTTTATTCCTGACATTAAAAACAGCTCTTGTGAGGCATTTTTTATTGCCTGTCTGAACATCCTTATACTTTTATAGTTAAGAGTGTAAATTTGCATTACATAAACATAGACATTATGAGTTGAGTTATGAATAAACATGCCTGTGGTAATCATACACTACAGATGGGGTGCATATATCAAAACACTCGTGTATTTCTTTAATATAACAATTATCTAACCGTGTCATGTTGCATCAGTCAATGATGAAGGACCAGACAGGACATTGCCGTTTCCATAGCTACTGTCACTGTTTTCTGGCTATTCTGTTAGGCCACGTTGAGGAGCACATAGAGGAATTGATAATGAACAATTTGTCTGTGATGTTGTTTGCATTAGAGCTTCAGCTTGGTAAATTAATTGCACTTAACCGTTGTCTATGGCTTAGTGATTCTGCATAAGGCTTGCAAATTGTGTGCATCCGGATATACATACACAGCCAGCGGGAGGTCTCTGTCTCTCACCTTGGGGGTGAACATGTGGATGATGCCGTCCACAGAACCTTTCAGTAGCAGGGCTCTCACCAGGAAACAAATTAGCACCACGTAGGGGAAGAGAGAGCTGAAGTACATCACCTGCAACCAATCAGAACACAGCGTTTCATTGCTCACTATTAAGCCTCTGGAAAAATAAAGCAAGATGTAATAGGCTTTGAGCAGGACAATGTATGCATCAGGGAACAGTGATTACACACTAGAACTGCTTCTTTTTGGTATATTTAATTCAAATTTGTGCGGTTTACAAACAGAGCTGACCAATAAAATTGAATTTGAACAGTATGTATGTATTGCCAATAATGCCCTCCAATGCCATCCAATTATTTTGTTCACCTAAATCATCCATCCATCCATCCATCCATCCTACACAGTATTGTGGTGAACTGGAATATGTTCCAGGGGACTCGGGGCACAAGATGGGAGACACCGTGGCTAGGGTGCCAAATCAATGCAGGGCACAACCACACACACTTAATTTAGAGATGCCAACAACAATCATATATGCAGTGTGGCCCAAAAGTCTGAGCCGACCCAGGAAGATTTTAGAATTTTTTTAATGTTTAAAACAAAGATAATAAAGAAATGTTTATGTTTAATAAATCTTAAATATTCAATTAAATTTATTTTTACATTTCTATTTCTAGGTCTCTATTTAATTGACCATTTAAACTGCTTTGTACAAAAGGTCAGATTTTCCTCAGGAGTGATCTATTCTAAAAATTTTGGACCGCACTGTATCTTCAGTCATAAGACAATAGGGTTTAAAATAGTATACAACTTGGTACCAATAGTAATAATAATAATAATAATAATAATAATAATAATAAAAAAAAAAGTGATTAAATACAGATTTGTTACATTTTCTTTGGTACTTAGGTTAAGCAGATTGTGTTACAAATTGCAGATTATGTACATAGCTAGTCATGTGGTTTTATCAAACCCATGCTGAGCTAGACTTTTTTATTCATACAGTATGATTGAGTGTTATTACACTGCCGTGATCTTTTACATTACCATTAATCACTCACTATAAAATTATTCATTAAAACAAAGAAATTATGTACTTTTCTGTAATGATGTAAAAGTAAATCACAAAATGCTTGACAGGGTCTGGCTGGTAGAACTCGTATAGATAACTCACCCATCTGGCTTGCTATTTAACTGAGACGACAAATCCTCAAGCAGCAAAAAGAAGAAACTTTCGAGAAAAAAAAAAGTATTTATCCCCTTCATTACCACCTTGCCTCTCTGTCCTTTTCCTCTGCCATTTCTGAAATCATTATTTCTGTGTCCCTACTAAGCATCTGGCACCAAAAACCATGCCACAGTTAAAGTCATTGAGATGACATTTTGACATATGACGGTTGATATGAACATGGACTGAAGCTCTTAACTTCTGCATGACTGAAGGACTGGATAATCGCATACACGCAGGAGTACCTAATAAAATGGACAGAGTGTATTTCATATGAATTCCTTGGGGATATATGACTACATGCGATGTGTATAAATGTAGAAGAAGTTGCTTTCGGCTGCTCCCTGTTCGGGGTCGCCACAGCGTACCAACTGGTCCGCACAACAACTTGGCACAGGTTTTACGCCGGATGCCCTTCCTGCCGCAACCCTCCCATTTTTCCGGGCTTGGGACCGGCACTGCAACCAGTGGCTGGGAATCGAACCCGGGCCTTCCGCATGATAGGCGAGCAACCTACCACTGAGCCACCAATGCCTCCATGCAATGTGTATAAATGTACTGGTTCATAATAGTATTCTTTTAAAGATTTCGGACCTCACCTACCTGACAAAGTAGAGCTAACCTGAGCACAATGCTAGAAACGCATTGTTTTAATTTTTATGTAATGCATGTCACGAAGTCAGGGAAAAGCTTCACAAAAAAAGGCTTGATAACTCACAACTTATAACATGATGAGATTTACATGAATTTAACAAGATTTCACGGTTCGCCCGAGTTGACTCGTACATTTCTGAGAGGGATTTTTAAAATCCGCTCAAACCATCTACTGCCTCCTAAACCCTAAGTTTCCCTCTCGCAACATACTGTACTCGGAAAGTGCCAGCGCCGATGCATTGTTCACTTTACTAGGGAGAACAAGGCGCGAAAAACCATGGCAACCTGCGCGTTTTTTTTTTTTGTTCTCATTTTAGCACACGCCCTCCACACTTGTACAGAATGTCAAGAGAAAAGCACCTCCATGTTTTTTTCTTTAAAATACGCTTTGGTGGAAACTCTGAATGGAACATTAATATTCTTTTGTTGTTAATCTTCAAAGGCCTTGCTGAGTCCATTCGGTTTCCTGCAGAGTCTAGGCACAGAGTTTCTCCGCCATGCTGTCAGATTGAGGCCCACACCGAGGTGCCGAGGCCAGAGTCACACTGTAACAAGCGGCCTTGTAGGACGTGAATAAACAGCCCTTGTTTTCTGAGTACTAGTTGATGATTCAGCTGGGTTTTTTGGAAAGAGTGCAAATTTAAAAAAAAAACAAAAAAAACAACAACTGCAGACTTTAACACATGGGACTGGACACTAGACATTAAATATTAGTGATTAACTGAGATTCAGGACATAAAGGGCCAGAAATAATAAAACATGTCCCACTGAAAAACCTATAATTGTTTTTTTTGCATTTTACAAGGTACTATTAAGCACATTAATATATTGCACAATGATAAAAATTATAAAAAGCTAAAAACAGGTCTATACAGACGGTATCCTTTTTTAAAATCATGGCTTATAATATTATAATAGTATTAAAAAAATGACTATTCAAGAAATATAAATCGCAGCAGGCAACGCACTTGTGCTGAAAATTTGCTGATGCCTTCAAATTTGGCCAAAATTCATCAAACGACTGATCCTTAAGCTGCACTTTAAACAGGCCGGGATTTCAATCTATAGTGTGCAATTGCTGCTCACATGTTCTGTCTACACTACCAGCCTCCTCCTATAGGAAGGAAGTATAATTCATGTTAAAACCAGTTATCAGCTCATACCTACTGAAAGTGAAAATGGTGAATTTTGTGGTGATTTAGGACAGACAGCCTTCAGTGAAAGAAAACCTCTGGACTAAAAGACAAAGCTAGACTGGAACAGGATGCCATATCTCCACAGCACAGAGAGCTACACTGAATACACCCCAAAACACAACTGTCTATCCTGATAAATACTGATCTGTCTCTGTTTGCTTTGGTTTGTTCGATAATGGGCAGAACCTGGACCGGAAATCCTGGCATCACCTTTCAGTCTGCCATTGCAAAGTAAAATGAATGACCATCATCTGCTATTTGACACTTGCACATAACCTTCGGGTATTAAATGGAATTCCTTTCATTTAGATTAATCCTGTTGCTACTTAATGTCTGTCACAAGACAAGAGCAAACTTAAAAGTGGGAAAGGCGAGAAGTCGGGAGAGAACTGACGTCAAACAGCCCAGAGATAAGCCACACTACGGTCACATGAATCATATGAAGGACTGAAGGCTTTGGGCATTACTGAAATGACCTGCTAGAAGCCAAATGAAAAGTCACATTGCCATGACTGAATGTTTCATCACAATGCCTTATAAATGCTTTTATTATCATGGCTGTTGTCTAAGAACAGACACTCTGCATTATTTTCATGTATTATTTTTCAAATATATTAAGTATTAAAAATATATTTAAAAATATATACATATATTAATAAATATATACATTTATATACTAAAAATGTTATTCTTTCGGCTGCTCCCTGTTCAGAGTTGCCATAGTGAATCATTTGGTCTGCATGTTTTGATTTGTCACAGATTTTACGCCGAATGACACAGCCCTACCATTTTATCCGGGCTTGGGACTGGCACTGAGAGTTAAACTCTTCAGTGGCTGGGTTAGCTCCCTGCCCAGGAATCGAACCCGGGCCGCGGCAATCAGAATGCGGGATCCTGCTGCTGGACCACCAGGAGGCATAAAAATATTACTAAAAACATAATTTATAATTTTCTACAGTGGTAGCTCAAGCGTTTAAGGCTCTGGGTTGTTGATTGGAAAGTCATGGGTTCAAGCCCCAGCACCGCCAAGCTGCCACTGATGGGCCCTTGAGCAAGGCCCTTAACCCTCACTGCTTCCAAAATTAGGATTTGTAAAAAAAAAAAAAAAAAAAAAAAAAGAATTTCATTCTTTGCTGTAATGTATAAGTGACAAAATAAAGGTTTCATCTTCTTATTCTAACAAATTCTATTAAATATTTTAATTACATCATCATTTGTTGAACTTTATTTTGGGACGGTCAAAAATGTGCACTATAATCCACCTTGACCAGAATAAAATAGTTCCTGATGACAAATGGATGAAATCGGTAAATGTACCATACAGCACCATGCAACACACTCATATTAACAAATGTGGCCTTTCCTTGCTTTTCTGACCACTGACTCCCTCACATAAGAAAGAAAGCTTGGCCCACTCTTGCAGCTTTTTTGTTGGGTAATGAGGTACCTCAGTTCTGATGAACACCTGTAGTATAAATCAATGTTAGTGAGGTTTTGCCGGTGAGCATATGTCTCCTGATATTCCATTTAACTACTCTAATATTAAACTCCACACAACACATCTAGATCAGAGGTGACCAATCTTATCTGAAAAGAACCGAAGTGAGCGCAGGTTTACATTCCAACCAGGCAGAAGTCTACTGAAAGCCAAGATAAACTGATTGCACAGGTAGAATAAGGTGTGGCTCCTGCTTGATTGGAATGAAAACATGCACCCACTACTGATGTTTCTGTTTATGAACACAGTTCATTATCTCTTACCTTTCCTGAGGACTGAATGCCTTTGATCATTGCCAGACACACCATGGACCATGCAGCCAGTAGGCACAATGTCATCTTCCAGTTGAGTCCCCCACTCTCTGAAATGGAGTCGGATATATCCAAAGCCTCACGGTACCAGTAGTAGGTAGTGGCTGAGCTCTTCTCGCACTCAGGCACCACATCTAGATAGATAGATAGACTTTACTGATCCCATGAGGGAAACTTTTGTTTTATAGCAGCTCAGTCAAAACATGTGAGCAAGATGGAGGTTGATTAGAACTTGTGTCCAATTTGACCTTATTCTTTACATTATTGATAGAATATTTACTCTATATAAATGTACGTATGTTTTTCATAAGAACGGAAACAATAAAGTGCTGTCTCACATTTGGTGGTCTTGTTTTTGACCAGAGGACATTCGTGCCAGGGCAGAGGCTCCTGGAATGACTGTGAGAAGTAAAACAGGCTCCAGCTGATGATGACATTGTAATAAAGGGCCACAAAGAAGCACACCTGCGAGGGCAGAGGACACATGTAAATCACAAGATGCACCATCAAATGCCTCATTAGCTCTCTATGATAATTAGCTTAATTAGCCCACTGTCTCTCAGGCAATGGCTTCATCTGCATTTTTTGCCACTTTTTACATACACCTGAAAAAAAAAATGCATACAGGCTACCAGATGGAAGCTCTGTACTAAACTAACCACACAGCTGGCAAAGCCGATGCCACCCAGTCGAGGGCTGATGTAGTTCCAGACGCCGATGCTGCCACGGCGGATGCGTTGGCCCACAGCCAGCTCCAGGAAGAACAGAGGGATCCCAATCATCACCAGTAGGATGAGGTAGGGCACCAGGTAGGCTCCTGTAAACACATAGGAGACTCGTTTTCATAAATGTAATAGGATATAAGCAAGGAATAATACATGGAAGTGTGTTTTGTTAGAAAAATATTATTAACAAGGTGGTGGCGTGATACAAAGCCTGGAAGTGCTTTATTCTTGTTTCACCAAAGCAATTTACCAGCAGTTATCCTTTTGTTATTAAGTAATTAAATAAATAATACTGGTTATCATTAACATTCAAGTAAATCTAAACTGTTATTCCTCAACCTCAGTCATGAGAGTATGACAGAAAAAAAGTTGGAAAGCTTAAAGAAATAAAAGAATAATTTTACCTCTGACTGTAATACATTTTATTACTAGAGACTCCTTCTGAAAATGTAGAAAAATAGGATTTTGATAAAAATCGAAGAATGTGGAATCTTGTACGTCTGTGTAAGCTGATACTGCAGACTCAAAAACGTATAAAAATAACCCCATTAATAAAAACCTGTGAGTCTAGTGCCAGAGTCGTACTAGAAAACTAATCACCTTTCGACCAATCAGAATCGAGCAATTGAACGATGCTGTGATAATAAATACATTAATGAGAGCCAATGCACAGGGCATAATCGAACACCACTGAAAACTAAGAGATGCCAATCAGTGTACAATGCATGTCTTTGGAATAGGGGAGTGAACCAGAGTACCCAGAGGAAACCCCTGAAACAAGGGGAGAACATGCAAACCCTACGTACAAAGGACAGTGGCGGGAATCAAACTCCCCAAATCCTAGAGGTGACGGGCAAACAAGCTAAGCAACTAGCCATCCCTCCTATAGCATACATATTTACCAGAATATTCAGTAGATATTTTGATATACATGAAAAATCTGAATCATAGTTAAATTAATCCCTTAGGTCTAATCAAATTTCCTCAATATCAAGGTTGAGAACACAAGTAAGTAAGTGAATAAAGTAAATAAAGAAGTCTGCTGGTGCAATTAAACAGTGATGTTTTTTCCAGCTAGTTTAAAAGAACATTCCTTTTGTAATGCCTCTCAGCGAGAGACAGTGAACACATAGTGTTAAGACAAGTAAAGAAGCTTAGCTGTTTTGCTGTCTCTGAGGCCTACTTGTGCATGTGCTTGGGTTAGAAAAAAGTGACACTCTCTTTCTCTTCCTCTCTCTCTTCCTGTAGTTCAGAATGCGCAAGCTCAGTCAGACTCAATATCGTACACGCCTTTCTTGCCACTGTCTCATTCAGAAGGTTACCTCTATTTGCATCAGGGACAGCCAGCTCTATTTCCGCTTCAGTCTAGCACTCATCCGTTCCAGTGGGGTTCTGCTGTAGTGTCATATTTTTAACATTTATTTTATAAATCTAGCCAGCTCAGCTAAAGTGGATATGAACATTCCTCCATATCACTAGTGAATGAAACATCATATTTAAAAAAGAAAGAAATCATTCCTACTATTTATACTGTATCTTGAGAATTTAAACAATGAATAAATAAAAGAGGTTAGATGATAAAACAAACCATCTAAGCCATAACATTATGAGCAGTGACAGGTGAAGTGAATAACACTGATTATCTCCTCATCATGGCACCTGTTAGTGGGTGGGATATATTAGGCAGCAAGTGAACATTTTGTCCTCAAAGTTGATTTGTTTGAAGCAAGAAAAATGGGCAAGCGTAAGGATTTGAGCAAGTTTGACAAGAGACAAATTGTGATGGCTAGACCACTGGATCAGAGCATCTCCAAAACTGCAGCTCTTGTGGGGTGTTCCCGGTCTGAAACGGTCAATATCTATCAAAAGTGGTCCAAGGAAGGAACAGTGGTGAACCGGGGTCATGGGCGGCCAAGGCTCATTGATGCACGTGGGGAGTGAAGGCTGGCCCGTGTGATCCGATCCAACAGACGAGCTACTGTTCTGCTCAAATTGCTGAAGAAGTTGCTGGTTCTAATAGAAAGGTGTCAGAATACACAGTGTATGACGGGTCAGGGCTGTTTTGGCAGCAAAAGGGGGACCAACACAATATTAGGGAGGTGGCCATAATGTTATGCCTGGACAATGTAAACTGTAACACTACAACATTTGTAATTTTTTAATCAATATGCAAATTATTGTAAATTACTAAGCAATATTTAAGATACTTGATGTAGCAGGTAACATGACATGCCTGACCAGTTTAAGAACCACGTTGCAAAACACATAACACAGCAGCACAGAATATACGTAGGTCTATGTAATGGACCAATATAATAGTCAGACTTATATGCAGATAAAATGAAACTTCACAGAGATTACGTTAACACTGTATTACTCAGCAATGTACATTATAAAATTCTAATGAGTACTTCTCATTCTTATTATGCATCATGGTTTCAGTAACTATGACACACAGGACTGTGACACTCTCTTTATCATGCCAAGCAATTATTCAGACAAATTTCTAAAAATAATTTCAAAATCATCATATGCTTCTATTTATGGCCATTAGGTAAAGGTGCTGTATCCTGTTAGCGGCTATAGCGGCCTGATGTGACGGTGATCAGTCAGTGTTTAGGGTAGAGACAGCAAACACACAGAGAGACAGACAGAACCACACACACTGCCTGGCCTCTTTAATCTAATTACAGACCAATGCAGTAGGGCAGCCGCATTTGCTTATAATGACCTGGAAAACATGACACAGACCCTACGCTGATTGCCTCTGTACTGCCTCGAACATCAAAAAATGCATAGCCAGACAGAAATACGTGTGACATCATTAAAAAACACTGCAATCTGGCAGTCAGTGTCTATAAATCCAAGATATACAGAATGGTCTTTAAATCTAGCTAGAGTAAACAGAAGTAGGCATGAGTAAGCATGCCATAACTGCTGTATGTCACTGTCAGAGACACATACGTAAGCAAAGACACACCTTTCTTTGTAGACACTTCACAAGGAAACCTTGTTACTGAATGCTCCATATTCAAATGCCTAATTTAATGCTTTCAGTACACAGTTAAGGTGCACACTGAGCAGTGATGGAGCAGTTCCCTTGTACATACAAGTAAGAACTTTTTACATACACCAGGGGTGTCCAGTCTTATCCAGAAGGGGCATGATGTGGGTGCAGGTTTTGATTCAAGCAAGACAACACGCTTAATAATCTACTGAAAGCCAGGTTTGGAATCTGGCGTGGATCCTGCTTGACTGAAATGAAAACCTGCACCCGGACTGGCCCTTTTGCGGATAAGATTTGACACCCTGAGTGATCTGATACTTACCTGCCACTTTAATAGGAACACCTGTATCATTATGCAAGGCATAAAATCATCAAAATACAGGTGAAGAGCATCTGTTCACATCAAAACATCAGAAATGAAAAAATGTGATCTCAATGACTTTAGCCATAGTATGGTTGTTATTGTCAGATGAGCTGGTCTGAGTATTTCATGTACAACAACCAGTAGTTTACACAGATGGTGTAAAAAAATAAACATCCAGAGAATGGCCACACTGCTTTAAGCTGACAGGAAGACTACAGCAAATCAAATAACCTTGTATACAATCATAGTGAGCTGAAAAGCATCTCTGGATGGTCACCTTGAATCAGATGGGCTTACAACAGCATTAGACCACACCAAGTTCCATTCCTGTTCAGCAAAGAACAGAAATCTAGGCTACAGAGAGCACAGGTTCACCCAAAACTGGACAGCTGAAGAATTGAAAGACACTCTTCAATTGATGATCAAGTGAAATGGAACCCAATGTGGTCGTCTGCTGGTGTAGCCAATCCACCTGAAGGTATAGTGTGCTATGTATGTAAAGATGCTTTTCTGCTTATCATAGTTGTAAAGAGTGGTTTGTTGAGTTACTGTGTTTCAGTGCAACATGCAATGAGGTGTGATGCCACTGAATATTTACAAGGTTCTTTAGGTTTTCAGTACTGGTATTCGTAGGTTTTTATTCATAAATCAACAATAGTTTCATCTACACTGCCATGGTGTTGAACAGATATATGTTCAATTTCTTCACTGCCAGATGCCTACTGAATCAGTAACGTATAAGGGAATTCAACACTGAAACTGTTTAGTCAATGGTTTAAGAACAAATTTAAGTGTATATTTAAGTGTACATAAGACTTCAATTCTATTCTAATTAATTCTATGGAGCAAGTTCAATGATGTATTGAAAATGTTACTATTTAAATGAAAATTCAGATGGATTTCTCCTTCCAACATACTGTAGATATAAGTTTTACACTGTGGCTGCAATTACTCATCACTGCAGGTGTAGTTCGACAACACCCTTATCAGTTTAATGCTTAATTAAGTGAGTGAATTATTTATTTATTAATAGATTCATTCATTCATCCATTCATCTTCAGTAGTTGATTTATGGTCAGGGTTGAACCGGTGTTCATTCAATACTAATTAGTAACTTTAACACTGTAAGAGTTAAAATACAGCCCTGCAAATTTCTTGGTCAACTTACCACCTCCGTTTTTCTGGCACAGGTACGGGAATCTCCAGACGTTGCCAAGGCCCACTGAGAAACCCACTTGCGCCAGGATGTACTGGAGCTTGCTGCTCCATGCGGGCCTCTCCTCGTCTTCATCCTCCTCTTCTTCCTCTGGATCATCAGAGCCTTCCTCCACGTCCCGCACCTCACAGCTGGGCACATTTTGCAGGCTCACTATGCTCTTCTGAAACGGCTCGTCACATGCATCCTCGTTGGAAAGCAGATCTTTGGCAGACTCAGTGACATCATCGTCAAGCTCTCTCTTGACGGATCTGCTGTTTTTGGGCATTTGATAAGTCAATCGTTCCTAAGGCGTGAAAAGTCTTTTTTTGGTTTGGGATGAAGGGCAGGAAGCGTGCCTGAACAACCTTAAGTATCTTCCTTAAAATCACGTGCTTCAAATGGAATATTAATGCAATGTCATGGAGTGAGGTGGTATTTATGGCCTCATTGTTACATGACAAGCTGTTGGGATAAAGAATTAAAAAAAAGAAAAAAAAAAGATCATCAGTGAACCGCTTCTAGACCATAGTGCACACAACTTAATGATAACAGTGAAGAAGGGTATAATAATGGTATTACACTGTACCTTTCCTTGTCAGTTAGGTGTTACAATTGTTATAATATGTTAGAATTTAGGGTACATCATTGGCATACACCTAGTATGTATCTTTTAACTGAAAATAAATATGGTGTACTTTTAAAAATAATTTAGAGTGCAAATAATTAAAAAGATCATTTAAAAAATAATTTCAAATAATTTAGAGACCTGAAATGGACTGAAATGGGTGGCTCCACATCGGGCTTGACTATTGGCAGCCATGAACAGAAATCTGAGACTACAGTAGGCAAAGGCTCACCAAACCCAGACAGGTGAAACCTGGAAATCTTCCAAAATGACCTGTATAAGTATCATTTTACGAACAGATCCGCTGCCACATGATTGGCTGATAATTCAGCCAATGAATGAGCACAGGGTGATCTTTTAAAAAATGGCCTGTGATTGGCTAACACCTACAATACAAAATTATTATTTTACTGTAGTGTTTTCTACATTTTGTATTGTTCGTGAACTTATATGTAAAAACTTATATCTGGCTAACGAGGAATTCATTATCATTATCTAATTTTGCCAGTGAAATATTTTGCCTCCTAGCAGAATAACCCAGACCAGCTCCTTTCCCACTGAATCTTTCAGCTCTGTTACTATCCACAAAACAATTTTGTTTTACAACACGGATTATAAATTCATTCTCTTGGACAGGTTATAACCTTTATAGAGCTGGTTCATGCTGTAGGTTTGACACCCCTGTTATAAATGCTAATTAAAGTACACAGCGCATCCACCATCTCTTTATCTATATTAACCTTAATATAGATAGATAGAAAAAGTACACAAGATGTAGTGACTCTTGTGATAAGGACAAGTACAATTTAGTACTTTTTTTTCTTAGAATGTTTACATTTATCCTCCCATGCTTTAGCCATTAGCCAAATAATTTCTGCCATAATGCTAGGCTCAGTACAGGATTGTAAGGTGTAGGTTAGTAACAGTCTCGTTCAGCTAGACAATATGAAAAGGTAAATGGTTAAAAAGCGTTATACAATATTCAAATACAGCAAATCGTTTCATTTATTTTTGTCTGGAGAACATACTACGATGAATTGTTTTATTTTATTTTCATTCTAGCTGGTGTGTATTCGACATTCAGGCTGTGACAGTATTAGGTTTGCTCGGAAAATCAGCGTATTCACCCTCGCTTTAATAATTGAGGCTTACCAAAACAGGTACGAGGTCATTTGCATAAGAACCTAAACAGGACCACTGATTGGTCAATTCTCTCACGGCGGGTACATAAAGGAAATAACGGATTTTTGCTATCATATTTACGACACTTTACTACACACTGGAAAATGATTGTTATTATTAGTTTTTTAAATCCGATATCAACTGAGAAATATCACTTTCACATTTTTTTCAAGTTGAAAGTCCTCAAAACAATACGATGGTATGATGAGGCATGGCACGCCAGCCTTCTTCGCGGGTAAAAAAAAAAGCGATTAATAAAGCTCTCCTTTCATCCAAATTAACCTCCATTACTAAACATTTCCTATATTCAATCATAGTTTTTTTTTTAAACTAAACCTATGTGCAATACCGAAATAAAGAATAACCTAACATTTTATTCTCTGCCTAAATGCCAGTGGCCAGACATGTGGTATTTCATCATACACTGCATCCTATCTGCATTCGCATCCATCCCTATCTGACCGAGTAGAAACATATAATACGACAATAATGAAAACAACATAATTTGTTACCTTTCCTGGATCAAGAAATGGTCAAGTCTATCACCGTTGTCCTGTATATTTAATAATTTTAATTTATGTTGGCTCACATGCGCTTCTCTTTGCCTGTCCTCTCTCTGAATCAGACGGTACAGTGCTGCCGGTGTTTCTGCTTCGCCTTGCTTCTTTCGCCTTGACTGACAGCCAGTCCTTCAGAATAGGGGTGGAGTGACGATTTCAATGCGCACAACGAAAAAAAAGAGACCTTATTTTCATCATGGTTATATAAGTCAAAGATCTGTGTGGTCACGTGTATTTAGTTAAACCTTTGTAGCTTGTCTTTATGAATGTTTTGCTTTGACAGGACGATATTTGAAAATGTACCCCCCCCCCCCATTTACTACGAATGGTTCACGTTACTACAGAGGCTACCGTTAGCTACCGTTATTGAGGTGGAATTATTACTATGGAAAGGAGTTTATTTATTTCTCTGGTTACTGAAACGATGCATGATGCAAGCTTAAGAGTTTATTATTATTATTATTATTATTTTATTTTATTTTATTTTTTAAATTACTAAACCAAATCCCTCTCCTTTTTTTAGCTGCTCCATCTCGCACAATAGAAGGCGAGCCGAACGATTCAAGCACAGAGAGCAGGTTTATTTGATATGAAATGGCTATCTAGGAAATCTATCTGATACTTCAACCCATTGTTAAATATGTCCATTTGGATCAACAATAATCTGAAACAAATGTGCTGATTTTTGTGCGCGTTGATTAAATAAATCTTACACACTGAATTTCAGAAAGGAGAGAAATTTCCTTCACGTCATTAGTCGTTTTCTGTCACTGACAGTATTTACTTAATATTTAATATTACTCTATATGAATAGATCAATAGGTCAATATTTGTTCAAATAATGTTCATTGTTAAACAAGTATCATTTTTCAAAGATATGAATATAGTGATACTGCCCAAAGGTACAGTACGGTATTGTGCTCTCTTGGGGTCTTGGCTGACAATATTGGCAACTGCTGGGAATTGAATTGAACCCACATTCCAGAAATAAGATATCATTTCATTTTATTCTCAGAACCAGTATTATACTAGGAAGGCTGAGTACAAGGTAAAAGAATAGACCCAAAGTTTCTATCAGTTCATCACAGTATAATCCATGAAAAGTGTTTAGGTTCCTAGGTGTTCATGCAATCACTCTTTGTCTTATTTGTCATGGTTAAGAAAGAGTCATTTTTTAATATGAAAAAATAAAATCAGGATAATAGATAATAGATTTCTGCTAAATAAATTTCAGTTCAGACCTTGTGCATTAGGTCATTTTAAAGTATCAATGAACTAGGTTACGTGAAGAAAATTGATCATATTCTTCATGGCCGAAGGTTTTAAGGACTTCTGATAATCATACTCATGCGCTTGTTGAACATCCTAACCCCTTTGCTGTTATAAGAGCCTCCACTCTTCTGGGAAGGCTTTCAATTAGATTCAGATTAGAAGTGTGACTGTGGGGATTAATGCTCATTCAGCCACAAGAGCATTAGTGACGTCGGGAGAGGAGGCCCGGGGTGCAGTCGACAATATATTTCATCTCCAAGGTGTTCAGTGGGGTGTGTCTAAAAGTCTGCATGCTAGAAAGCAGCTCTCAAACAAAACTACTTCTGTCATCTTCTCATCTGCTGAGGAACACTGAATTATGGCATGTCACCAGAAAACTGGATACTTATTATTATTTTCTGGGTTCAGAAGCAGGTCGTTGTCAGGACTGTTTTGAAACATTTCATGATGGCAAACACTTGGTGAGTCACAGATGGCAGGTTGCTTTGCTCACCTGTTGAATAGTTAATGCCCTTTCCTGACCCTGATTCTGGTAATCTGATGCCCAGTTGCTGTCACAAGTTTTACTCCCACCAACTTTTTTTCAAGAAGGTCAGGCTTTTGTTTGTAAAAAGCAAATTTGTATCTCGAGGAAAGTTCAACTTATCACCATGAAAAGCCATTTTATGCAGGATTTGTATCTACTCATACAGACATGCTGTCCATTTGTGTACCTATTCAGTAATATTGTATTTATATTCACTAATCAGTAATCTTACTGTAAAAATACATCCCACTAGAGCTGCAGCATGCTGCATTTGTCAGTTAAAGCAACCATGCAAACTAGTCCTTTTTTTAAGGAAAATTAGTCCAACCCAGTACAAACCAACATACAAAGCACATGAAGGAAGCAGGATAAACCAGACACTTAACACCAAACCAACACCTATTCATAAAACACAAATTATTATTAATTATAGAATTAAGTATAAAAACCTACACATGCTTTTCAACCACACTTTTACACTGGTGACCAGAATATTCTTCTATTTTTATTACTCATTAATGTTCTTTAAAATTCCTTTCAAATTCCAAGTAAATTATAATGGAATCTATAATAACGTAATAACTTTTATTAATAGAATTGCTGTCAAGCCAAGGCTATGCCAAAAGTTAAGGCAAGAACAGCCCTAACAAATCTCTACTATTCTGCATGTATAATATATGGACATTTTAACCCTCACACTCACTGCCTAAATCTTTACTCTAAATCATTAATCACACAACAGGCCTTGTTGTCTCACTTTATTTCCCCTTCCCCTTCCTCTTTTAATGATTCCTCTCAAGTTCTTATTGGAAATGCAGATGTCAAGCTCTTATCTCAAGAAATTGCTCTTGTATCACAAGATTTTACTCAGTCATGGGATTTTAACCGTACATGAGGGTGATAGCCCTGTAGGGATTCACAGGCATGTAACTGTAAACCTAGGAAAAATAGAGAAAGTGGTGCAATACCACAAACATGGGGTGATGCCAATACAAAAGATTATTGGGAAAGTCAGGTAGAGTTACAGAGTATACTGTGCATTTGCAGTCATTCAGATGTGAAACGTATATGTGAAATTTGTATTGTTGGGGATGAGCAGTGTGTACAGGATAACATAATTACATAATTAGAACTACAGGAAAAACAGAATGTTCTTCACTACATCTAAAAACATTGTGTGCCCTAAACAGTGAATTAATGCACAACTGATTTTTACAAAATGAGAAAAAAGTGATTTTTCATCATATGATGTAATATATACAATAACTAATAACAATAATAGTAATGATTTGAATGAATTAAGGGGGGCTTAGTGGCTTAGTGGTTAGCACATTTGCCTCACACCTCCAGGGTTGGAGGTTCGATTTCCGCCTCCGCCGTGTGTGTGTGGAGTTTGCATGTTCTCCCTGTGCCTTGGGGGTTTCCCCCAGGTGCTCTGGTTTCCTCCCCAGTCCAAAGACATGCATGGTAGGCTGATTGGCATCTCTAAATTGTCTGTAGTGTGTGAGTGTGTGTGTGCCCTGCGATGGGTTGGCACTCTGTCCAGGGTGTATCCTGCCTTGATGCCCAATGACGCCTGAGATAGGCACAGGCTCCCCGTGACCTGAGAATAGTTCGGATAAGTGGTAGACAAAGAATGAATGAATTAAGCAATGTGTATTGTTATGTGAATACAAAATATAAGAATACTTCAGTATTCGTTAGTGATTATTATTTCATCCTAAAGTGAATGGAAAGCATCAACTGGATAATGGTTACAGACCAGTAAAAAAATAAAAATAAAATAAAAGCCCTGACAGTGCAAACACAGGTACACTATTCAAATCAGTGCTCAGTTTGTAGCCAAGCCTGATTTGACTGCCCTAATCTGCAGGTTCTGGGCTCTTGGACAAAATACTCTGAACACCTTGCCCACTGATTGCCAAACAAAGTGAACTAGAGCTTTTTTTTTTTTTTTTTAAAGCGATTAACTTTCTTCTTAGGGATGTCATAAAACATAAACAATAGCTTCCAAAAGTGCTGTTTTGCAGTCACAAATTAACAGAAGATGAAGATGGCTGTAAGGATGAAAGAAAAGAGAAAAGTCTTTTTTTGTTTTTGTTTTTTTAGCACAGATCTCTACATTATGTGATCTCACCCAGATGTTACATCAGAAAAACTTTGTATATAACTTCCTGCATGCTCTTTGACAGGTATAAACAGCGAGTAAAAATGAAAATGAAAGGAACAAAAATAGCTTTAGATATGACTCCTAATCAGCAAGTGAAGTCAAGTGAAAATATTTTCCAAGAAAACATTGATCGTGAATCACACTTGAATAAGAGTGATCCCCCCCCCCCCCCCCCCCCCCCCTCAGTTTCACATCAGTTCTTCCTAATGTGTACTAGGTCACTTCAAGTCTTGTGACCTTTATCCTGCAAACAAAATGTGACAGAGTCTTTACTGCTTGTGAAATGTTGTTAGACATACTGCCTGAAGTGTGAATATATCACACATCCAGTCAACAGCTTATTTTCACAGTTCTAGCTTGTATGGCTTCATCTAGCACTCATTCAGAGATACTATGGTGTCTGAAATGAGTGTGACAGAATCAGCCACCAGACTACTTTGGGTGAGTCACCAGAATGTCCCAACATCTGATGACATATTTTTGAGGGTTTGCTTCACTCAGGCCATGCTGAATGAACCATCATTGGCTTGGGACCACTGTAGCTCACTGGTTCAATCCTGAGATTAGATTACTGTGTGGCTGTTCCATGCTTTTCCACTATGCTTGGGTTTTATCTTGGTCATTCGGTTTAGGCTAAGCTGCCCATAAATTTGGAAGTGTTTTTCTCTTTGGGTGTGTGTGTGTGTGTGTGAAGATGAATGAATAAATAAATTAAATAATTGAAGAATTTAAATTGTGTGTGATCCATTACATCATGTATGGGTATGGAAGTGGATATGAAAAAATAGAATTTACTCATGGTAGATGGTGATAACTCCATTGGTTAAGATGTTGGACTACTGATTGGAAGCTTGTGAGTTTATATGCCAAGCTGCCACTGCTGTGCCCTTGAGCATGGCTCTTAACCCACACTGCTCCACCTGCTACCACTTCATTGTTAAACTCCACTGGCTTTTGGTAGCAGCACTTATCACACCCCGCACTCTGATCCTCCTGCACTGCTCGACTGTTCCCACCATCTCAGTGAATGAGAAAGGTATGCATCAAGACTCTCCTCTGTTCTGGCACCTACAGTAGGTGGTGGAATGAACCTACAGTAGGTGGTGGCTGAATCACTGTCTTCAAATGACGTCTAAAGACCTACAGATTCCTGAAATACTGAAACTAGCACGTGTTTAATACAGTCTGTGTGTATCTTGCTGTATTTCCTCCCAACAGAGTTTTAGACTGATGGCATTCTTAGTTTGTGACTTAGTGGAACAGCATCAATGTTTTCAGTGATAGAGACTTCAAAAGCACTTCTGTAAGTCATTCTGGATGAAGGTAACTGTCAAATGCCGTAAACGTAAACATAAACTTAAATGCTCAGTTGTATAAATGACATAATTGTAAGAGATAAATGATGTAGATCTAATGCATTAGGGGAAAAGTGGAAAAACAGCCAGGGTAGTTATAACAGACAATGATTCAATTTCTGCAATGGGTGAGATGGTGTGATACAGAAAGAAATGTGTATTTAAAATGCTTTTAAAATTAGGTAATGAAGGTGGAGTGAGAACAGTGAATGACCCATTGAATGAACAATGAATGCACCACTGAAACTTACCAAAAACCTTAAATAAACAGAAGGAAAGGTTATGCATGCTAGAATGCACAGAGATGGCGGGCTGGTAATATTTTGCAAGGATGTGGCACAAATAGAGAAACCACAAGTCCACCAATACTAGTACAAGTTGAACAAATTCAACTAATCTAGAACAAGAAGCAATTGCCACAGGTATGAGATTCCTTGTAAAAACATACGTACATACCTAAACCTTTAAGATGCTACAAATGTCAAAAATTTGGACACATAGCAGCAAAAAGGTGTACATGATGTGAAGGAGAGCATGACTAGGTAATGCAAAGCAACTGAACTTAAGTGTTACAGCTGTGAAGAAAAACACAACGTAGCTTACAGAGGTTGTGACAGAATGAAAAGCAGTACACATGCAGAAGCTTACAACTAATAACAGCTAAGAAAGTAAAAGGAAATGTACCTTAACTGATCAGAAAACAAGAAGATACAAATATAGTATTTATACATGTGAGGAAACCGGGTGTGTTTATATCAGTGGTCATCACCAGAACAGAACACCATACAGAAAGGATACAAATAGTAGCTAGCGCTGCTGAGACAAAGTGTTGAAGTGGGGAAAGAGAAGAACTCAGCCCAGTCAGGTAACGTGTACAGGATAATAATAATACTTCAGTGGAATGCTAGCAGTTTATTGGCTAATGGACAGGACACATTTTTGTTGATTGAATAAAACAGAAGAAACCTGGCTTAAACCAAACTACAAATATGAGATGCAGAGATACACAATAATAAGACAAAACAAGGCAGGAGTGTGTGGTACATTTATAAAGGAGGGCATACCATTGAGAGAGATAAAGTAAGGAAAATATTCAGAATATGTAACAGTAGAAATATGAGTAGAGACAGAGCCACTAAGTATAATCAACTATTACAACCCTGGCAAAAGACATGAAATGAAAGAAAAGAAATGATATTGGAGCAAAGATCTGACATGGTAATATGGTGTGGAGATATTAATACACACTCTGTGGAGAAAGGAGGACAGATGGGAAATGGGGAAACAGCTGAAGAAGTGAGACAGGAAAGGGTTGATATGTTTGAATGATGGGATTAAGACAAGGATTAATATAACGACAGGCAACAAATCAGAGCTAGACTTGACACGAGCTTGAAGCAGTATAGTGAATAATCTGTAAATGAACAAAATCCTGTTAAATACTATTAGGTGCGAAGTAGGCATGGATAAAGAGGTGAAAGAAGGAGAGAAATGAGGAAGATGGATATTTGAAATAAACCAGTTGGGAAAGATATCAAGTAAAACCGACATATCAAGAAATGGATATTGACAGTCTTAATGAACAAGTAAGGAGCAAGGAGATAAGAGTATCAAGCAAAGTTAATAGAATACAAAAGTGCAAACTGTGGTAATATGTTGAGGAAGGCAAAAATGAAGTACTGAAGAGAATGTTGTTGTGCACCAAGTACAGGAAAGACAACCCCTACAAGGTATGGGCTATGATAAGAAAAGTGAATGGAGTTGGACAACACTGGGAATAATAATAAATAATAATAATAATAATAATAATAATAATAATAATAATAATAATAATAATAATACATGTGTGGATTCTGTCGAATACTAGTTCAAACTCTTCAAGCACGTCGTTTGTCCCTCACATCACCCCGTAGTTTTGGTTTCTATAGCAACCGCGACTCTTCAGGGCCATAAACGCTAGTAGCGCACTGGCTCGAGCTTCTCTGGCTAGTTAATGTTAAATAAATGCAAAACATCTGGATTTCAAGTCACATCATATCAGCGAGCAAGGTTTTTATACGGAAGGTATTTATTTCACGGTTTTGCTGTTGTCTGACGCGATGAGACTGAAAGGGCTAGTGCAGTGCGCTTCGATGTAGCTGAATACCAAATGGGTCCTGAGTGGACACTAAGTGCACTACATGTCGTTCAAAAGCCTTGATGAGATTAACTGTGAAGTGCACTTATGTAGGGGGTACGAGGTATTTGGAATTCTGCGCCGATCAGTTTTTGCCAGTTCAACCTTTTTGAAATTTAAGGGAAAAAATATAGAAAGTAATTCTAAAATACGTTTACAATACCATTAAATTAGTAACTCCAACTCTTTGTTAACAAGCAACTTGCAAGTGAAACGGCACAAAACAAATAACAACTTTTTTGGGGTTGTTTTATTGATATAAATGAATCAGCCATAGCATTAAAACCACCTCCATAATAACATTATTCCAAGCTCTGAGCCCTTGAAGCATTGACTCTGAAGCCTCTCGAAAGTCCTGTAAATTAAGGTAATGTTGTCATGTAAAAGGTAGCTTTTGTATACTTATTTGAACTGTTTTTGTTGATAATATTTATATAAAAAAAAACTTCACCGTAGGCCAACCTGGGTGAAAGATATACAGTCTCGGTTTTCCACACAGTTCACATTACTCTTTCTTTTGACAAGTCGATGATGGCATCCCTTTTAATCAGGTTTAATTTTAAAATAATTCATTAGAGACAGAGACTTCAGAATTCCAGTGTGACAGACGTATCTATACACTAAGCTCACTCTCTCTTTCCACAGTCTGCAAGATTCCAGACATTGGTGTTATGAAATGTAGTAGATTCTGATTGGCTAGTTTTTATAACAAGGAGTTAATTGGGAGTGCAGCTGGGGCTGTAACAGGGCCGAGCTTTATACACAGTGCATTTTAGGAAAACAACATGGCTATACTCAAAGCTATTTACAAGTTCCATAAATTTAACCATTTGGCACAATATGTGTTAAGTCTTCCCGTAAGTTGTTCCATGTTGATGAGGCATTAAGGATTAAAAAAAAATTCCCAACTCAGACCCAACACTGGCATCAAGATGGTCAGTAATGTTTTTTTTTTTTTTTTTTTTTTAAATTACAGATATAATGGATGACAAATAAATAGGTAACAAGCCGCATATTGATTTAAAAATGAAACAGTAAGCGTGTGCTGCACTGTATACTGGTTGGCACTGCTCTCTGTACACTACTGTACTGTAGTGTGGTGTATTGTAGTATCTTGTAGTCTATTGCACTGTCTGTTTTGTCTTCTCTTACACTGACTGCACAAGTTTTCACACATACACTTTATGTTGAACTGTGTGATTATAATTAGTCCCTTGTTCGTTATTATTTTTTGTAGTTCTGCCTCCTTACATAGTGCCATGGTCCTGGAGGAACCGTGTTTCATTTCACCATGTACTGCACCAGCTAAATGTTGTTGAAAAGACAATAAAAGCTTTTTGACTTGATTTGACATACACAACAATTACATAGCGCCATGGTCCTGGAGGAACCGTGTTTCATTTCACCATGTACTGCACCAGCTAAATGTTGTTGAAAGGACAATAAAAGCTTTTTGACTTGATTTGACATACACAACAATTATCGAAAATGATAGACGATAGAAAAGTACAGTTGCTCAAGTGTTCTTCACCTCTAGTGCTAGTAATCCAAGGTACAACTAGATGGTGTTAAATACATAAACAGACTTGAATGAACTTTACTCTGATTAGGATGGATGCAGATGACATTGAACATGTTACTGAAGAAGAGCTGGAGAAGATGAGTGTGAACTTCTCTGATGCGGGCTCTGACAGTGAGACAGACATTGAGGAAGAATTCAGTGCATCTAATGAAAAGGTGTGTGTTTGTGGGTGTGTTTCTCTGTAGCCTAATATGTAATTACAGTATGTTCATTAACAGTTCTTTTCTGTAGCTCACATGCTAGCTTCTGTATGATTAACTATATTTTTTCTTATTTATCTGTGCTATTTATCTCATTGTCTCATTCCACACTTTGCATTTCTATCTGTTTTTCTTCTTTCTTTGTTCTTTTCAAACTGCAGTTAAAGAATGATCTTCCTGACTCAGTCCACATTTACTTTAAAGCTTCAAGCAACAGAGTGAAGACTTTTGAGCAACTCATCCTTGAAGATATTGATGATCTTGGTGAGATCTTATTTTATCATGAAAAATTTCATTTTTTAGCTGCTTTCACAGTTTAATTTTAATGTCTTACTCTGTGCAGAGACCATGTGCAATGAGATGTTTAGCCCAAGTCAGCATGCTGATCTTCTGAATGTGCTAGGCTCTAATTCTGATGAGGATCCATTAAAGCTGAAGGAAAGAGTAAGTCATGGTTTATTGTCTGGTTGTGGCTTAGTGGTCTTAGAAGTGGATGTGATTGTAAAAACTTCTGACTCATTTGTAAGGAAGGGAAGGATGGCTGAATTGTATGTTTTCCTGAAATTCATGTACGTATATGTGTCTGTATTTTTTACAGATAATGTCTGAAATCGAAGAGGAACTAGATCCCCCATGTGAAACTCATGAACTAAATGGAGATTATGGTTGGTTTGCCTGATGGGAGAGAGAGAGAGAGAGAGAGAGAGAGAGAGAGAGAGAGAGAGAGAGAGAGAGAGAGAGAGAGAGAGAGAGAGAGAGAGAAGAGGAGAGAGAGAGAGAGAGAGAGAGAGAGAGAGAGACAGAGGGAGAGAGAGAGAGAGAGAGAGAGAGAGAGAGAGAGAGAGAGTGAGAGAGTGAGAATTAAAGATTAAAGTTGACAAAGACAAAGTAGATGAGAGGATTCAACTGCAGGCTTATTAAAAGAGGGGGCAGGGCAAGATCCAAAATCTTGAACATTAAAGTTCACTGTATGAGTTTTGCCCATATAGTGTCCTTTGATATTCTGTATTAAAAGCACACCATTGTATAGATATGACATATATAGAACTAAAAATCCTAAACCTGTTCCAGCATGATGATGCCCCTGTGAACAAAGCAAGGTCCATGAAGACATGGTTTGCCAAAGTTGGACTGGAAGAAGTCGAGTGGCCTGCATTTCTACCCAACTGAACGCCGACTAACTGTGCCACAGTCATTCACATCTGACTTCACATCAGCGCCTGACCTCACTATTGCTTTTGTGGCTGAATGACCACATCATCCACATTCCAAAATCTAGTGTCTTCTCAGAAGATTGGAAGTAATAATAACAACAAAAGTGAACCAACATTGGAATAGGAAGTTCAAAAATCACACATGGGATGATTATCTGGTGTCCATATACTTTTGACCATATATTGTTCTTAAACCAAACATTCATTCATTCATCGTCAGTATGCGCTTTATCCTGATCATGGTCATGGTAGAACTGAAGATTACTGAGAGCACTACAGAATGCACACATTTATTCACACTGTAACAGATAAGATTCCTTATTGTCATGGCACAGACAATAACATTTTGATTAGTAGCAACCAATCTAACCAACACACAGTTGCATTGGCATGTTTTTGGGAATTGTGAAGAAACCAGAGAACATGGAGGAAACCCAATGAGAAACTCTACAAAAAAACAGAAACCCTGGAAGTGTGAGGTGACATGGCTACCCACTGAGCCACTGTGCTGACCAGTAAAACCAACATTAATACCAAATTCGGGTCAATCTGGACTGTTTTGATGCTCCACTTCTGCTTGGAGCTTCTTTTACCTTAGAGAACAATTGTCATGGATGGTTGGATAGCATAAAGCACCTACTGAAGACCGTTTAGACTCATCCATTATTCAGTGGATAACTTCAATTGGATATTATGCAGTTAAAACTAAAAACCTAAAAAAATAAAAATAAAACTCAACCAAAGCAAAACTGGATTCTTTAAACACACTTGAAATTGTAGTGCTTGACTCTATACAAAATAACTCTCCTGATTTGATTAATCAGCTCATAAACTTCTTTTCCCGAGCTGTGTTAGAGGAGGCAAAACACTAAAATGTACAGGACAAGGAGCTTTTCCAGGATTAAGGTTGCGAAATAAATTAAATTGTGTGAGTGTGTGGTGAAAGTCACTAATTGGGATTAAGCGACCTCTGCTGGTTCAGATGGTGTTCAATAGCCGTGGCTATTAAATATGCAGTAAATAAAAGTGATCTTAAAATTCATTCATTCATTGTCTACCGCTTAGCCGATCTATTCTCGGGTCATGGGGAGCGTCCCAGGCGTCATTGGGCATCAAGGCAGGATACACCCTGGACGGAGTGCCAACCCATCATAGGGCACACACACACTACGGACAATTTAGAGGTGCCAATCAACCTACAGTGCATGTCTTTGGACCGGGGGAGGAAACCAGAGTACCTGGAGGAAACCCCGAGGCATGGGGAGAACATGCAAACTCCACATACACACACAAACACACACCGGAGGCAGGAATCGAACCCCCAACCCTGAAAGTTTGAGGCAAATGTGCTAATCACTAAGCCACCGTGCCCCCTGATCTTGAAATAAATAAATAAATAAATAAATAAATAAATAATCTTTAAAAAAGGTTACTGAAATGTATCAGCTTTTAGTTCTATCAATATTTATAGGAATTATAGGCTTTTGGTTGCTTTTTTCCAATTTCAATTTCTTTTTGATGCACTTGTATTTTTAAGCACATGACTATATTTGTTGATTTCAGACACTGAATATGAAACACACAAGGATTCTGAAAGACAGCTCATGTTTGAATGGAGACGGCTGGAGGAACGACTGAGGCAGGAAGAGGAGCAGAGACTGGCTGAGCTCGAGGCTGAGAGGGAACAGAGTCTGAAGTCAGATAGTGAAGAGAAGGAGAAGATGAGGCTCAGAAGTGAGCAGTTTAAAGAGGAACTGAGGAGGGCCGAGGCTGCAAATCAGGTACTTTTTTTAATCTGAAAAAGATCTGCAAGAAATCCCTAAATGCTTTTGGTGAAAAAAAAAAGGAAAACTGTTTAAAATGGCTTTTGCTATTTATTTACAGTCTGAATATTTAGAGCCTGTTGAAGGAGATGGTGAAATAAGCCAAAGTCTTACACTGGAAATGGTCAAACAGCAGGTGAGTCGTACCCTGTAGAAACACCCTGCCTATTAATCTACAGCTACAGAAAAAAGTTTATTTTGCTGTTAAATGCTGTACATTGAGTGTTTGTGTATAGAGTTGTGTACAGAGTTGTGTACAGTTGTGGTCTTAAGTTTGCATACACCTACAAAATCTGCAAAATGTTACAAATAAAAAAATAAAAAAGAAGGATTAAAAATAACAGTATTGACCTGAATGAGCTATTTCACATAACAAATGGTACATATAGTCCAAGAGACACAATAACAGAATTTTCACAAATGAACCAGTTCGAAAGTTTAGTACACTATGTAGTACACTTGACTCTTAATACAGTGTGTTGTTACCTGGATGATCTGCAAATGCTTTTATGTCTTGCTTTTTTGTCTATGTCTTTTATAGTTGTTCATGAGCCTCTTTTTTTTGTCCTGAGCAGTTAAACTGCCCACTACTTGTCAGAAAAATCCTCCATGTCCTACACATTTTTGCTTTTACAGTATCCACTCATATTGGACAACATTCTTGCAGTGGCTCTATGATTTTGAGATCCATCTTTTCACACTGAGGAAAATTGAGAGACTCGTGTACAACTATTACAAAAGATGCAATTGTGCACTGATGTTCAAGAAGGCAACAATAGGCGAGGGAGTTGTAAACTTGTGAACAGGATTATTGGTGTAAATTGTTATTATTTTGTTTAAAGAACTTTTCATTTAGTATTTTCTTCAGAAGTTACATGAAATATTTACACGTTTTCCAAAAGATTATATAGTTATATAGTTATATATAGTTATTATATAGTTATATAGTTATAGTTGCAGCAACTATAGGGGGATAAAGTTGATGAGCCATACAATGAAGCTATGGGAAAGAGTAGTGGAAGCTAGGTTAAGGAAGGTAGTGGAAATTTGTGAGCAGCAGTATGGCTTCATGCCCAGAAAGAGCACAACTGATGCAATTTTTGCTCTGAGAATTTTGATGGAGAAGTATAGGGATGGTCAGAGGGAGTTGCACTGTGTGTTTGTAGACTTGGAGAAAGCGTATGACAGGGTGCCAAGAGAAGAGCTGTGGTACTGCATGAGGAAGTCAGGAGTAGCAGAGAAGTATGTCAGAGTGGTGCAGGACATGTATGAGAGGAGCAGGACAGTGGTGAGGTGTGCTGTAGGTCAGACAGAAGAGTTCAAAGTGGAGGTGGGACTGCATCAGGGATCGGCTCTGAGCCCCTTCCAGTTTGCTATAGTGATGGACCAGTTGTCAGAGGAGGTCAGACAGGAGTCTCCTTGGACAATGATGTTTGCAGATGACATTGTGATCTGTAGTGAGAGCAGGGAGCAGGTGGAGGAAAACCTGGAGAGGTGGAGGTTTGCGCTGGAGAGAAGAGGAATGAAAGTCAGTCGTAGTAAGACTGAGTACATGTGTGTGAATGAAAGGGAGGGAAGTGGAACAGTAAGGTTACAGGGTGAAGAGGTGAAGAAGGTACAGGAGTTTAAGTACTTGGGGTCAACAGTCCAGAGTAATGGAGAGTGTGGGAAAGAGGTAGAGAAGCGAGTGCAGGCAGGTTGGAATGGGTGGAGAAAGGTGTCGGGAGTTCTGTGTGATAGGAAAATATCAGCGAGAATCAAGGGGAAGGTGTACAGGACAGTGGTGAGAGCGGCCATGCTGTATGGTTTAGAGACAGTGTCACTGAGGAAGAGACAGGAGTCAGAGCTAGAGGTAGCAGAGCTGAAGATGTTGAGGTTCTCTTTGGGATTGACAAGATTGGTCAGGATTAGGAACGAGTACATCTGAGGGACAGCTCATGTTGGATGTTTGTGGGACAAAGTTAGGAAGGCCAGATTAAGATGGTTTGGACATGTTCAGAGGAGGGAGAGTGAGTATATTGGTAGGAGAATGTTGGACATGGAGCTGCCAGGCAGGAGGCAAAGAGGAAGGCTAAAGAGGAGGTATATGGATGGAATAAATGAGGATATGAAGCTAGTGGGTGCAAGTGTTGAGGATGCAGAAGATAGGGATAGGTGGAGAGAGATGATTCGCTGTGGCGACCCCTGAAGGGAAAAGCTGAAAGAAGAAGAAAAAGATCCTGTTCAAAACAATATCCATCTATCTATCCATCTATCCATCTATCCATCTATCTTTGTTTGTTTAATTCTCATGCCAGAACTCCTATTCACAATATGCTCATATAAAGTAAATAAATAGATAGATAGATAGATAGATAGATAAAAAGCTATATTTTTTCAACACACTTTTGTATTGAAGGTATACACAAACTGCTTGAATAGATTTTACAATATTATTCTTGTGAATTTGTGTCAGGAGCTGATCAAGAGATTAGAAGAACAGATAGCAGAGGAGAGGCGAGTTTTTGAGGAAGTACAGCAGAAAGAGCGGAGGAAATCAGAGGCACGGTGCACTACAGCAGTCACAAAGATACAGGCAGCTTTCAGAGGGACACTGGTGCGTCGCTGGAGCAAAAAAGAGCTGAACAAGAGGAGAGAAGAAGAGAGGAGGAGACAGGAAGAGAGGATAGAAAGGGAAAAAATGAGAGGGAGGGAGGAAAGGATGAAGATGGAGTGGGAGAAGGAAAGAAGGAGGATGGAGGAGGAGGAACAGCATCACCGAGATGAGGCAGAGAGGAGAAGAGCCAAGTATGAGAAAGCCAAGCAACAGGAGCACCATCGTCTGGAGAGAGAACGCAAGCTGGAGGAGCAGAGAAGAAAAGAAAAGGAAGAAGCAAAGAGGATAGAGGATGAAAGGAAAATAAAGAGCAAGGAGAAGCAAAAAAGGATGGAACAGATGAGAGTAGAAGAGGAAATGAGAAAAGTACAGGAGGAAAAAAATAAAAAAGATGAAAAAGCAAAAGTGATTCAGGATGAAATAAAAAGAAAAGAGGATGTGGAATCACCGGAAGAGATAGAAGAAAGGAGCGTGGAGGATGAAAGGAGAAAAGTACAGGAGGACAAGGAAAACAAAAGTAAAGAAAGGGAAAAGTCACAAAGAACTGTGGATGAACTAAAAAGAAAAGATGATGAGGAATTGCCTGAAATGACAGAAGAGAAAAGAATGGAGGAGGTAATGAAAAAAGTACAGGAGAACGAGGAGAAGACAAGAAAAGAAGAAGAAAAAGAAGATGAAAGGAAAAGAAAGGATGAGAAGACACAGAAAGGGATAGGAGAGAGGAGACTGGAGGAGGACATAAAAAGAAAAGAAGTAGAGGAAGCAAAGAAGATTGAGGATGAAAGGAAAAGAAAAGAGGAAGAGAAGCAGAAAAGTATGGAAATCAGGAGAGTGAAGGAGGAAAAGAGGAGACTGGAGGAGGAGAGGAAAAGAAAAGAAGTAGAGGAAGCAAAGAAGATTGAGGATGAAAGGAAAAGAAAAGAGGAAGAGAAGCAGAAAAGTATGGAAATCAGGAGGGTGAAGGAGGAAAAGTGGAAAGTACAGGTGGAGGAGGAGAAGGAAAGAAAAGATGTGGAAGAAGCAAGGAGAACAGAGGATGAAAGAAAAAGAAAGGAGGAAGAGAAGCAGAAAAGTATAGACGAGGGCAGGGTGGAAGAGGAAAATAAAAAAAAAGAAGAGGAAGAAGAAAAGAGGACTGAGGCTGAAATAAAAAGAAACGAGGAAGAGGAAAAGCAGGAAAGGATGAAAGGAAAAAGAGTGGTAGAAGAGATTAGATTAAAGCAAAAACAGAATGAACCTGAGCAAATACTGGAACAGCAAAGAAAGGAACTAAAGCAGAAGGAAAGAGAAGGGGAAGAAATAGTAATGAAGACAAATGATGATGGACAGAATACGGAGGAAAGGAATAGAAATGTAATTAAGGAAAATATAAAAGAACTTGCTGACAGAAAAAATACGAAGACTGACAAGGAGAGCGAGAAAACTACAAAATGGGGAAAAGATGAGAAATGTATTGATAATGAATCCCAGATCTGTCTTTCTCAGTCAGTCAATATGTCCAAAAGTGTCTTGGCCAGGACTCTGTCCTCTAGAACTGGGCAAGACGAGCAGCACAGCTGTTTTCTGGTATCAACTCTGTCTACTCATAACAGCAGCATAACAGTGAGTACATCTGAGGAGAAAAGCCTAACAGACACCAGACACCAGCCACAGTGTGCTCTGGATGACTCGAGCTCTGCAGGTGTGCCTGACCGCACTGAGCAGAAGCGATTAGCCTGGATAATGAACTGCACTCCCTGGTCCAAGCTCTCCATGCAGAACAAGAGAAAGGGGCTCGGTGTTCCACCCAGGAGGAGGGGACGTAGGAGAGCTTCAGGACAAAACCTGCTACCTTTACCTGTGGACACTATTCTCAAGCCTGGACCCTGGAGCTCTGTTAAGCAGGTAGTAGCAGAAACTGAAAAAATTCTTAGTTATAACTTTTTTTTTTAGTAAGAACAACAATCCTAATAAGATAAGATAGGATAGAACTCTATTAATCCAGAAGGAAATTCTTTTGCCAGACAAATAAACAGAAACAAAAATAAATGAAATATTGTATATTCTATATATATATATATATATATATATATATATATATATATATATATATGTATATATTTAAAAATACAAAAAAGTACAATAAAAAAATGCAACGAATAAAAAATAAAACCATAAAAAAAGGTAAAGAAAAGAAAAAAAAAAGTTAGTTACCACCTAGAAGTGTTTTCTTCCTCTTCTACCACAGTAATTTGGCAAGAATTATTATTTTTCTTTACCACAGAACGACATATCTGACTTTATTTTTTATTTGTTTATAGTTACATTTAATGTTCAGAAAACAAGGTATTTTTTCACTTTATAGCAGCTCTAAACGTTCCCTCACCAACCTTTCTTTTTCTTTTTTCTTTCCATTTAAGTTACACACACACACACACACACACACACACACACACACACACACACACACACACACACACACACACACACACACACACGAGTTTCTCATGTTACTGTGACACTGCACAGCCCTCTGTCAAAAAAAAAAAAATTCAAACTAAGCGTATTACTGCTACAAAGCACTGACACTGATGACTCCTTTCTCTACACACTTCTTTCACACATTTGAAGTGGCTGAAATTCAAGTCCATTTGTAAGTACTAAAGAAATTCTAATGTGTTCGAACAAGCACATTAATATACACCAGCAGAACTACTACTAATCAACACCTTCTGACCAATCGGTATTGAGCATTAAACAGCTCTGTGGTTTACTGTACATTTAATTTGGACAGGTGAGATATGCAATTTACTACATCGTGTTAATTTCTATTTATCTCCCTTTTATAAAATGCTTCCTAATGAGACTAATGTGCATATAGTAATACTGTAATTAAATCCTGAACAATGGTATAAATAAAATCTCCTATCAACACCACACCAGGTGACTTCAGTAACTCTGGAGGATTTGTCCAGCTGCAGTCTCTCCACACTGTCTGAGTGTACCAGACTACAGACTCTGACCCTCAGGCGCTGTGGACTTCAGGCTCTGGATGGACTTAATCATTGTACTGAACTTCAGCATATTGACTTACAGGTATGCACCAGTGCTCTTAAATAGTAATTGTTTTGTAATTGGTTGTACGTGCATACAACTGTCTATTAAATCTT
>JAUCMX010000004.1:12066922-12091922 GCA_033459395.1 Hemibagrus guttatus
CCTCTATTTTAAAAAGACATGTAAATTAAGCTTTTATACCTCTAACACTATAGCTCTAGCTCCTGATGTAAATTTGGCATTTTTTTTGGCAATTTTATTGTGCATTCTACTCAGCAAGCATTTTAGGATACTTTTTTTTTTTTTTTTGAAAATATAGCAAAACACTGCGTCATTCACCTTACATTTGATTTATTTTCTCAGATTAACACCTAATCACACAATTTTTATATCTTATCTTGGTTGGGTGTAAGCAAGTGATTCATTAAATCCTACAATCTCAGTTTGGATTCTAAATAAACAGAGAATATTCCTAAAGCATGGCTATAGATTAGATTTGTATCTATAATAAGATTAGGTATCATTATTTCTGCTGTGAGGGAGAAATACAAACAACTTTCCCTCTCTTCTAGAGCTGAGGAACATTTGTATGAGTCTTCAGGGATGCACTCATCTTCAGGAGCTTAACATAACTGACAATCCTGTACAGCAGGAGAACAACTGGAGGTAAGAAAGATACTGTGTGTTTTTGACTAACCAATGGATTGTATCCCTCTTGTTAGCAACCGCCTACACACATCCAACACGACATTATTACGGTGAAGATGAGACCAATCAGAGAGCTTTTTAATAAATGAGAAGGGAAACACCACCTCCTGTTGTAGTGGAAAAGTTTGTCTTGGACTGGCAGACACAGCTATGTGTACATTCCAACAAAAGATACTAACATTTTAAGCGTGTCCCAGAGCGCAAGTGTAATGTGAATGCAGACACACTGCTTGAGATGGATCAGGCAAGGCGAGGAGAATAAACATTCCACTTTAACACAGAGTTTCCGGGCCGGATCACTGGGCTAGCTAGTGTATCAGTGGGGCAGTTATTGGATTACCCGGTGACATCTATCTGCACGTGGACTTAAGTGCTTGTAATTCTTAAAATATTTACACAGCAGAAGAATATTTGTGAAGCAAATGCCTTTAGCTCTACGCTGACAGTTATGTTTCGCATGAACTTAAACGGAATGATGTGAACGATAAAATTAAAGATGGTGGATAATATGGGGGTTGTGAAGCGGTGGATCACAAAGGTGACAAATGCAGTTCATTTCAAAATAAATAAAAATCCATAATTAAATCTGTTGGTGTAATTTTGTAGCGTAATGAAAAATATATCATATTTAAAAGTGGAGATTTTAGTGTAGTATAATACCATGTTAAGTAGGTCAAATGTTGTCTCTATTATAATTTGGGTTTTATTTCAATTTATAATATATCATTTGTATATAGCAGTTTGTATCGAATTTCTATCCAGTTGCATGAACAATAGATAAAAATTAGATATATGCAACAAACATACTGTACTTTTAATCACTCAAATCATGCTCAGTATTAGGATGAACTTTGTCTAACCCTCAGTGCCAACAATGGTATTACACTCTCTGTTTTCTCTGCTGTCTTCGGGTTTTTTAATCCCCAGCCAATGATAACAGCAGCAAAATTAAAGCACCAAAGGATATCGCAAGCAGGAGCGGAGAGAAAGAGGAGAAAGAAGAGAGAGAGGAGAGGGATTTTACCTCCATAAATCTTGCTGCTGTATGAGCCAGTGTTTGCAGGGAAGTTTTCACTAAGTGATATATGGATGGAGCTGTGAGCTTAAGCACACTCTGTCGCATTGAGGGCCTGTTGAATTCTCGATCCATCAATGACACTGTACTGACAGCCATATGAGCTACACATTGTGCATTATTTTTCAGTGTTATCTTGTATACAGTCACAAAATTCCCTTACAGGGTATATAATGGACTATACTCTTATGGTTCTAGGTGTATTCTGGCCTGTAGTATTAATAATTCACCTACTTTACCAAACATTCTGAAACCACATCTTACAAAGTTGCAGTTAAGTAACTTTATACCGAACATGCTGTAAATAACATGTCGTTGCAAGGTTTCTAAGTATATATCAATTTCCCTTTTTCATACACACACACATAGATGTATATACACAAGTACATCCACACAAACGTCTGGAATCTGACGTTGTACGATTTTGAGAAGGGAAGGAAAATCGACTCAACATGATTGACAGCCTCGTCGGTGGACTGAAGCCAACATAGACCTTTTCACTTCTAATTCGAAAGTGTCATCACCGTTTCTCTCCGTGAGGAGCCGACTTTGACTAAAGCTCTTTGCTCTGCACGCAGACAGCCTGCGGACTCTCCTGGGTCTGAAATGTCAAACTCATTAAACATTTCATCTCCATTTCCTAACTGATTTCATGTGCTCAATGTAAATATTTTAGAGTAGAGTAGGGGGAAGAGAGAGAGAGAGAGAGATATGAAAATATATTTTCCCCTGATATAGTCGTATTAAATCTGGATGTTAAGTGCACTTTATTTGCGTACTTGGAGTCTGCATTTATAAGCAAAAGAGAAACTGTCTCTTAATTTAAATTGTTAAATCATGAAGTTAATTCATTTACATCTTGATTGGGTAATTGGTTTCAGTTTGATCCCATTTGTGAGCACAGTGACAAAATTCAGTGATGCGTAAATCATTTCTCACATGTCACTTTCCTGATGTCATTTGATTCATCATTTAAAATTTTTTTTTAATTATTTTTACACAGGTCTTCTGTTCTGGCAGTAAATCCAAGTTTGATAAAGCTGAACGGAGAGCAAACCGGCGCCTCAGGAAAACTCTCTGCAGACTCAACACAGCTGTGGAGCTTCCAGGCCCTCTGCCAGGCTCACCAAGATCAGATTGACTCTGTATTACAGAGACACTGCATAGAGATCAGGTAGGAAACTAGCACTAGCGTTAGCAGGTAATTAAGCCTATTTGGTGTATTTTGGGTTGAAAATTGTAATGATTTCTGTTAGATGACAGAATTAACTCTGTCTAATAGCTGACTGCATGTGAAAAGTCTTTTGGAGAATAGAGTTGGCATGAGTAGACTATTATTTTAGACCAGTGGTTCTCTATGGTCCTGGAGCTTTCATGCCCAAGTTTTCTTCTAAAGCACTATTAGCTCCTTATTAATCCCTTACTGATCATGGCCAAGTATATTGTGGCCAGGGAAAATGCCACACTGTGAAGGGCAGAATTCCTAGGACTGGAGTTAGAAACTCCTATTTTCATTCATTGTCTACCGCTTATCCGATCTACTCTCGGGTCACGGGGAGCCTGTGCCTATCTCAGGCGTCATTGGGCATCAAGGCAGGATACACCTTGGACGGAGTGCAAGGTCTTTGGACCGGGGGAGGAAACCGGAGTACCCGGAGTACCCGGAGGAAATCCCAGAGGCACGGGGAGAACAGAAAATTTGTACTCAAAGTTTTAAATTGCATTCTTCATTTACGTTAAGAGAGAGATTTATTTGAATAGCTTACTGTGATTGGCCAATGGTGGCCAATTGGCAAAACACATAACTGGTAATCAGCCTTCAGATTCAATAGAAGGCAACTTCATTATACAAACTAACACCTGATGGCATAGTCCAGCCATCCATCCTTCTTCTGTATTGTTTATCCTATACAGGGTTGTGGAGAGTATGGAACCTATCCCTGGGGACTCTGGGCACACTGGGATGGGGGTATGGAGGGGTTTCCTATCACACACATCCATTACACGCTACAGACAATTTAGAGATGCCAGTCAGCCTACTGCACATGTCTTTGGACTGGGGGAAGAAACTAGAGTACCTGAAGGAAACTCCTGAAGCACAGGGAGAACATGCAGAGGTGGGTAATGAACCCCTAACCCTGGAGTTGTGAACCACTAAGCTACTGTGTCTACCGAGTAACTAATCTCAGGTCTACCGAGTTGCCAGTGCTTGGCCCATTAGGAAGGCGGTTAACCCTCAATTGCTCAGTTGTATAAAATGAGATAAATTGTAAGACGCTCTGGATAAGGATATCTGCCAAATGCCAGAAATGCACCAATACTTGTGTCCAGTGGCTTTAAAAATTAATCAGTGCAATTTATAGCACATATCTGCTTGGATTGCTGTGTAAATTGCTTGTCATTTTTTATTACTAGGTGGATGAATATTAAAGCATATTAAGGGTCTATGGTAGCATGTTTTCCTTGCATCACCAGGGTTTGGGGTTTGATTCCCACCTTCCTCCTGTGTGTATAGAGTTTGCATGTTCCTCCTGTGCTCTGGGTACTCCTCCCCCAGTCCAAGCACATGCATTGTAGGCTGATTGGCATCCCTAAATTGTCCCTAGTGTGCGATTGTGCACTGCAATGGTTGTCCAGTTGTCCAGAATGTCCCCTGCCTTGTGCCTTGGAATGAATTAAGGGTGTTTTTTATATATATATATATATATATATATATATATATATATATATATATATATATATATATATATATATATATATATATATATATATTACTGACTAGTGTGTGGTGTCTGGGAAATCAATTTTTGAGTTGGAGAGGCAGAGAAAGGCAGACTTTACAATAAAATATTAAAACATATAGGCATGATGGTCAGAATAAAAAAGCTCCTGTTTTATAGACACTCAGGAACAATAGAGCAATAACTGACAATGGTAAGTTGTATACATAATAAATAAATACAAATTATAAATGAATCTACACATCATAGCATTTCAAGGTAGTGAGTAATGTCTGAAGGATTTGCAGTAGTACGTTTTGAGGATTGCAGTAGAATTAAAGATTTAAATTAAAGTTTTCTGTTCATCATTGTGAATGCAGCATACACAGAGAAAGATAAGTGCAGTTTATTATTTAGAGGCAAATTATTGTTAAGGAAATGATTAGGCCCAGCGGGTTTGTTTTTGTGCCAAAGCTAATGAAGCATACAATGTAGTAAATTATAATGAAGTGTGCACACACATCTCACTGGCACAATGCACACATTTCACTTTTAGATGCAAAACCCTCCCAGGCTGGCTGCTTAGACCACCTACAGTCAGAGCAATAGTAACTGGTCAGTGCAGTGGTCTGTGAGACTCCTCTGACTGGTCCTGTGTGATGATGAGACTCTTTGTCTTTTCTGATTATATCACAAAAATGTCTGTTCCTGGATCAAACATGCCTCTAAATAGCTGTGAAGACTTTGATAGCTACTCAAATCCTTTTGCCTTGTGTTGGACATATTGCACAAAGCCTCTTTTTGGCCGCTACATGGACCACCAGAGCCAATTAACATCTGACCTGACCTGGTGTCAATCCCCAGCTCACCCCGGGGAAGGTGAAGAGTCCACCGTCTGGTCGGGTGAGGTTGTAGCACCGGGTTGTGACCAGAGGAGTTGCTGTCTAACTGAACACATGAAACACTGGGTCAACATTGTGTTCTTTTGTACCTTTGCTTAGCACCCAGACATCTTAAATTCTACAGCAGTAGCCTCATGAATGGTGTGTTCTTTCACATTTTTGCCTTTAGGTATCAGTATGTAGAATGTGTCTATAAAAATTTATATATTTTTTTTGTATTTTTGAGTATTTATTTGATGTGCTATATTTTCTTGTACATACTGGTTAAATCCAGATATCAAATTGAGCTGACATTAATCCTTTAATTCAGTTTGTTATATATTTAACAAAGAGCTCACTATGTTTCTAACAGCACTTACGTTTCTGTTAATTTTATTATTCTGGGACTTTTACCACAATAGAATGAAAGTGTGAAGGCATCTCTGTGTGCATGTGTGTGTGTGTGTGTGTGTGTGTGTGTGTGTGTGTTCAGATGCCCCTGTGCCCTATGTGAGGATTGAAATAGCAGGGGTTCTGTATGGCCTGAGAGGATACAGAAAGCTCAGAGGGCAGGATTAGAAGGGGGAGAAGAGGCCGTTGCTAACAGAATAATTAGCGTGAGATTGAGATGCCTTTGTACACATTTAATCCACATCATGAAAAGTCTCATTATATGACAGTGAGACTTTCAGCAACAGCTGCTGAAAAGTAAAAGTATGCAGTCAGATAGATTCTCTGCCTTTCATTTTTCTAAACATGGAATTAAAACACTTCTAATGCTAGAGCGTTAGCCTTTAATAGTCTCAAAGACTTAAGACAGATCATATGTGTTTGTAAAACTTAAAATATTACTGTATTCTGTATTGTAAGCCTGAAGGATTCTTCAGCAGGTTCTTGTTTTCCTCACAGCTATAAATAAATGAACAACAACAGAAACAAATGTAAATTTTGGAGTAATTTCAGTATAACAATTCTGAAAAAATCAGTTTAATTATACATATTTATTTAACCAAAGTTTGTTTATCTATCTATCTATCTATCTATCTATCTATCTATCTATCTATCTATCTATCTATCTATCTATCTATCTATCTATCTATCTATCTATCTATCTATCTATCTATCTATCTATCTATCTATCTATTTAGCAATACTGATGTTAATGCATTGCCTGTATCTGTTTTGTGCAGTAAATATATGAATTTAAACCTGAAGTGGGTGTGGCCAAAATATACATTTCTTTATTCATTATTTAAATATGAACTGTATACACTGGTGACTTTTGGTTGCATCTTAGCCACACACCTCTATACAGTGATAAACACCTTTAAACTCAGCCAGATGCCCTCTGAACCTTTCTCACAAAAATGAACAACCTGCTGTTCACATCTGTATTTGGATCTGCTTAGAACACATTATTTGTTCATTGAATCATTTATTCATATTCTGTTAGGAATAATTTAGTTGCTCACTCTATTAGATCTTCTGGTTGTTTGTGTCAAGTGATGTTGTTTGTTGTTATTATTGATCTAAGTCTTTTCTTACAGTAAAAGTTTAAACTAGCATATGTTTATGTGTTGTACAGCTCAGCTCCATCTGCACTGCAGGCTCAGCTCCTGGTTGGTAACCACGCTGCTGAGCTGTTTCAGTTGGCAGAAGAGCAACGCTACGCTCATGAGTATGGGGACAGCGGTGCCTGTGAGACAACCATACAAGAACCTGTGGCCTCTAGCCAATTACAGGAATTATCCAACTGGGATTTAACACAGGAGACAAGTCATCAGGAGAAAACCCAAAATCCAGCAGAGCACAAGACTCAGAGCTGGCAAGCACCACATCTGCCTAATTTTACCCACAAATACCAGCCTCCATCTGGTGACCATAATGCTGGTTGTGCAGGTAGCTGTGTAAATGCTACTGAGAAATTCAGGGACACACAAGCAAGTGAAGACAGATGCAGCAGATATGGTGTCCAGGCATCCAGGATGGACCTCAGAACGTACGAGTGATGAGGATTTTTTCAGCATTCTTGTTTTCTGTGCAAACATTTCTATAAAGTAATATGCATCCTCTGCTTTTTGTTTGTAGATATGTGTGGTTTAGACTTGGATCACTCCAGTTTAACACTCAGCCCACCAAATCTGTAGCCTATAAACATTTACCACAGAAAAGTATTTCCCTGTACTGACAAAAACAATTTGTAAGTCTTGGGGCAGATGGTGAATATCAATAAACATTTATATGAAACATATATCTTTGAGCAAAGCATTTCAAGGCAAAGGTGCAGTATTTGTAAATTAAGCTCTAAATCTTTAGCATTTATTTTTTCAGCTTTTAAAAAGATTGCACTGCATTGTCAAGGATAGGATTTACATTTGTTTTTTTTACTCTCCACTTCACTGTCGATTGTGTCTCATCCTAAGATATTTATAGTTAGGGTTTAAAGATTAAATTCAGCAACTGCCCTTAGACTTTTATTAAGTCTGTTTCGAGTAAACAGTTTTAATTCTTTTCTCAGTACAGGGAACTGTTTTAAAAGTATTTTCTGTCGTAATCACATGCTTACTTTTTATGTAGCGTAGTTTATTCCTTTAGCAAAAAAAAATTCCATTATCCATCAATCATCTCTAAATCAATCTCACATGTCTTAAAATCTTCAGCCTGTCCTTACCCCTCATCTGACTGTTGATAAATTCATTTGATTCGTGACTTAAGAGATATACATTTAGTCACCCATAATCTATCAGCTTTATATCATCTGTAATGACTTTCTTTGCTATTATTTAGAGTGGCAGTTATGGTGATCCAGCGCCGCTGGCGTGAACACAGACAGAGGAGACGAGCGAGCCATTTAGGGCCACCTGCAATAGTTCCTGCAAGATTAAGTCCTCAAAGAGAAGTGAAATCCTGCACAACCAAGCCTGAATGTCTTAATAAAGACTACGCTGCCACGGTCATTCAGGTATGGCTTACTTAGCGAGAAGAGAAGTTCCCAAGTGTTTCTAATCAAGCAGACTTTGCACAGTGATACGCTTCTGAAAGGTGTTTTCAATTCCTCATTTTATGAACATAATAAAGAAAGCTGGAATAAAATTAAATCATCTTCATTACACTATTACTGCCACAGGCTTGTTTTGAATAGCGCAACAGTACTTTTCTAAACAGGCCGTTCTTTGCTCACATAACTTCTGTGACAGATTTTCCCCATGCTACTCATGGTTGATGAGTCCCCAATGGTTTGACAGAGTAAAAAAAAAAAGATGAATCAGATTCCAGTGCTTTGGTGAAGTGTGAGCACTTGGATTGTGATCTGCACTGTTCTGAAGTCTTCCATCCCCCAGTCTGTGGGGAATACAAAGATTTAAGGGTGTCCCAGTGTTCCATTTGTCTTATACTGCTTAAGTCACCAAAAGTTCAAACAGCAGACCGCGGGGCAATTAAACAGAGGTTAACATGTTTTATCTTCCTAATGGGATAACACACAATATTTACGTTTGTGTGTGATTCATGAACTTGTGCGTTTGCCCCTGCAGGCTGTATGGAGGGGCTACATGCTACGGAAGAGGCTGACTCGTGCTCTCATGCTCGCCCAGATATCGGAGGGAGATGAGGCCTTTGAGGAGGTGGACATGGATGAATTCATTTTTGATGAGGTAAAAGCAGAGTCATGGTGTTGTTGTCATAGCTGTGAAATCAGTACACAGATGGGCTGTTGTGCTGTGATACTGACGGCACCCCTCACTCGTGGAGGTGGGGAGCTGTCATTAGCAATTAGCTGAAAAAAAGAAAAGTCATAATAATCAGCAAGCAAGGAAGACAGGAGGCAATGCTTAGCTGCTTCATGGTGTAAGATCACTCTCTGGCGCTTATATCCTCAAAGCCTCATAGTTTTTGGTGTGCATAGCTTTAATCCATGTCATGCATCCATAACAGAGCAGATGTGTATGATGTTTCCTCAACCCCACTGAACATCTTTGAGTTGAATTGGAATGCTAACTGCACCCCAGGCCTATGTGCCAGACATCAGTCCTCACTAATGCTCTTGTGGCTGAATGAGCTCAAATCCACGCAGCCACACTTCAAAATCTAGTGGAAAGCCTTCTCAGACTGGAGGCTATTATAACAGCAAAGTGGTATATATTTATAACGCAGCTCTGTTGAATTCTCACTTCTGATTGGACAAAATGTGGTACAAAATGTCATCATTTTTAGCGGGTCCCATAAGTCCAGCATTATTAGGGAAAGCTATAATAAACCTGAAAATAAAAGTTTTTATTTGCTTCAATACTTCATTAAGTAGAATAATTCTGTTCTATCTGGCTTAAGTGCAACATGGTTTGTAAAAATATGAAAAGATCCATTAACTCTAAGATGCTGGACAGACATGTATGCCAGATGCTTGACATAAATGGATTAAAAATGAATGTTTAATTATTGATATGGTGATTTTCTGTGAGTAGGCATTTATTTAGCATTTCTGGATGGACTGTCTTGTTTCAAGGGTAAACCTTTGTTGTAAATAAAAAAGTAAACTTTAATGAAAGTGTATCTTTAGTTTCTATGTGACATGACAGCTTTTCTGACTTTGAGAGAAAAAAATTGTAGGAGTAAAAACATACTTTGGTCAGTGTTAGAGAATATTTTTGCTTAATTACCATCTTTTTTAAAAAATCATGATGTATCCTTTAATAAATAAGAAATTGTTAAGTGTTGACTAATAGCAGTGGTATAAGAGATATAAAATATTCATCTTTTGGTTGAAAACAGATGGTAATAGTTGTTGATTTTTTTCCTATAACAGCAAAGTGTTTTATTCCATATGAATGAACTGAACTAAAACCTCTTAAGATTTCAAAGAAGCATACTTTTTTCCATTTAGTAAATGCAGTTTATTAATTAGTTATTTGTCATCCATGTCTTACAGGGCTTTAATGTTTGACTCAGATAACACAGCAGTGAATGTTATGCTTTTAAGGCTAATATGATTTGCTGCTTGCTTTGAAGCAATAATCAAAGTAACAGGATGCACTTTGTAATCAGGACAATTCTCAAGAAGATGCAGCCCCATTCTCTAAGAAATAAGGTGCGATTATCAGTCCTCACAAAGTTGGACATTTGTTCTGAATAGGAAGCCCTGGAGAAGGACTGGATTCCTCTGCATCCTGACATGTCGCCGTCCTCAGTGCTGCCGTATTCAGAACAGCTCCAGCTGCCAAAGGTAACAGGATGAGAATCCCTCCCACTGTCTGTGAGCCGGCCCAATCCGAGAACCCCTGGGTGATTAATCATCAAATTTATTACCTCCAAAAACACCATTATGTTCTACGCCGCTTTAAACTTCCTTTGAATCAGCAGATGTCATTTTTCAACAGAGCCATCTGCATCACAGTAGCTGAGCTATGAAGCAGTGCAGCTGCTACAAAGGAGCATCTTAATGCCTAATGTAATAATGTTAAAGCTCAGGAAAAGATAATGTGTATTAAATAAGTTGAAGGAATTTAATGGGCTGTGTAGGCAGCAGATGTTAACATCAGGATGATTTTATCTTTCTTCACTTCATTATTTGCGAATATTCTTACAAAAAACAAAGACACATTCCACAAGCTGTAAGAGCTCTAGAGTAGAAAACATAATACTTAATGTAATAAACTTAATTCTGAGGACAAGATGGTGTATGATGATAGGATTTGATGGATTTATTTTTTACCTAATAATTTAAGAGGAAAGCACAGGAAAAGGATGGCATATTTCTGGAATTGTAAAGTGGCATTCATTTTCTTGTCTGTAAAGCAGGATATTATAGTGTCAGATAATAAAGATCATATTAACGATATGCTTTCTTGGATTTTTTTAGCCTCTGCTTCATCTGCCTGAGCTTCATAAGAGTGCATGTGTGCAGCCATGGAAGCCTAGACAGGCCTGGATTAGCAGTGACAAAGCACCAGTGTCAGAGCAGAGTCAGTCACCTGATACAAGCACCAGGTAAACACCTGTGTAACAAACATGACACCATCTAAACAGAAACTGAATTAAACATTATGTCTTTTGTGTTGTTTGTGCTAGTCTGAGATGTTAGAATTGCTATATTTCAATGGTTGTGAACAAGCACAGCACATTAAATCCCAAACCAAATATCTAACTAAAGTCATATGATTTGTTTGTGCTGATTTGTGCTGATTTCTGCATTGTGGCAGTATGATATCTTAGCAAGTGATCTTAAATGTAGTTTTTTAGTTATATTTATTTTACGTTTACAATAAACCAAATATAAGTTTATTAAACCTGTTTATAGGCATGATTTGACTATTTTAAGCTGTCAATTTTCTCCTTTTATTGGCAGCTAAATATAAAGCTTAAAATGTAAAGTGTAAATAGTAATATACAGTATATGCCTAGAAATATGCCTAATCTTAGATTAGGTTTAATGTAATCTTATAATAAGAAATAGTAGATCATTTGGTTATATTCAAGATATTTTAACTTCCTAAGATATGTTTTGTGATGTGTTTAAACATCAAGCACAAACTGATGGGCTTATATTTAATTCCCTTCTATGGAGGTAGCTGTAGAGAGGAGAGGTTATCACAGCACAGATGGAAAAGTTCAGTTTGGTTTGGAGTGTTGTTACCTACAGTAATTATAGAAGAAACCTGAATAAATTAGTGAAAACATTTACAAAATGACTGCATGATACAATTAAATAATTAATTAACCTCCTATGAAGAACCTACCATGCCCTGTGGTATGTATAAAAGTGCAAGTTGGCCCAGTTTACCTCAGTTTTGGATGAAGTTGGCAAGATTGGAGTAACTCTGACGTTTCAGCTATGAAGAGTGAAGAAAGTGACAGTTGCATTTAGATCTACGGGTCTAGTTAGTTAGTTAATTAGTTTGTTAGTTAGTAACCTTTATTTAACTGGGTAAAAACACACCTTTTTTTACACACTTCTTTTTGTTGTGTTATCTAGTGACCTAGATAACACAACAATTAAAGACAACAACAAATAGCATATGAAAAAAAACTTCTCCCATCCCCAGAGAGGGGAAGAAATAATCAAAATATTGAAATTAAAATACATAGTTTGGCAATTCAGTTCATTCATTGTCTACCGCTTATCTGATCTACACTCGGGTCACGGGGAGCCTGTGCCTATCTCAGGCGTCATTGGGCATCAAGGCAGGATACACCCTGGACGGAGTGCCAACCCATCGCAGGGCACACACACACACACACACACACACACACTCTCATTCACTCACTACAGACAATTTAGAGATGCCAATCAACCTACAGTGCATGTCTTTGGACTGGGGGAGGAAACCGGAGTACCCAGAGGAAACCCCCGAGGCACAGGGAGAACATGCAAACTCCACACACACGGTGGAGGCGGGAATCGAACCCCCAACCCTGGAGGTGTGAGGCAAACGTGCTAACCACTAAGCCACCGTTCCCCCCCCCCAATTCAGTTCAATTCAGTTCAATTCAGTTCAATTCAGTTCAATTCAATTCAATTTTTTTGTATAGTGCTTTTACCAATGGACATTTTCTCAAAGTGGCTTTACAGAACATAAGAAATATAGTACAAACGTTTAATATTAATATCAATATTAATATTAGACAAAAAGTTGAAGATTAATATTAGAGTTATATTTAAATTTATTTGCATTAATCCATGATCACTAATGAGCAAGTCTGGAGCGACTGTGGCAAGGAAAAACTCCCTTAGATGGTAAGAGGAAGAAATCTTGAGAGGAACCAGACTCAAAAGGGAACCTCATCCTCATTTGAGTGACATTGGAGAGTGCGAAATACCATAAACACCAGAGAGTGTGATTATGAATAATGTCCTTTCTACAGTCATATGCAGACGGTTTGGGTTGTGTAACCAGGAGCTACTGAGCAACTCATAAATTAACTCAACATCTGAGTTCATTATAGATTCAGCACCAACTCCTCCATGCCGAAGCCTTGAAATGCTGAATGATGGAGATACAGCATATGGCTTCTATCACTGGCTATGCTCAATCTTATTTATAAGTCCCCTAAAATTAACCAGTGGAGGAAGCACAGTAAGTTTTATATGTTACTGTAAGTTGTTCCACGTTGAGCCATTCAAGTGAAAACTTTTTTCCTAGCTCAGCGTCTAACTGGCATGGTTTTCCTCCGCTTGTCCCATTACATGCAGTTCACTGCAAATCAGTACAGTTACTTCCACTGATCACCTTTAACTTATGAAGAAACATTTCTATTCTGATGGGAGTGGCCTCTTCCAGGATGAACCCACCCCCTTTAACAGTGCATGCGGACTAGCAGAATGATCTGATGAAGATGAAAATAATGTAAATCATATGCTACAGTATATAGACCTATGAGAGTGATTTTAGACTGATGTTAGACAGTGCTCTCCACCACGATCATTAAAACAGCAATTTAAATAAAATCATTTGGAAGAATGGTGCTCATTCCACCAATACAACTCCAGAGACTTCTAGAATCTGTCCGTAACACCAAAACTAAAACCTTATGTTTTTTATGTGTTTTTCAGAATGCATTCTCCAGCATCAACACTAGGAAAATGTTATTTCTCAGAAAGATCTGAGAAAATTCTGGAAGAATGGTAATCTTTTTGTTAAGCCTGTGTTAATTAATTATTTTTTTTAAAGAACATAATGAAGAGCCTGAATGAAGGTGTGTTTCTCTCATTTCAGGGGTATTAGCAGTGGTTCCACTGCCCATCTTATGCTAAAAAGGGCTCAGAGGATGAAGCCTCGAAAGCAGAAAAATCTGAAAAAATACTTGGGTAAGAATAATGCTAGCATTTATATCGGTTCTGTTTGACTTTTTTTTTCTTTGTTCATGCTGTTAATATAATAGCTGTCCTGTTTATCAAGTAATCTTCATTGTAGGGTAAATTTACAGCACTTGACAGGTGCCCTTATCCAGAACAATGTATATTTAGCTCATTTATATAGCTGAGGGTTAAGGGCCTTGCTCAGGGGCCCAACAGTGGCAGCTTGGTGGTCCTAGGATTCAAACCCACAGCCTGAGCTACATCTCGCTACCAGATGTAAGTGAATAGCCAATAAGTATTTATAATTATTTCAGCAGTTTTTCTGTCTTTATCTTGGCAGCTGTACTCATCCCATTATTTTCATACATGTATGAAAACTTTTGCTGTGGAAAAGTTTCACTCTGTTTGAGAAGGATTACTAAAAGTATCCTCACATATTCAGCATGGTAACATGTGAACTATAAATGAGCAGTTTAGTGAAAAAATACACTTCTCAAAACAATGTCTGTCTCTAATAAATGATTATTGTTTTCTCATCTTTGTCTCTGGTTGGTGTTACGCTAGCACGCAGGCTTTCCTTTTAGAGCAATGGAACGCGCAGTAACAGCAAGCAGCTCTCCTTCTTTCTGTCATGTTTAATTTGCCTGAATTTCCTAGCACTTGCCGGAATCGACTGTTCTGCACTGTGTTGTGTGCTTAAGCTTGGCTATTATTAAGAGGAGCTATAGAAGAGTTGCTTGTTCTGAAGTTACTTCACGGTGCTCTGAGCATGAGAAGAACCCCAGAGACAGTAGTCCTGATCTGTGCCAAGTTCCCAAAGGCTTGGCCTGGAGCTGGATTTGATCAGGGTCAGAAGAGCGTGACTCTTAATGCCACAAATCCAATCATGGGCCCATGAAATGAGGGCCTGTGTGGAACTCAGAAAGTCTCTGCTCCTGTTGAAGCTGTGCACTCTGCTAATTCAAAGTGATAGTGCGGTTTGGGTCCCGTGTCTGAGCATGAGCTCATTTTAACTCTGTTTCAGTCTGTGTTCTGGTGTCACAGACCCAGCAGTAGGTTTGTCTCTGTTCAGGAACCACAACATGCAGCCCGTGGCGATGGCGATCTGAGATCCAGACCTGAATTCAGAGAGGAAATTCAGAGAGGTAGGATCAAGATGTCACAGCTCAACTGACATCACCATTGCAAAAAAAATGTAAAAATCTACAAGCTCTAAAGAATATGATATAGCGAGTTTTCAATAGTAACATGGATAATGTTAGCATTCTTTGGAGAACATGGTCTTAGTTAGAGCTCTTTGGTTCACTGGAAAACCTGGGCAGAGCTTACCTTGATCAAATTGAAGGCACATGACATGGCTGTTAATAGCCAGCCATTAAGTTGTTTGGGATGATAGAGAATAAACAAGATGATTGTATTTCAAGAAGACTTGGTTGCAGAGCCGAAGTGTGAAATCAAGTTAAGTGCAGAGGAGGTAGAGCACTGAGGGGTTCCAGACTCCTCTGAGTGAGCGAGAGAGAGAGATCTGTCTGTAGTTCAGTGTCACTATAGTTATAGTAGAGAGAGAGCGAGAGAGAGAGAGAGAGTAGCTGTCAGCAGGAGGGGGCTGTTAGGTAGATGGTAGTGGGGGTGCTTATCATCTAAATGGATTAGATACTGAGATGCGAAGATTTTCAATGGCAAAGAGTGCAAGGAAAGTATTTCCTCTCCTTCTCCTTCTTCTCCTTCTTCTCCTTCTTCTTCTTCTTCTTCTTCTTCTTCTTCTTCTTCTTCTTCTTCTTCTTCTTCTTCTTCTTCTTCTTCTTCTTCTTCTTCTTCTTCTTCTTCTTCTTCTTCTTTTGTTGTTGCGATTCCTCCAGCAGTCCCCTGGCGTATGTAAGCCGATCCTCATTTTCAAGTGGGTTACTTCATGTCCAGCACATCCACAAAAGAGAGCCTGGATAAAATAAACACGGGCGAGTCGGATATCTCGGAAAGAATCTGTCACGGCTTTGGGGGCTAATCACCTCCAGAAGGGGGCTCTGAGCAGGGGGCTGAAATGCAAGCCGGGGGAGAGCAGGGGAGCGGTGCACGGCCCGAGGCGTGAGGGCATCCCTGGGGGCGCAGCATCGGTGCCTTGCGCAGGTCAGAGTCGACAATGCACCCCAAAACACATCATATAGTGAAGGAGCGCTTAAGCTGTCACCCACCCCAAAGACCATTCCTCCTTCAGAGGAAAGTGAATATGAAACAGGATGGAACAGATCTGAGTTTATGCCTTAAAGCTGTATTCATTATTATTAAAATATAGCATATTTCTGCAAACTAATTACTGGAAAAAGTACAATAATGTAATAATCTAAAAAATAATGTAAAAATACAAATGTAATTTTTTGAAACATGTTCATGTGCACAATGAATTTGCTTCTGTAGGAAGTGTGTAGTACATGTTTATGGGGTATATTTGAACATGTATACCGCTGTAGCCAACACCATCCAGCTTCTCGTCTCTCTGTCACTGCTGCTTTAACCCGTCTCTGTGTTTGGATTTAAACAGCCAGTGAAATGCATGTTGTTTTGTGAGCGTGTGCTCAGGGAATACACATAAATCCTGTGCCCAATATTCTGACCTCCTGACTCGTTATCTGCTCAATTTCACACTTGTGTGGAACACGAGGTTCCTGAAATGATTTACTCCAGAGAGCTTACTGAATGATAGACCTGAGGTCTGCTGAGATATAGCCAGCGAGTAGTGTAATTCATCAGGCTTGCACTATGTGGAAGATGAATAGATTCATTTGACTATGTAAGGTAATGTGTTCTGAATATTGCAGTAGATGTTTTAGGGTTTTTTGTTTGTTTTTTTGTTTGCTTAAATTTTTTTTGAAAGCCTTCCTAGGCTGCAGACATCTTGGCTTTGTATCTCGTGTTTCCTTTCCGTAGGTAACATGATTAGTGAGATGGTCATGCTGTTGTAGATAAGTATGATAGATATTCAGTGAGATCATGTTCAGTGCTGAGCAACTCATATAAACAGCAAATTCTCAAATAGTCATGCAATGATGTATTAGTTTTGTATTTTATATCTTTATTTGTGTATGTATTTTCAAATCGGTGCGAATATTTAAAAAAAAAACTATCGTATGCATGAATAAAATTTATAGGCAACTCACTGATGATAAAAGATTGTCAGATCGGGTCATTGCTTCTCATTTTTTGTTGTCACTTATAAAAGTTTATTCTTTGACACTTCTGTAGATAAGACAAATTTATTGTCTTCCCTAGTAATGCATGTGTTTGTAGTCATTGACCTGAACACATGGAGTTTTATTAGTTTAGTTTTATTTAGCATTAAGTTCTTGAATGTTTTGGATCTGCATTGTAACCAATGTTTCATGCACACTTTGAACAACATGCCATGTTGTGTGTGTGTGTGTGTGTGTGTGTGTGTGTGTGTGTGTGTGTGTGTGTGTGTGTGTGTGTGTGTGTGTGTGTGTGTGTGTGTGTGTTGGCCGCTGGTTGACCGCTTGTGGTCTGCTCTCTGGAGGTGAAGGCTTGACCTAGGGCAAATGAAAGTAGGAGACAGAACCTCACGATAAAAGACCTAACCTCCTCCTTTGAGTCTGCCAAGAGAACTCCCAAACACTCAAAGCCCCATGGGTATAGCATAGAGACACACACACACTCTTGCACTTATATATGCACACAGACATGCATTACATCCTTTTACGCACAAGAGGCCATTTCATGTATGTGTGTGTGTGTGTGTGTGTGTGTGTGTGTGGTTGCTTGCTGTCCCATGGCTTCATTGTGGTCAGATAGATCTGCCATCTCCAAACTGAATTCCAGTTGAATGAGCTAGTCCCAAAAATGCCCCAAAACTTAGTCATCATACAAGTGAGCATATCTTCAGTCTTATAATCCAAATCACTCCATCACTCCAGTCACTTTTAACAGTTGGAGGTGATCATGCCATTAAACTATATTTTATATATTACCATTTTAATATTTTCTTTTTCTTTTTCAAAGCACTAAAGCTTAGTAATTATTTCCTTCACCGGGAAAACATACAACAAAAACACAGTAATTAGAACCATGATTGCAGGACTTTTATTTCCCTTGTACGTCTGTAAACTATGTTTGACCTTCAGTCTGTGTTCCAGGGCAGACAGGGTGGCCTCAGGTACGCTGCCCACTGCGTTTTGACGGCTTAGCTTGCAGGAGGCTGAAAGAGCTGATTCTCTGATATAGTGACAGGTCAGCTTCGTTGCTGCTATACTCAGCTCCATATTACCTAATGTGCTTAAGAGCCCCGCTTAACAGGCGTAACTCCTGCGGCCTCTGAACGTCCTGAGGCTGTGGTGATCAGGGGCCATGCGGGAACCTGAGGGGGTCTCATTTCTGTTCAGCTCTACCGGGGTCTTACGTTCTAGCTAAACTATTTGTAAATACTCATTTTAAAGCCTCAAATACTTATTTTAGCCAGTACACATAGTAACTAAGTGTTGTAGATCTTCCTACACATTGTCTTTAGAGATTTATTATTTTAAAGTTGTTTCATGATGTTGTAAGTTTAATTACTATGCAGAATGAGGCGACACACTACATTTTCTCATATAACTACGACTCTTTATAATAAAGATGAAGGTGAATATAACATTGTACTTTTGAATATTTCTCAAAATACTCAATTTTTAGATGACCTATTATTGAAATTTTTGCATTTTAATTTCTGTTCCTATTTAGAAGATATTTATTAGAGAAGTTCTAGAACTGTTGGTAAATAAAAAAAAAAAATAATTTTATTTTCTTTTATTTAATTAATTAATTTATTAAAAAAAACATTTCTTAAGAGGACATGTTTCATTGAATAATCAATATAAAAATATAGAATTTATACATTATATTTCTAGCGTTTTATTTACAGCAAAAAAATGTTTGAACTCTAACATAATCCATCCGTATTTCTATGTTATGCTGTATTGTGTAAATTTATGCACGTTTAAATTCACCTCATTTGCATGAATAAATTAATATTTAATTTAATTCTGTAACCATTCCTTTAACAAAGTTTAGCTGTTTGGAAATGTGCAGTAAGCAGTACGGCGTACGTGCAGCTTTAATTACAACATATTAACATTCATTTTGTTGACATTTGATATTTCGTTGACATTCTCACTAGAATGCATTTTAGCATCAAGACGTATTAGACTTTTTTATTATCTGTTTATCTATAATCTTATGAAGGAGCTATAAATTTATAACTCTATTAAATATCTGAGTTGTCTAAATGTTTCCCCTTTGGACAATTTGTGACTTTTCAGCACCATTAAGTGCTACCTATTTCCTCCATTTGAACTCTACGTGAGAAGTTAATCACTTGACATTTTTAGTGGATTTCCAATTAACCCATGACGACTGTACCCCATAAACCCCGGCTGCTCTTTACATCTTGGCAAAAGGAGGAGGATTTAAATAAGTGTCTCATTAGTTCCAGCACTTGGCTGTCAGAAGTTGTTATCGATTCACACTCCTCCCTGGCTGTGCCGCTCTCCACTGAGAGTTTGTGTTTTTGCTTTGAGTTACAGCTTTCTGGTGGCGTGCTTCGACACTGACTGTAAATCATGCGCTTGCTTCCTCTCTGGATGTTCAGGGTAAATTAATATCACAGCACAGCAGGTTTAAAAAGAGACCACAAAACCTACTGAAAGCAAACCTCTTTATTTGCCTGAGTGAGCCACCGATGGAACGTTATAGTAATTACCCCTTAAAGCTTTCCAAAACAAATGGCCTCCTAAGCTTGAGTGTAAACAGGCCATGCTGCTTGTACTGATCTCTCAAGGCTTGATAAACTCTACATTGTTAACTGTCTGTCAAACATTCAGCTTTTTTTCTAGAGTTTGAATAGAACTTAATTTTCCACCCTCACTGTATTGACTGTTTATCTATCATTCATGCTCTGGGAATATTGTATGATTTTCTCCCACTCATGCCTTTCATAAAATTCTGTGGTAACTCCAGAGCCGATGGGGCCCGAGGTCCGTGCATGACAACAACAAATTATTCTTATTTGAAACTGACTTTGATATTTGATGTCAAGTGTAGCTGGCAGAGGAGATGTGAGTGCTCAGGAGGCACTGAGAGCAGAGCCAGAGCAGATGTATACGCACACACAGACACGCCACAGAACCTACCAGTGGCTCCAAACCCAAGCCGTGCCAAGCCGGAGAAGCTCTGCCCCCTCCGCGAGGTGAGTGTGTCATGCATGATGAGAACTTTCTGATCTACAACTGATGGAATAATCTGTAATCAGATTATGATTTACACAGGACAGCATGATTCTATATTTTGCTTTAGGGTAAATTTTTGTATAAGCAACATAATTGGTGAAAGTACTAGCCTGGTAACTTTACCTGTACGTTTCTAGTGATCATTTCCTACCGGAGATTGACCCTGAAATTCTGAATGGTGGAAGGGTTCAGCTTGTGGTAAGGACTTTGATTGAACATCAGAAAAACACAATGATTCAGTGACATGCCCAAATGTCTCTATGTGCAGTGAGTCATACAAAAAAGCATTGAGTAGATTTTGTTATAATGGTAACGTGTGTGTGTGTGTGTGTGTGTGTGTGTGTGTGTGTGTGTGTGTGTGTGTGTTGGATTTTTAGGCTTCTACAGGCTACAGAGAGGCTCCAGATTTAGCCGTGAGGATTGACAATGCTGGTTTCTCTTCACCTCAGAACCACCAGGCTCAGACTCGAACACACTCGGCTGGACATACAAGTGGGTCTCATATTTTAGATATTATTAACGCGCCAAAATTAGTTAATTCAAATAAACTAAAAAGGGATCATATATATGTATTGGGGTAATACCCTCTCTCTCTCTCTCTCTCTCTCTCTCCCTCTCTCTCTCTCTCCCTCTCTCACTCTCTTTTAAAACAGAAACTAAATACATATAAAAAAATAACAGCAAGGGACATTGTTTTTGTTTCTCTCATCTATCTCCAGCAAAGATATTTGTGTCGTTGGCTCGTATACTATATATCTATTTAAGCTATAATTTATGATTTAGTAGACAACGGAAAAATGTGTGTCAGCTGTAGGTTTCATTGAGTAAAACGTAATAATAAGGCTCACAAATAAACCCCTGAGGAATCAGGAGAATAGATTAAAAGTGACATTAGAAAATACTTTGTTGCATATTAGAATTTTGTGTGTGTGTGTGTGTGTGTGTGTGTGTGTGTGTGTGTGTGTGTGTGTGTGTGTGTGTGTGTGTGTGTGTGTGTGTGTGCGCGCATGAGTGAAGGCCTAAGCTGGACCGGGAGATGTCAGGGTCAATCAGGTGATGGTCAGGGTGATGTGTTAGTCTCTGAGCAGGAAGCAGCTCTCAGTTCTCCCTGAATAAGTGGCATCTCTGTCATATAGGCTTTAAACTAGTCTGCTAATTGACAAAGACTCTACTCAGGGACACAAGCAACGCTCAGCAAATTTAACAAAGTGATCCACAGAACTGAAGGCACAGCACTGTTGTGTCTAACTAAGTTAAATTAGATTTTGGAAATGAAATCCACGAGGGTGTGCACTACTACACATGACACTTGTTTTTTGTCACATAGGTACACGAGAATGTTGAGAAAATCAATTTGAAATATAGTCCTTTATTTAGAACAGGCAGCACTGACTGTAAACAAAGAAATATTATACACTATGATCCAAAACACCTATATAATGTAATGGAAAGTATTAAACTAAATAGAGCTCTTAAAAGGTCACAATATGATTTTTCTTTGTCTTTCTTTTCCCCTGTAATTTCCACTGTATTGTGAACCCCTTTAAAATCCACTGTATGTTAGGGGGTTCCCTGTATGTTAGGACAATAAACAGCATCCACTCATTGAACTACAGGTTAATTAAATCTCCTTTAGTCGATGATTTGTTCAGCTCTGCTGTGGAAAAGAGCGGTACAGGAGGTTATTTGCTGGGTGACTATTTTACATTGAGCCAGGTTTTGGATAAGATTATTGAACGGTAGCTGGTTCAATAATCACCCTCCGCTGTTCATATCCATATGGATATTTGATTTTTCTTTTTTTCACATTGTTGACAATATTTGCACTGACTTTCATTCTCTTCAAGTCTGCTGCAGAAATCTACAATGTTTACACCCTACTACAGTACCACATCACACTCTTATGTATTATTTTCATCGTGCTCTTATTCTGTTTTTTTTAGTATACTTCTAACTCTCTTTGGTGCTGGAATACTCTCAGAGATGAAGAAAGTGATCTATCTATCTATCTATCTATCTATCTATCTATCTATCTATCTATCTATCTATCTATCTATCTATCTATCTATCTATCTATCTATCTATCTGTGTGTCTGTCTGTCTGTCTGTCTGTCTGTCTGTCTGTCTATCTCTATCTATCTATCTATCTATCTATCTATCTATCTATCTATCTATCTATCTATCTATCTATCTATCTATCTATCTATCTTAATTTTCTTTTAATTTTAAAGAAACTATTTACTATTGGTCTAACAAAAGAATTCTTAGAAGTACTTAAAACAGTATTTTCTTCCCAGATGTAAAATCTTCTGAAAGAAGATTGCACAAGTCATTCGGATAATAATAATAATAATAATAATAATAATAATAATAATAATAATAATAAAATATTCTTTTATTTTCTATTATACATATTCTTTCCAAAGATTTTACATATTATATATTATACATATATATATATATATATATATATATATATATATATATATATACACACACACACACACACACACACACACACACACACACACACACACACACACACACACACACATACACACACACACACACACAGATTTTTTGCTATATGAGGTGACAGTAAAATAGATCTGACAGACGTTTTGTGAATGCTTGTCTGTATATAAATATATGTACATATAGGATGGGTAGACAGACCCACCTTTCCAACCTGTTTTATTTTAACCGTGGCCCGCCTACCAAGTTGAATAGCCCTTTTCTATAACATTCGTGCCACACATTACTCACCACACATTTAGTAGAGTTACAAATATTTTCTTTCCTCCGCTAGAGGAAATAACCTGAGGTGCGTATTTAAAGTCTCGATTTTGTCCCTGTCCAAAGCTAATGCAAGCAAAATGACTACATATGTAGCAGTTAAACATTTGTGCCAAGACAAAAACTTGTGTTTTTTTAAAAAGAAATCTCTACCGATTGTAAAGCAAAGCCATTTTAAAAGTCATGAAAAGTTGAGATCTTGTTTTCTTTTATATATATGCAACCTTGTAGAGTGTAAAAATCAATAAAATGTGTGCTCAGCATCATTTGCTCATTAAAGGTAAAGTCAGTTGATGACAGTTAGTGCTGTATCCTGTTTAGTGTGTGTAGAAGTGTGGTGAGGTATGTTTTGTAGTATCTACAGTATGTGTCCAAGTGCTACGTTACCTGCAGTGTGAACGTGTCCCCACTCCATCCTCACTGGGGCTGTACACGTGGAACACATCAGCCACAGAAAAGAGCTCGCTTTGTTCCCTGTGTTTAAAAAGATCTGCATTAAACACATACACACACAGAGTGATGGAAGCAGCTCTGACATGCTCTGCAGCTGGCAGCCCAGGGGCCTGACGCTCAGTCTGCAGAGAGCTGTGGATCTGTGCTATGACACTGTGGGCATGGAGGTCTTGGCAAGACTTTGGCAAGAGTGCATTAACGCATTAGTGCCTTTGGAGCAAAAGCTTTTGATTTATCTTTTTGCCATGTAGTGCAAAACATTACTTCAGGTTCCAGCTGGCAGTGTTGTGTGACAAATCTGATTCTGTTTTCACAGAAAAAGATGTGCCGTCTCCTCAAAGAGTCACCTTGGCTCCATCTCTAAAGGAGAGAATCTCATTCCGAGACAATCCAGTGCAGCTGAGTGGAGGCTGGGGTGGAGGCAAGAAGAGATCTAAAGCAAACAAGTTCACATAACCTTTCTACAATACATATACAACATTTTTTCCCCAATGCCTTGTACATTTATTTACCCATGTGGGTGTATGCATGTTCTGTGGATGATGAATGTGTGTTTTTTAGTTTAAGCGCTTATGCTCTTTAAACCCTAATAAGCCCTAATAAGTCTTATGATGCTCAGACGATCTCCTCTGAAATTTCCTGCAGCTTCTGTTTCACAAAAATTCAGCTTTTTCTGCTGTAAATTAATTAGAAGCAATGGATGAGGTATAACCCAAATATCCACAGGCAATCTCAGGATGTGTGTTGTTCTCAAATATCAGTGACCATGGAAAACTGTGGAATGTGTGGAAACCATTTTTGAATGACATGCTTAATATGCAAACAAAAGCAGGCACTAGGAAGCAGTACATTGTTCTTCTAAGCCACTTGGACTTTATTGCTTTATTTATACATTATTTATACTGTTGAGTTATTAAAAATTAAAAATCAATTAAAAATGATGGTAGTTGAAATCCCTGAAGAACATTTATTTTTTTGATGAAACCTGAAAGCCAATAAAAAATCTTTTGCACAAATCTCTACTCCAATAAGTCATTACAGAAAATAAATCACTCTGGAGTCTTTTTGACATTTTGTCAGACATTTATGATCAAATGTATGCATTACAAAATTTGGCATTTAGTCTTTTTTTATTTCACAAAAATCAGTGACTGCCTGAACTGCCTTGTGGTTCAAGCAGGCACTGTCTGGACAGCAGCCCAAACCTGATAAGATAATTCGTGTAAAAACAAATAGCCTGTAGTAGAGAAGTAGGGTGCCGCATTAGTGCACAGCATGTAGGATATTTATGTTCTTCCCTTCACTTTCATGTGCTTTACTTATGTTTTGGCTTTTTGGTCAAACAGAGTTTTGGCTATCTGTCAGATTCCTGCACACAGTGAGCTAAAACAACTGGCCACCTATTACACTTCCACCTCCAGTACAGGAGAAGACTTATGTACTGATTTATGGTGCTTAATATACACTAG
>JAUCMX010000004.1:12096922-12194422 GCA_033459395.1 Hemibagrus guttatus
AACGTATCCAGCAGCAAGAAGAGACGCCACCGGACCACGTTCACGAGTGCCCAGCTCGAGGAGTTAGAGAAAGTCTTCCAAAAAACGCATTATCCAGATGTGTATGTGAGGGAACAGCTGGCCATGCGTACCGAGCTCACCGAGGCCAGAGTGCAGGTACTGCTCTTAAATCTCATGCATGTATGCCTCACGACTTACTACAGAAAAGATTTATTTTGTACACTGCCCTACGCTGATTTTATATCTAATTATTTATAACAATTTTCTTTATAAAGCACATTTACAACAACTTTGACTAAAGTGACAAACATATCCTTCAGTTAACGCTGTTTGTTTGAGTGCAAAAGTTTGCACACCCTTAACACAAATTAGTTTTTTCTTTTTCTTTTTTTTTTTTGTTATTTATTATTACAAATAAAAAAAAGTTAGGCAGAAAGAAAATGTGGATCCAACAATTTTAATTTATCTTCCTGAATTTTACATAAGTATAAATATTTTCCAATAACTTAGAACTTGCATATACAGAACTGCCTTCAACCTGTTTTGCATCCTCTGTTTGGAATTCTCTGAGTTGTAATTCAGTCCAGATCCACCATCTTTTCCTACGCTTATATCGTTTCTAACCACAGGACAATATTTGCCTGTTCTTCATGACCTGTCTGCTCTAATATAAACAATGCACTCATGTCTGGAGGCATATTTTCCACGCAAAAACTTAATTTTCAATCTCTTCTAGATTTTGGATTATTGCCTTGCATGATAGACCAACGTTTCTTTGCAAGACTTTTTGCTGTAAAATTGCGGTAAACTTTGATGGAAAGTATGTTGATGTGAAACTAGAAATGGCGCACACAATGTCCATTCAGCTATTGACAAAATCTAGGGAATAATGGCATGGTTGGAGCTTGAAGTTTTAAAGATGCATGTTTAAAACATACAAGTAAAGTCGACCTGCAGTATTAGCAGAAATATTCATAGTGATGCATTTATAAAAGACAGATGTTGATTTTAAAATGCTTACGTGCAGAACCATGGATGGAGTCTACATGTCTAAATAACTATCTGTTCATTGTTTTGTGTGTTTTCTCCTTCAATTTATAAAGGTGTGGTTTCAGAACAGAAGGGCGAAGTGGAGAAAGAGAGAGCGCTATGGACAGATCCAGCAGGCTAAAAGTCATTTCGCAGCCACGTATGACATTTCAGTGCTACCCAGGACAGACAGCTACTCACAGGCAAGTGTAGCTGTTTATTCATTTATTTACAGACTAATTTATAAATCCTATAATTTATAAAATCCTCATGCGAAAACCACTGTCTCTTTAGGGAGTTTATTTGTGCATTAGTCTCATTGAGATGCTACTCATTTGACAGGGAAATAAAAATGTTGTGATTAGAATTGATGCATCATATGATGTGCTTCATTAAGTTTCATTAAGTTTCTCCTCATGCAATAAGCTACATCTGATTTTATAAAGTGGTTTATTTTTTTATATTCTGAAATTTTAATAGATTCTGTTTTATTTATTTATTTATTTATTTATTTATTTATTTATTTATTTATTTATTTTTAAAAAAACACTTTTATTCAAGGGTTATTCTTTACTGATTGTGTAGCAGCTTGTCTTTTGCTGAGACATTGTTATTCTTTAGTTTCTGGCTAGGGTGACATCTGTTTCAGCTTCTACTATGGTTATCTATACCACACTGCATTTCTAGTATTCAGGTCATTTGGATTAACTTACGATCCCCAAAATATGGTAGATTTAAGATTACACTGCTAGAGTATTCAGTGTAATCGTCACTCTGTGAATAATAATTGCCACTTTGCACTGCAGTGGTTTTAGGACATCAGGCCTACAAGGGAAACATTTAAAATTGACTGTAGATTTTATCCAGTCAGGAGTAGGCTAGAAGAATAAAGTAAGAATAAAAGAAATGATCCATCGCTAAAATTATATAGTGTGCTGCCCAACAGTAAAATAAGGCTAAGAAGATGCTGAAGTGTCCAAAACAAAAAAGTGCTTTTTATTTTATGTGTAAAATAGAACAGAAAACCCGCAACCTTCTGCCTTTGGCTGTATAATAAACCTCCAACAAGATGCCCAATAGAATTAACTGAAAGTATGGGCCCTTAGCAGCCATCAATTAACATATAACCAATAAGTACAATGCACCTGCACCTCACGTGCCCTATGATGCACATCATCTCGTAGACTCTGTATATAAAGCTTAAATATAGGTTATATATAACATTTTATTGTTAACATTGGAATAGTTGTGAAATTACTGAAACGGGCTATAATAGAGTCGCACAGGACACCACAATAAACCAAGCCGCTGGGTAGCTAGGTGACATTTAAATGGGGTGCACTGCTCATGCAGTAATTAGCAAACAAAGAAAACAAACAAACAAACAAACAAACAAACAAACAAACACAACCAAACAAACAAACCAGCAACCAAACAAACAAACAAAGAAAACCATTATGTACCAGTCTAAAATGGAATATTTGGTGATAATAGTATAAATACACGACTCATTGAATGGATATTTTAGAAACAAATGCTGAATGTTTTAGAAAATAGGTCTGGAAAACCCCCCAAAACATAGTATAGTTTAACTGGTTCTTTGGGTTATACATGAAGTAATTAATCTAAACCATTGTGCCTAGCTCAGTTTAATTATTATGTTAATAGTTAATTTACGTTCTTTGAGAGGGACTGCAATTGACTGATGCTGGACAAGCTGGATCTCTAACCGCATGTTGCATTCACTCAAGTACATTGTTTTCCCTATGATACAGCTGATAAGCTGTTTCCACATATCTAGGCCTCAACTTTTGGCCTATCATAGTTTATCTATTTCCCTGATGTTACTTGAGTAGATTCTAAGAAAATATATTGTCAGTCAAAAGTTTATGAACCCTTGTATTCTTTTTTTGTGTTAAACTTCAAGAAACAGCTCAAGTCAATAGCTCTAAGACAAAACTTCTATCATCTATGTAGATTATTCAAATTAGACACTTTTAGAATACAACATATACATATTTGTCTAATGTCAACCAAATCAAAACAAATCTGGGTTTACAGTACTTACAACTGCACTTGACTTTATTAAAGCACTAATTTATCCCATTACAATTTGAGAGTGGACCACAAGTCATTAAATATATAGAGATATAGGTGTTTTATGGAATGCATATTTAATTGATCATTTAAATGGATAAATTGTAATAAAATGAAACATCCTCCACATGTTCAAATACATTTAACGTGCAGTGTAACCTGTGCTTATTTCCTGCAGCACAGACTAAAAGAGATATCATTTCTTTTATCATTGAACATATTTTTGACAAATTCTTTTTTCACTCTAAACAGATACCCAATAACTTGTGGCCAGCTCCAACCCCCAGTGGCTCCATGGTTTCCTCCTGCATGCTCCCGCGTGGTTCTCCACCATGTGTACCATCTCCATACCCCCACTCACCACGAGCACCTGAACACAATTACATTAGCTTCCCCAACCACCAGCAGAACCAGTTTGGTGTCAATCCCGTCTCCCTCAACAACTTCTTTACTGATTCGCTCTTGGCCCCGACACCAAACGGGCATGCGGCCTTCGAGAGCAAACCTGAGTTTGAGAGGCGGTCATCAAGCATCGCTGTCCTCAGGATGAAGGCCAAAGAGCACACAGCCAACATCTCATGGGCCATGTGATCGCTGTGCTCAGACTCTTATTCTAAACAGGATTCAATAATTTTAATGTATTGATAAAGACAATTTTTTTTTACTAAGAAGGACTCCCTGATCATTTGAACTGATCACTGACTGAAAAGGTTCCTTTGAGGAGCTTCAGTTTGAGCCAGCATCACTTTTCACTCTTTGAACAACGTGACAAAACTTTACTTGATTTACATATTATGTGTAAACGATTGTCTTATGAATGGCAACAAACTTTTGCAATAGTGTGCCTTATAATGTATGATGCACTTATGGTGGTGTGAAAGCAGTAACACAGGGAGCTTTAAGAGCTTAACTACATTCTGTACTCAGGACTTGGTGTGGATGTGATGTCCTTAAAATCTTACATAAGTCATTCCATGTGCCTTGAAGCAAAGCTGTGTCCAACTCATAAATGTAGCTGGCTCTGCCACAATCATCCACAATCAGAGGGGCACTCTGTAGGGATTGTATATCAGGAAAATTCTTTGGAGATTTCATAATTATTGTGATTTATATACTGTATCATGCCCCATTTTTGAGAAAAATCTAATGTTATACTCTAACCCTAGAATTTTTTTTTTTTTTTTTTTTAAAAACCTTAGATTTTAAGAAATTAAATTTTAACCTACCTTCAAGCCTATGGGGAGTTAATTAAAAAAAATGACATAAAGACCATTTCAGTGTTAAGCTTGTTCATTAATTCTTTAAGTGCTCCATCTTGTGAGGTATTGGCCTGTAGTGAATCCAGTGTCTATTCTGGGAGCACTGCTTGTGAAAGGGGCACATGCAGCAGATGAACTGGTTGTCATCATATACACACACCCACACACACATGCACAGATGCATGCACACACACACACACACACACACACACACACACACACACACACACACACACACACACACACATGCACACACACAGTTGCACACTCAGTCTTACTGACCAGTGCACCAGTCTACCTACTAGCATGTTTTTTGAGGTGGGAAGAAACCAGAGAACTTGGAAGGAACCCACAAGGACACAGGGAAAGCATGCAGAGAAATAAGCTCAGGTTAGTCCCTAGGAAGTCTTCTGTCATGAAGCGGAAAAGCTACGTGTTTATTGTTCATGTTAAATTTCCTGTTCAATGCAAATTTCCTATTCAATAACAATTTTGAGTATGTCCTGAAGTATAGCTACACTTCAGTCTCACTTTTGAGCAACATAAGTGTAATGGAACATAATTAAGCAATAAAGTTTAGTGTACTTTTCTCAGTACATTTTTACACTGATTGTATCTTATTGAATAAACGTGAACCTGTATTAGCTTCACAAATACTGTAAATGCAGTAGTTTCAACAGGCTGTTGGAACAAAACCTCAGTCTTCTGTATTAGATGTTAAAAAGATGACACACTGACTGCTGTATGCTTCTTCTTTCATATCAATTAAAATATTTCATTCAGTACTAAAGATGTAATTAGTTACTGCATAATATTTAATACTAAGATTAAAATTATAGTTTAATGATGTATTAGTTATATATATGCATATATTCTATTCAATTGAATTGAATTATATTTGTATAGAGCTCTTAACAATGGACATTGTCTCAAAAGTACAAAGTATAAAGGTACAAAGATCCAAGATTAATGTTAGACACACACACACACACACACACACACACACACACACACACACACACACACACACACACACACACACACACACACACACACACTTAACTTGGACTTTTTAGGCAGAGTTAATGAGTTAATGTGTTAAAGATTTAATGTGATCAATATGTTGTTTATATGCCACTAGATCTAAAACTAAGGAGCTACACCAATATATTGCTTAAAATTATATAAACAAAGTTACATTTCAGATGGCTCAATATTTTAAAGTTATTAGAGAATTGTGAGAATTATGACTTCTAGCCTCTGCCTACAATGTGCCAAATAAAACATTTGCTTCCAAGTGTACATTTCCACTGTTCAGTGTAGCCAAAAGCAGCATCAATTTCTAACCTTTATATGAAGTTAATCATATCGTAAGGCCCTAAAATCAAGATTTATGACTTAGTGCTGTAGCATCATGAGAGGATGAAATATCAGTAAATATTTACTGACACGATTAATATGCACTCTTATAATTATTACCACTACATTAACAATTATTTTTTGTTTTCGTATAGTATTGTTAATATAATAGACTCTGTGTGTGTGTGTGTGTGTGTGTGTCTGTAGATGATCCTGAATTCTTGAGCTCTGTAGCGATTTATCTCCTAATACCCCATCTCTGCACCACTGCTACTCTCTGCAGAGTGCCCGAGTGGTCCTCCCTGCTGTAGCACTACAAGACGGATGAAGCAGGACATGTGAGGAGTGCAGACAAGATCCATCAGCAGGGCTGAATAGGTTTGACCTGGCGAGGTGAGCCTCAGTCATTAATACCGAGGCACACACGTGTGGGGGAGGAGACGAGTTTCCCTGCAGCTTCATGCTGCAGCCCAGCTTTCAGGCCAACAACTGAGCTGCTCAATCTCATCACATATTTTCATCTGTTTTTCAAGTAAACTATGTGCTGTTAGTATGGAAAGCATATTCTCTCCAGTCCTATGCCTGGATTATCCGTCTTGCTTGGATTCGTTTTTACAAAGGAACTAGATCCAAATGGTTTTTTTGGCTGGGATTTGTGTCTCATACCCAGATAAGATTCTTGGCATCATTGTGAACAGCTCAGTTTTACTAAAATTCCAGTCATATAGTAGGTTTTGAAATAAATAGCACTGCATGATCTGAAACCTATTTTTAAGATCTAACAATGGACTGGCATCCCATCCAGGATGAACTGTCTCACGTCTCGATCCATAGTGGCCCAGAGCAGGATTTCTGAAAGTGAGTGACAATTGAGATTTTTGTTCAAAACGTTACATGTTCTTTGTACAAATTTAAAATAAAAATTTATGCTCTTTATACTATTTATACTCTTTATACTATTTACATCTTCCACTCAGTTTACATGCCTAAGGCAGATTTTCTCCACAAAATATGTATGGAATAAAATATGATTTTGAGGGGTTTGTATTATAGGAAAATAATCTTTGCCAATTTGGTATGATTTGTGTGTTTTTTTTATTCAACTTACACCACATCAGTGGGCCAATAATTAAAATCCTTTTTCATTATGATCGCATGTTCAACATTCATAGCTATAACTCATGTTATAGCAACCATAAACAGCCTCTCATGACACACACACACACACACACACACACACACACACACACACACACACACACACACACACACACACACACACATACACACACACATAATACAATGTCCTCTGTCTTGAACTTGCCATGGTGGAAGACATACTGACTGTTACAAAATGCTTACACTGGAGACTCCTTCCATAGATGTTAAATCAGCATCTTGCAAAAAAATTCATTATATCCGTGATGATACTTGATTCTTTGTTTATGTTTGTAACACCACATTTTAATCTATTTATTATGAGGTTTTGATTATGTAGAGTATCTGCCATACATATCCCTGAAACAATACAGTATATGTATGTCTGTGTTGCTACAGAAAATTAACCACCTTCTGAGCAGATCTGAGAAGTTCTGTGGCAGAAATCTACACATTATTTTACATCATTTTGTTTATAATTTTGTTTCAGACCTGAAAAAATAATTGATATTTCTATATTAATGCAGCAGGACTACATTTTCAATGATTTTTACAGTCCAAACTGTGATAGAGTTAAAATACATTTTATTTAATACATTTATATTATAATATATTATATATCAATTATTATTATTATATCATAATACAATAAAATGAAGATGCTGAATTGTAAACAGGAAAGACTAATAACTATTCAAGGTTCAATATTCAAACACTGAAGGTATTAAAAAGTATTTTACTTCCCCATATGTGTATTTTTGTGTTACCAGTTTAACTTGAGTACAGCTGTGGGCTATAGGCATTTTAACACTTATTATGATGCTCAGAGACTCCTACTGATGCCATGAGACACTCCTGGCTGGATTGTGAGAGACATCACGACACTCCAGGTGTCTCCTCCTAATGAGACAGAACACACCAAGCATTCATGATAAATGTTTCTTGCTCCTCATCCAGAAACTCTCTGGACGCTCCAGAACTGAATGATTTTGCTCTAACACTTATATGAACTCATGAGATCCTTTCTTTGTGTGAGGGGTGTTAAAGCAGGGGAAACACTAAGATGTGTGAATTTCAAGAGCAGGATTGGACCAAAATGAGAAGACATATATTCTTTTGTGCAACATCATATCATGAAACCAAACAAGGAGCTTAGGGACTTACTGTAACAAGCCCAATATGTACTGAGCCCAAGCAAGGCCCCTGGCATTACATCTGGCATGACTTGTTTTTATTTCGATCCAAGCCTTACATACACTCTGTGATGGAGCTTCCATCCGAGCCCCATCACTCAGGAAAACTCCCAGCATGAAGCAGGCCCTGGTGTTTTTAGAGCCTGCCGAGCTCGGGGCCGGCGATCGCTCTTCTCTCGCAGACGTCTCTGTCTGTTCAGCAGGAGCAACGCTGCTCGCTGCAGCACACAGCTTCATGATTTATGAGCCGCTTCCAAGAACCACTTCTCCTGTGCAGTGGAGACCAAATGACTTATTGCGTGTGATGTGATTTTTTTATTGGCTTCTCACACAGAGCTGTGCCGCATCTGAGGGCAGTATGAAGTCATATAGATTAACTCTAACACTTGTGGCTAAGATGCGTGTGAACACTGGTAAATAAAAACGTCAGCATGAAGAGTGGATGCTGTCACTACGTATTCACCACAAGTTCAAGATGGTGGACATTTTCTCTTTTTTTTTTGTCCTGAGTATTGATGAGTTTGATTCATTTCTCTAATAACAAGAACAGTTACGTTCTTTCATACCCCAATACTGTTGAACTGATGGGAAGGTGTTGATTCATTTTCCTTAACCGCATGATTCAAACAGTTGTGCAGGTTGCAACAAATCACACAGCAACACATAATAATGATAAATAACTCAAATGGATGCCCTGATAATTAATACTAACTATAAATAAATATAACATTGTTAACAAATGTGTAATCACTGTTATGGTCAAGAGATGTTTATTCAACAATATAGAAGCAGTCTCCAGTGTCAGTGCTTTGACATTCAGTAGGTTTTCCACCACAGGAAGCATCAATACAAAGGAATTTCACATTCCAGTTTCTTAGAAACATGATACGCTACAATAATAAAAAAAAATCTTATTAACTTCAAGAGAAAAAGAAAGAGGTTAGATAGATCGATATAAATAGATACAACTTTATTGGTATTGCAAAGTACAGGTACATAGCAACGAAATGGCATTTAGCATCTACCAGAAGTGCAAATAATAGAAATTGTGAAAAAGTGCAGATAAATATGTAAATATGTACATCAATAAATAAGGCTTTGTCAGTATGTGCATAGAGAAGTATGTGCAAGTTAAGTGCAAGTAAGTGTAATTATATATTGTGCAAAATGTGTGCATTATGTACATTGTATGTACAACAGTAACATTTAGTAACAGAACTACAATTTATAGCTACTATAATGTAAGTGATAACAGGAACTAACTTGTCTCACAAACATTCCACTGCATAGAATTTAATCGAATCGAATTTAATTAAGATATTAAACCATAATATCTTACTCTTTAAAAAAAGAAAAAAGAAAACTGTAATAATTGGCATGACGCTGCAGTATAAGAGGAGTAAAACAGTTTGAAAGGTACTAAAATTGGACAATTATGCCATCCTGTTGTTTATTATTTTTTGCACACCATATGATGTTTTATTCCTTATAGACAACTCTTATATACATTTACATGGTAACATGGCTCATGGTATCTAAATGAGAAAGAACAGCAGCTTCAACTATAATACAGTTATTCTGATTACATTTACTACTTAACTTAAGACAGTCACATTTAACACCTGAAAGAAATGTATTGATTTTATTATAGGGGTTATAAATCAATCCTATACAAGATGCTTCTTTTTATTTTCTCTTTGAGTTATTAAGACAAAAACAAACAAACAAACAAACAATCAAACAAACAACAAAAAAAACCTAACCAAAAACTGCAATTTGTCTTGCTATGAAGAAAGTCCTCGGTCCTGAAGATGGTTCTGTGGCTCGGACACTGGAGATTCCTTCCATAAACATTAAATGAATGTTTCCTTACAGAAATGTTCATCATATCAGTGATTAGACATCATAAATTGTAACATAACATTAAAAAAATTTGTTTATTATGAGCTTTTGAATATGTAGCTGTCCATACAAGTGATATGGTCCATACAAGTGCATAGCGTAGACATTTTGTTTTTGACAAACAAACACACACACACAATAATTTTGTTTTTGACAAACACACACACACACACACACACACACACACACACACACACACACACACACACACACACACACACACACACACACACACACACACACACACAGAAAAGTGAGAGCAGACAACTCATCCCCTCAGTTAGCTGTTAAGGATGAGTCAGACAGTGAGTGCTGATGTGCAGTGTCCTCATGAATAGCGAGATGAGGCTGCTCTGCTGCGCCTGCTGAGATAATGATGTTTACTAATGCCATGACAAACAGAAGCAATAAACACGCAATTAATTATCCGAGACAAACAAACTCAACACGTGCCAAAATTTGCTCTGATGTTCATGCATGAGCCAACAAATTACGGGCCTGTGAAAATGATTCATTCTCCTGATCAGTATTCTACACCTAATTTTAATGGAATTCAAAATGTCACATTTCTGGCTCATCAGGTTCTGGCTGACACGTGACTGAATATCAAACTTTAGCATCAGTTTATATCTGTAAGATCCGCTAGTTTTGTTATTGCTGAGCACATTGAACCCGTTCATGCACTAGCCTAGTTACTATAATATTAATATTTCAATAATCTACCCTATGACTTAATAAAGCACATACACTTACAGACTCAGTAAGTTTTGCCATTAGCTTCTCTAAAGTAAAAACCCATATCAGATGATGACAGATGAGTGACCCCCCACCCCTGTAATTAGCATCCAGCAGGACTCCCAGCAGGAACTCTCTCTTCTAAAGCCTGGCTTTTTAAAGCCCCCAGTCCCCATCATTTGCAATAACTCAATGGCTTAGTGGTCTACAAGGACCCTTGAGCTTCTGCCTATAATGTTTCAAGACACGACACATTAACTCAGTAAGCTTTCTTCTTCACTTTTAGCATGCAACACAAAAAGACTGCAAATCTGGTAAATTAAACTGGATTTTTGTTACTTTTTTCCATGAAACACTTCTTTTGTAATTTGATAAGAAGGCAAATAATTAGGAGTTTAAGATAAATTGAATATGCGTCTGTCACATTTATTGTCACATCTTCTTTTAAATAACCTGCCTTTATTATAGATATATATTACTACAGCATTACTGAAAATCATGAGTAAACAGGCTATATAATGCAATGTAGTGTTTCTTCTTCTACAGCTAAACTCAATACTCACAGTAACATTTCAAACACCTTAAGGCACATCATTCTGACTCAGTGATAAACGTGGTGTGTTGATGGAGACAGCGACCTGTCCTTTGATGATAAAATGTGCATTTTGAACCTCCCGCTACATGTAATCTCTACAGGCTGGACAATGACATATCACCCTGTCACAATCTCATGAACTAATGGGGGAAGCGTTCATTTTCTTATCATGTATATTGATGTGATTGGGTGACCCTTTGGTCATCTGAGGACTATCAACTTTGTTAGACTTTGCCTTCCCCCAACAGGACTTTGAAGTTCACTTCCCTCTGTTGAAACTTCTCAATGGTGAGCAGAGCTGAATAAAAGAAAAGAAATAAAAAGAAAATCAATAATTGGTAAAAAAATGTATAATAATGTATAATAAATTGTATATATGGTCATGTCACTAGTTCATTAAGTTCTTGTGTTTAGGTCATTTTTCTCAAAGATTCCTTATAATTTGAACTTGGTTGGTAGAATTTAGGGTAGAATTTAAGTTTTAGTGTATATTGTTTTATTATGGCATATATATAATGTTTTCTCTCTCTACACCAGTAGAGCTTGTGGTGAGCATTAAAGAAGCTTGGAAAATGTTGGAAAACAGCAGTGATTAGAGGAACACATACTGTCATCTGCACCTAGACCGCAACCTGGATTACAATCACCTCATTAATCTTTACGAAGGGAGTATAATAGCACTGCTCAGAGATAAGATTAGCCAGATAATTCAGCCCAAATGGAAATGAAGAGGGTTACAGTGTAGGGTACTCATAATACACAGAAGGATGAACTTTTTCCTTTAAATTCTGGAAAATACTAGATAAATCTATTAAAACAAGAAGCAAACAAATCAAGCAACGAGATCAAAAAGAAGCTAATGATGTCATAATTAATATTATTTAATGTACCTTATTATTTTCATCTGCATTTCAGCTGAAAAAAGCTTCATCGTGTGAAAATATCTTTAATAGAACTACTGTTCTATCGATGTTTAATCACAAGACTATACATTTTAAGATCGGATAGGACTTACTCCGTTTTATCTTCTGGCCTTATCAGCTGTTCTCCATTATTACAACTCCTAGTTTTTTCTACCTGCTTGTTTATTTATTGAAGTCACTGAGTAAAGGGATAAGATCTCTGGGTTCCTCTGTGTGTCTTCGTTCCCTACTCAGAGCCATAATCAGCTGTTGACAGACAGCAGAGCTCAGCGTGATGCCCACAACCCTCTCGGGTGACGGATCTGCTCGAGAGGTATGTGTCACAGAAGCTGGCATCATGGTGCACAACAAACAGCAGCCTGCTGACAGCCACTGGGTGTCTTTAATCAGGCGATGGGAGAGGAGCAGAGACCCAATCACTAATCACTGTGATTACACAAGCAACTTTGTTGAGGTGATTAGAGGAGTTTAGGGGCTCGGGTTTATCCCCACACTGGTCCTGAGGGAATCTGCCAAGGAAGCTAGTCTCAACCTGGCAATGTTGAGTTAATACATGCATGCAACTACCAGAATTACACTGCATGGCATTTCCTTTTGCCAAAATAAATACTGTATATTGTTTATGTGCATGAATGGAAAGGTGTCCTAAATCAGTCAGAAGCATTTATTATTAATTGTTCAGAAAGTATGATTGCGGAGATGGAATAAATAACTATAGGGTTTTTATCAGTGCACAAAATGCTTAACCAAAAGTCAAATTACTTACTGAATCATCGATGAATTCACAAAAATAAATGTTTCACAAAATATAGCATGTAAGAGATCGCCCTCTATAGGTGAATATACCACTGATGGGACAACATTAAGCACACTGTTCCCCACCGCTGGTAGTAACACAAGTTAGCATTTATTAATACTACACACAATCCACATATCCATATCCATATAATCCATATATTATTACTGAATTAATTCACTCACTGATGCTTAGTGCATGAGCAGTATAAGTCATATGTCAAATGACCAGGAACTCTTTTTTTCTCTTCACCATCTTCTTGACACCTAAACTAGAGATACTGGAGCCAACAGTAACAGAAGGAAGCTGTGGATCGGGAGATGTGTGCTTTAATGAGTTCCCATCTACCTCACCACAACCTACATCACTGTCCCTCCTTCAACAGTCCAGTGTCATCTGGGTTTTACTCGAGGAGGACACAACATCAGATATGTGTGGGTGTATCCAAGAACTCACTGTTCTTGGACAGGAACTGCAGGTGGTTGAAAACATACTGAAAAGACAGGAGACGCACAGTGAAGAGCTGGTTGAGAAACAGGTTGCACTGGCAAAACTACAATTCACCAGCCCTTCCATGTTAAATATCAGTTATATTTCCTTCATAACAAGGTTAGATACTGATGGGCTTTATAATGAATTCTGTCTAAAGGATACAAATTCATTCATTTTTTGTGCTTACTTTTCACACACAGATATCAAACACCACACTTTTGCTACGTTTTTTTTGTGTACCTGGCTCCCAACGTAACCTGCTGATGTCCTTCTCTCTTCTCTACTGGTTGTACAAGAGAATTGTTTTCTTCATCTGTTTCCTCGTCTTCCTCTTCATTTGCTTCATTGGGAGGGTGTGTGCCAGCATGCACCATAATGTTAATATAGCAGTCAGGTGAAAATCCAAGCCCTAAGTGACGATCTGTTTGGCTAATCATATGTTAGCAATAAGTATCAACATTATCACTGTCTACTCTTAGATCACTTTATTGGCTGTTAATGTACAGTATATATGTTATTTCCTCATGTGCCAATAATTAATTCATGCTTTCACTGATCATTAGAAATGCATTACATAAATATTAAAATAACCTGTTTTTTTTAATTTATTTTATAAACAGTACTGGGGAATGTGTAACATTTTCACTGATTAGTTTAATTTTCCTTTCAGTGTCTATTTCAATATAATGTTGATTTTGTGGAAAGTATTTTTTTCTCCCTTAAAAGTTTAGTAACTAAGCTACAATAGATACGGAAGTAATCAAGCATGACACTTTTAAGCTGAGGAAATTCTTCACTGATTAACTGACTCTGTTCCTCTCCCATCTTTTCTGATTAGTTTTCATGAATGAGCGCTGCTCTGATTCAAACACAGCCAAAATAACCCAGTGCACACTGAGGCACTCTTAATTAGAAAAGAAAAAACCCGAAGCACTTTAAAATCAGAGAAATGAAACATTAAGTTAAGCAATTTGCCTTATGTTCTCCATTTAAGCCTTTTTTCTTTTTTTTGTCAAAAACTGAAGGAGCCTAAACAAGCTGCAAAAATGTTGAATACAGTTAATCAATGGAGACAAATGAGCTCACACTTAAGTGCTTCAGTTGTAGACCATCTTAAGACAGTAACGTGAATTTCTTTGCTTCTTTGCCAAAATATGTTCCTTTGTTCTTGTTGTGCAAGTCCAATTTTAATTTTTATATATAAACAATTACATTTAAAATATGCATGAATTATAATAGATACTAAACAAATAATAAATAGTAATAATAAATACCAAAAAATTATAATACTTATTTCCTCTTACAGTATATCAAGAATACAACTAGCTTTTTTCCCCCCATTTTATCCACATGCTCAACCTTATAGTTTTAAAAACTTTAAAATCCAAACACTATAATATCTAATACCTATACAATAGCTGTGCCTCTAAGTGCCTTATTCTCATGTATACAACACTGTGAAAACAACTGGCGCATTTTGCCTTAGAAGGTACAAGAGGAATAAAATGCTAGCAATGTAAAATTCTCTTTTAATTGGACAAACTTAAAAATGCCCCTTTATTCAAAATAAACTCCAACTGCACACCTGCTATTAATGGAGACATTGTGGTATTAACATATAATAAAGATGAAAACGTAAAAGTGAAATCACATTTTATGAAAATTCCTGGAAAGTGCAGGTGAGGGAGACAAAGCTCCCAGAAGGTGGCGGTGTTTGAGTAAAGCAAACTGAGTGACACTTGAGAAGGATTTAATTTCATTCAAATTTATAGCTGGATGGATCCTACCATGTCATATATCGAATTAAAATTGTTACTAAAAGGCCAACTGGTTTTAGGTATCATTCCCCTGAGATCATCAAATGAAATTTAAAAATCATCAGAATAAAACACTGCAGACACTGGGATCAAATTCATGCAACAACAAGGGCTTTAAAAGCAGTTATGCAGATCCAATTATTATCTACAGTCCAGATCTGAAACTCTGAGACATTAGGGAGTGTTTATTCTAGTGTGAGACTTTTATAGCATGTGATTTAGGTTTGTCCCGGTCACAAAAACACACAGTATCTGATATATTAAACTTCCAGGTTACAACCAGCATGCCTTCTTTATATCACTTCGGAAGGCCAAAGCATAGGAAAAGACAGTGTTTTTCTTTTTACATGTATTCACTCATCCCTCTTTAGTCACTGCTTTATTCTGGTCAGAGTGGGACACTATACACACACTTTCAAACATTCTTAATTGTTTATTCAAAAATAATTTCTTCATTATTAATATGACTGTTAATATGACTTATTGTTTCTCTTTTAGCCCACATTTAAAATCTTTAATCTGTATTTTATTGTAACATGTTTTTTCCTCCCTCTTTCTGTCTAGGCTGCAATTTTATTCTTTCCGCCTTAGACTGCATTACCTGATCCTATGGGAGGTGCTGCTCCTTGTGCTTGTTCCATTTCGTCCCATTAAATTCTGCTTGATGATGTTTTCTGCAGGACTTGCCAAAACCTCTGTGTGTAGTGTCCCAGGAGTACTGGTCTGAATGGACTCACCTCCAGAAACATCAGCTCATCAGCATTCAACACACTTCCTGCTGCAGTGGGCTTATCAATGGTGCATATGCACCTCTGTTTTTGAGCCTTCATCTATAATGCAAAGCCACATGCGTTATTTTCCTTTATGACCTGAATGATCGATATAATTTGTGGAACTGTCAATATGCTTCAGTTCTGCATTCATGTATTCAAATATGGACCATATGAATACAACTTGCCTGACAACTTTCCTTGTTTTCTGTACATGAGCTACCAGAGACTTTCACAGTCTAATAATTATAATAATAATAAAAATAATTTAAAACACAATATATATACACATATATATGTATAATATCTTTTTAACATACGCATCAGATTATTTGCTGTGAACACAAGCCTTGAAAATTGTTTTAAGCTTTTGTGGAAAGAAGCACAACGGCACCACCAATGGATATAAGACACCCCCCCCCCCCATTGTCTGTACGGCTTATCCGATCTATCATCAGGTCACGGGGAGCCTGTGTCTGTCTCAGGCATCATCGGGCATCAAGACAGGATACACCCTGGATGGAGTGCCAACCCATCGCAGGGCACACTCACACACACACACACACACTCATTCACTCCCGCCATCACACACTACGGGCAATTTAGAGACTCCAGTCAGCCTAGAAGCATGTCTTTGGACTGTGGGAGGAAACCGGAGCACCCAGAGGAAACCCACCAAGCGTGGGGAGAACATGCAAACTCCACACACACAGTGAGATTTGAGGCTGGGGCTGATTTTGTTCTTTCCCAGACGGTAGATTCATACAGCATTGACAGGAATGTCATATCCATTATGCAGAGTGACTATTTTTCAGTCTGCATTCCTAACATAAATAAATAACTCCTCGTGAGCAGTGATTAAGAAAATACAGCAGAAAAAAATAGAAATACAGTTTGGTCATGGTTGTAATGAACACTGAGGTGGATTATTTACTATATCATCCCATGTTCCACCCAAAATGCCTTTTTCAGGAGAAGATAAAATATCTAGACTAAGCACACATCCAGTCCAATTAAAGTCCATAAAAGGACAGGCAATAAAACTGGATGTCTAATGTTTTTTGTCTGGCATTACAGACAAAAAAAGAGAGAAATGACGAATGCTGCTGCCAGTTTGCGTGTGTGTGTGTATGTGTGTGTGTGTGTGTGTGTGTAAGAGAGAGAGAGGGGGGGGAGAGAGAGAGAGAGAGAGAGAGAGAGAGAGAGAGAGAGAGAGAGAGAGAGAGAGAGAGAGAGAGAGAGAGAGATTGTTTGCCCCCATGCAATTCTTATTTTGTCATCGAAGAGAGCTCATCATATAACGCATATAACGCATTGCTCAACTATAACAGTTTTGTTGCCAAGCTATGACAAGCCAAGACAAGCTAATATGCCAATTCATCCAATCCAATCAAAGTAATAATTACACAAAAGGACAGACAACAAAGCTATAAGTTTAATGTTTTTGCCTTTAAAAAAAAAAAAAAATTAAACCCAACCAGCCACCAAACAAACAGACAGAAAATCATGCAAAAATTCTGCTGCCTATGTGTGTAAAAGTGTGTGGAATAATTTGCCACACATCACTCTTATTTTGCCATTCAGTGTGATCTCATCATACAATACATCTTACAACTCAGTTTTGTTGTAAAAACACCTATGTAGATATGATCATGATATATATAATGTGATGTCACGGAAGTATTTTATATGATTGCAATTTATGTCGTTTGTGGTTTTGTGCAATAGATATTAACAACTTCAAAGCTATTATACTGCTCATCATTTTTATTAATTATTGTCAAATGCAAACACACTTTTCCTGTATAAGACAGCACTATGATTTCTCCGTGTCCTCTCTGTCTCAGATACTTTTTTAAAAACGTGTGTGTGTGTGTTCATTCCTTATACTGATGCTATGACTCATCTCAGTTAATCTGTTTATGGGAAGTAGTACATTATTTTGAATAAGCTTCAGATGTTTAATATGTATGAAACTGAAAAAAAAAAAAGTTCTCACTGCTTTCTGTGACATTCTTTACATTCTTCAACGGTTATTATGTCTGTGATATTTACTCTAGAATGAAGTGATTGCTCTCATTGTTAATGATTGTCCTGCTTGATGCTATTGAGTGTGTACTCACTGACTTTTTGTGCATGAATGCACTGGCACTCTGGAATTGAGAGACTGTTTGGCTGTTATTATTTAACTTTAATCCTTCCTGTAGACATTAAGAAAAGGTTTAACTAGTCATCATTTTTCTGCCTTAGGCTTCCTCCTCTGCATTCATTTCAGTCTGGATGAATCATTGGCAATATTCTGTCATCTCTGTCTTATGTGCATAATGTATAAAGGCCAGTGTATAAAGATGTAAAGCCTCTCAGGTCTGACTATACACACACAGACAAAATCCATCTGCATATACTGCACATTTATTGTCAGCGCTGAATAAAGGTCTATTTATTTGCTCCGGAAAGTTCCTGGCTACCCACAGTCGGTCACAAATATGGCTGCACAAATCATTGTTTGTTTGTTATAACTGGGTTTAGTTGAATAGGGTAATTTGATGAACTGCATTTGGTCTGTTGCTGTTTGTTCTGCTATACCCCCCTACACACGTTACCCACACACTCTTGCTGTTTCACTTTTTCTCTTTTTTTTTGGTAGCCATTCTGGGTCTGTGTGCCCATACTTCCATCAAACAGCAAGCAATCAGAATAAAATATCAAAAGTGGCCTGCAATGCGATTGACCTTTCGGGGAGATTCATGCCCTAGGCCTGCTCTCAGTTCCTAACATACCATTAACCTTATCTCACAGGCTAATAATGGACTCCTAACTGCTGCCTTCCCTCCACTTGCTGCCTGCTGATACCATCCATCCTCCCTGTATTTGGCTTCCTAGACTGTGGGATTGATTGAAGTCTTTACATTGTTTTCTTTAGCTTTTGCTCTCTTTAACAGCTCACAGCAGCAGCTGGCCAGCAGGGGGCGTTTTGAATTGAATGTCCCTTTTTGGCATCGTATTGAGCTTGTCCTGCTGTTTTTTTTCTCAATATCACGAGTTGGTGTTGTCACTAGTGGTTCAAATATGAAAAGACATGGGTAACTGCTAGACACTAAGTGGCAGGGAGGTTTTTGTTTCTGTATCTAATGAACAAAGAGCAATCAATTCCTTTCATATACAGTATAAGGCTTTATTGTGATTGTGGGAATAATACCAGACATTTTGGTCAGCTGCCATCATTTTAAAAAAGATCTTTCTGAGTGATCTCCATGTGCAATCATAAAACCCAATTCTCTGCATAGTTTCTAGATAATTAAAAAACATATTTAGCTATGAAACTAAATCAATTAATAAAGCTTAAGCATAAAAAAGTGCCTATAATTTTATTACGTAGTTATTTTGTGCCGTTTTGAAAAAACGGTGAGTACAGACACCAGATTTCATGCCTGAATATTAATTTTTTTAATTCGTAGTTGCTACAACAACCAGAGAAAGAAATTAAACTTGACTTCCTTTTGACTCTTGAACTGGGTATGCATGTGTAATGATGCTGTAACTATATAGTGAGCTTTTAAATAGCACTTTCTGCTGCACAACACACACATGGAGGTGAAATGTGATTGAAATAAAAAGTTTTTCTAGTAGTTAGAAAAATTAGCAAGACAGTAGCTGTTTTAGAATTGAGAAAATAAGAGTATATGGAAACATTAATGAGACTGAAGAAAATTCTGTGCAGCACAGAGCAGAAACATAAAACTCCTGCTAATGCACAATACGTCACCTTGTGGTTAAACATATTCAGTAAAAACAAAGATGCTAATCAGACTCTAATAAATTTTTTAACATGCAGTATGATGACAAAACACGACGGTGACATTCCCTCTACAGGAACATATATGGTCGTTCAGTTCCCTTAATTTGTGTTAATTCAATTCATTATGTGGCTAATTATCTGGCATATACTATTACTAACCATTCCAGCTACCATTTTCTTAGGCTACTCATTTAAGTATATAGACAAACAAAACATGGGATCAACAGTGAGCTGGCTCATCCACTCCTGTAATACAAGATTTTACAAGAAATCCGTCCATCCATTCGTCCGTCCATTCGTCCGTCCGTCCACCCGTCCATCCATCCATCCATTCATCCATCCATCAGTGTACAAGGTGGGGGACACCTAAATGGGGTACCAACCCATTACTGAGGACAATCACACACACACACTTCCACAGCCAAATTAGGTATGCCATTCTGCCTACAATGCATGTCTTTGGACTGAGGGAGGAAACCGGAGTACCCAGAGGGAACCGAGGAAGACATAGTCAGGAAACATACAAGCTATGCACACACAAGGTGGAGGCAGGAATACAAGAAATAGATACAAATGGTGATTGGTGCTTTCTAAATTGAGGTTACGCTTATGGAGAGGAGAATTAAGAAACAATGAAGGGAAATAACAACATATAAATTACTAGTGGTACTTCCAGCTATTTTGATAATAATCCTCCATATGCAGAAAGGCAAATTGAGCGAGTAAGCACTCAGAAACAGAGAACAGGAGCCCAGCTGATGCCAATGATTTGAATCAGTGCATCATAAAAGCCAAAGCTCACTGACACTCTCTTTACAAGTGTCAGAGTGAGTCACTCAACCGGAGATGAAAGATCTAAGAGAGGCGGAAGCTGGATTCTGACAAATTTATAAAGTGGTTTGAAGAGCTTTTTGGAAATCACTCGAGTCTTATTGAAGCTGATAATAAAAGCAAATGTAAAAACAATAGGCAGTGGTAGTTGGCACCTTTCCTGCCTACTTTATTACTGAAGCACTAATATTGAATTGGATTTCTAGTTTGTATTGTATACTATTTTACAGTTATTTGTACGTATGAGTTGATCATGCTTTCTTAGACCTGGATTGTCTTTCACATGGAAATCTTTCCAGTCTCATCATGCTGCCTAAAACATTTGAGTGATTTTATGTCTCTAATTAGGTGTGTGTGTGCAAGAAAATAGGACTGCGTTATAGATTACAATTTATAGAATGATAAGAAACTTTGGAAATAAACAGTGAACATAAGAGATAAAAATGTATATATAGAGAGAAAGAGAGAGAGAGAAGATAGATAGATAGATAGATAGATAGATAGATAGATAGATAGATAGATAGATAGATAGATAGATAGATAGATAGATAGATAGATGATTATAATAATGATTAAAAAGTAATTTTTTTACTTGCTTATTAAAACAAGGATCATTGTCTGTGCTCTCACACATTTCTAACGCACATATTTTGTAAAGTTTCCCACAGTATGTAATAATGTAATAATAAAATATTCATATGAAATTGCCAAACACATTTATCATACAGGTTTCTTTCTCTACAACGATCATTTAATTACACAGCTGTCACAGTCTGTATGTATTGATTCAAACGATGCTCTTAGTTTTTGCAAGTGAAAAAAGAATCAAACCTGTTATTATAAAAAGTGAATAAACCTGAATGTGTTTCTGGTTGGCTAAAGAACATTTTTATTTGCTTAACTTATACATCAAAATAATTGAAAATAATTAGCCTTTTTGGATGTGTTTTTGGATGTGTAGAGTTTAGTGAATGCAGCTTGAATTAACCCAAATGAAAACATTTCTATCATTCTATCTAACATTCTAGCATCAGATACAGTACACAGTTATATATCAGATTACTGTGATGTACCAGATATGCTTCTGACAAGCATTTTCGTTGTGTATAATTTAAACAGAAAAAAGCAGAGGCGGTGTTTACTTTTATCACTTATTAGCAAGTCAATGCCTTTGTTTTCTTCATACAATTAAAAAATTACTGCAATCAGGCTTTGCACCTCACGTCGCTCTCTCTAGGATGTTGCCAATATTAACTTAAATTAGTTGTAAAAATCTCTCCGACTCACAGCTGTGCTGCTTAATGAACTTAATCTCCATGGTTGCACACTAGGCCTGCTTAATTACTATTAAAAAACAAACACAGTGCTCTGTATGAGCCGACGGTCTTATGTGAGGCACATGTTAACATACGTTAATGATTAGTTTATGATATATGATTAGTTTTAAGCACACAGGCCAGGGAAAATGGGTGATGATTACAGATTACTGATGTGTAGCAAGACAAGAAACTCTTGCTTGTTAGAAATGTAAGAAATCAAATATTGCTTTCCAATCTAATGTGGCAGGATAGCCATGAAATACGTATAGCTGCTCTTATTTATTTAAAAATTGGTATTATTCACTCATGGTATATGAATAATGCCATAGATTAAGGTAAATAATGCACAGTAGTTAAGTTACCTAGCTATCATTAGCCTAATATTATGTAGACATGTAATTAGTATATTCTCTTGGTAAGTATGTTTTCATTTCAGGTTTGAAATGTGTCGTTAATGGCAGTTAAATATCTGGGAAATGTGTAATATAACATTATAACACATAATGCATTCTCCAGTTACTAAATGTCATCCTGTTGCAGCGATCATTAAAGCCAGTGAAAATGCCTTTCATTTGGGGTAACATAAACCTCTCCCTACCTACCATTGCAACTACAGTGAGAATTACAGCCAATCACTTTATTCTGAAACTGAAAATCCTACCATGTTAATATTGGCCTACAAATTCCTTGTGTGAGTAAAAACAGCCGAAAACAGCTTAGCTTTATATTATAGAAATTAAATGAATCATTCATACATTGTCTACCGCTTATCCGAACTATACTCGGGTCACGGGGAGCCTGTGCCTATCTCAGGCATCATTGGGCATCAAGGCAGGATACACCCTGGACGGAGTGCCAACCCATCGCAGGGCACACACACACTCTCATTCACTCACACAATCACACTCTACAGACAATTTAGAGATGCCAATCAACCTACAATGCATGTTTTTGGACTGGGGGAGGAAACCGGAGTACCTGGAGGAAACCCCCGAGGCACGGGGAGAACATGCAAACTCCACACACACACGGCGGAGGCAGGAATCGAACCCCCAACCCTGGATGTGTGAGGCAAACGTGCTAACCACTAAGCCACCGTGCCCCCTAAATGAATCATTTAGAACAAAAAAAAAAAGTTTGCTAGTCAGCGTTATTCTTTGACTTATAATGACTTTATATCCTGCCTGATGATTTATTAACTGAATATAATTTGTACAGTCAGTATGCTGTATATTCAGCAATGTACTTTACACTGTCTTCTTTCTCCCGTGTGTAAAACTGATTAATGATCTTATTTTAATTGTATACTACTTTGCATTTTATATGCATTTACCGAGTACTTTATTTGAAACAAATGTGCACTTACTTATTTAATTATTTAATCATCAACCATCAGAATGGGAATAAAATCTGATCAGATTTCATAAACTGCTGCTGATCTCCTGGAATTTTCACATACAATAGTCTCTAGAGATTAGTCACAATTACTCTGAAAGGATACAGTAACTCAATTAAGCACTTTTTTACAACTGTGGTGAGAAGAATAGCATCTCAGAATACACAAAACATCAATCCTTGGGTTGGATGTGTTAGAACAGCAGAAGAACAAATTGGTTTCCACTCCTGTCAGCCAAAAACAACTCACTACAGAGTAACAGAGTGGTTATTTGAGTTATTGTAACCTTTGTGCTGGCTTGAACCAATCTGGCCATTTTTCTCTGACCTCTCTCATTAGTCACATCAGTCTGGCAAGAAGCTTTTATTGTCATTTCAACCACATATAGCTGGTTCAGTATATAGTAAAATGAAACAATGTTCCTCCAGGTCCCCGGTGCTACATAAAACACAGAGCTACATAAAATAACATAGAACTAATGAAGAAGTAAATTTGCACAGTTCAAATAAAATGCATGTGTGTAAACTTGTGTAAAACAGACACAATACTCTACAAGACAGTACAACATTGTACACAGAACAGAACAAAGCATTTCCAACAACAAAGCTTTCACTCAGTTGATGTTTTTGCACCACAACAGTCAACTCTAAAGACTGTTGTGTGTGAAAATTCCAGGAGATCAGCAGTTTCTGAAATGCTCAAACCAGCCCATTTCATGGCACGGTCAAAATCACCGAGATCACATTTCCCCCCAATCTAATGTTTGATGTGAACAATACCTAAAGCTGCTCACCTGTTACCTTTTATGCATTGCATTGCTACCACAGAATTGGTTGATTATATAAATTAAATAAATTTGATCAATGAGCAGGTATACAGGTGTTCCTAATAAAGTGCTTGACAAGTGTCCTTCTGTATACAGAGCAGATGTCTATGTCTAAGGATGGGATAAGGCTGGAAATTCAATCAAGAATTTGTGGATCTCGTTAAGAACAGTGCAGATTGATGGTTTGTTACTTTCCATGCCTGGTTGATAAGATAAAACCAATCTGAACAGTGTGCCCCTTTTAAAACATAATAAATGTGTTCATTATTAGGATTATATTAAAGAGATGAGTATTATGCTGTTTTGCCAACCTACAGCAATGTGATTAGAAGAAAAAAAAGAATAGTTTGGGAAAATGTACAATGCTATATAATCTTTTGGTCTGGACCATCAGTGTGTCTAGAGGCCAAACATCTAGATTTCTATTCAAATATAATTGTTGTGCTATTGGATATTGCTTTGTGGCTCACATGCTTGAAGGTTAAACATAATAATTACTGTAAGCAGCAGTGAATGCCAATTCTGTTATATGGTTCCTTTTTTAAAAGACAGGGATGACTCTTTCCCGAAGGATCAGAAAGAGCAGCCTTCCATAGTAGTAACAGCAACTTGTTAAACCTTTGTCTTTTGCTAGCTAGAGCTCCACACATGAAATACCAACTTGTATTTGTTACTGTAACTGTGACTGCCAGTGAAGGACAAGATTCACCATGAAGGGTTTTTTTTATCCTTTATTTTTAAACCTTTTAGAATAATTATGAAGAAATCACAAAGAAAGTCTACGTGAAGTCTGCTGTGACCACCAAAACTACTGAACAAATCGAATATAACATTTAAAGGTCTTCAAAATAGCCACTTTTAAAATCAGCTCTTAACCAGTTTTATAAGGTAGACACCTGGCATGCTTTTCTAACCTTCCTGAAGGAGTTTACACACATGCTGAGCACTTGTTGCCTGCTTTTCCTTCACTCTCCACTTTTAATTCATCTGAAACCTTCTTAATTGGGTTAATGAGACAGGTGACTCTGATGTAGTTATCTTCAGCACAGTTTAGTTATAATGCTGCTTGTTGGTTTTTACAACAGCATTTGAAGAAGAAACTGTTAAAACTGCTAAAAAATGTTCCAGGTCGTCTTACCTTCATTTCATAAACTAATCACAATCTGCTTTTTTCCCCCCTCTCAGCTAAAGCGAGCATTTCTTACCATATTATTGAATGGTACTTATACTAAAAACTCAACAACAGTTGTATCAACCTGGTTATGTGTAATAAATCATTTGAAAAGACCAATAGAAAGACCTTTCAATACATTCTTAACTTGTGCCAGGGATTTAAAATATAGATTTGATCTAATTTAATATTTAAAATATTCAAGACATATTTTGCTTGGACAAGAAAAAAACAAATCTCATGCATACAAATCTTTTTTTTCCAGCTTAATGTAAAATTAAAAGCTATGTAAAAATATGCCAAAAAAATGTCATACACAAAAGCATGAGACAATTTACAAATGTAACATATATATATATATAAAGCATCCTGAATAACTGAATTAGATCCAACAACAAACAAAGGCATACAAAGGCAGTGACAATGGAAATAATTAGCAGACAAAGAAGAAGAAGAAGAAGAAGAAGAAGAAGAAGAAGAAGAAGAAGAAAAATAAAGTATCATATAATGCATGTAAGTTATTGAAAAAAAAAGAAAAGAAAATGATATGTTCCAGGATCCTATTTTGTGACACTCTGTGACTCATGAATCACTCTTCTCACTCTCGGGACTGTGGTCGGCTGTCCCTAAAACTCTTGGCTTATTTGTCAATGATTTATCTTAATGCATATTATTCAGTAACTACTATGAATTATTCAGTAACTACAGTGTAATTAATAAGAATGTTATGTGCTTACAAGTCTGAGGAATGTAAGGATTTGCCATGAATCCTTTAGGTGTAAAAGCAAATTGCTTCCTGGGGTAATTTTTGTAGAAGCTGGTGCTTTCCATGAAAACATTATTTTATTGATGAAATTTGTTGATGTTCTTGGACATGTCAACAATATATAAACTAGTTACCATGGTCTTTTTGGTGGACCTCTAGGTTTAGATTTGTGAGTGAATTTGTGAGAGTTTACAAAGATTGTTTCAACACCAAATTGATGAGAAACATCAAGTGAGTGAGTGTTTTCTGGGTGGATTCACCTTGTTAAGTAGGTATGTAGTACAGTGATATAGAATACCATATGTAATAATAATAGTATGATTCAGCATAATTCAGACATGTCTATAATTCATTTTCTTTTTTTTTCTTTTCTTTTCTTTTCTTTTCTTTTCTTTTCTTTTCTTTTCTTTTCTTTTCTTTTTTCTTTTCTTTTCTTTTCTTTTCTTTTCTTTTCTTTTCTTTTCTTTTCTTTTCTTTTCTTTTCTTTTCTTTTCTTTTCTTTTTCCATTCTTTTTATTGTTACCAATGAATCTAACATACTGAACCTCTTATCTTGCTGGTAAAATGACTGTAACCCTGTTAAAGCTGATCCTGTTGAAGGCTGGTAGCATGGTATAAAATCTGGTTGAACAGAACATTACAATCAGTTCTTACAGTCACAACAAGATATGCTGGCAGTATGGAACGCTCTCAGATTTTCAGATTATCGATCACTAGCTGACTTTGTTAACATGATTTATAAATATTGACATTGTGTTCTGAACAGAATTTATTTTTTTTCCAGATAATGCAGTGGTGAGAGAAGGGCTCATGCAGTTTCTGTACATTGTGCATGGTAAAGGGCTCAGTACCCTTCTATAGTATCAGTATTGATAATAATATTTGTATATCTGATCTCAGCATATGGATTTTTAAAGCTTTTCCAAGTGTGTATCTAGTGAGAGAAGTGACCTGGTGACTTCAGGTGAGTGCAATAGGGAATAGAGTAAGCATGCTACAATGTGCTCTGTTTGTTCTTATTACATGTAACTCACCTGAACATATCACCTTCCATTCTGTAATGTTTCTACATTCTGAACCATTACAACATGTAACATAATTGTACATCACATTCTATTGCCTCTTCTTATTTCTATACATTCTTGTTTTATATTATTTATATGCATAGTCTAAGAGGAATAGGCCAGGTTTTCATTCTACTGCAAGCTTCATACTATGTAGGTGACAAATAAAAATCTTGAATATTGTTGGACTCCAGTAGTTAAGTAGTGGGAATCCAGATGTGGACTGACCACTGAGAAGGGATTTCAGTATCATTCTTTCCAGACAATTCATGATGTACTACTTATTTCAGGTTTGATGAAGGATGATAGGGCAGCACAGTGACACATTGTGTAGCATTGCCTCATATTTAGTCAATGCTTTACCCTTGTGAGGGTCACAGGCATGAAGCCATATAATGACGTGTGGCATATGATCCATCAAAATAATTTTCTATGAATGTTCTCTTGTTATATATGCATTATTTTGAGAAATACAATAAAGACTTTTCTCTGTTTTGGCACTGAGGTGGTGGAATGAACTAGGTGTCCAAAAAGCTGAGTCACTGGCTGTCTTCAAATGACAGATGAAGCTCTATCTATTCCTGAAGCACTTAAACTAGCTCTTATTTTCCCTGTTTCTTTTATGTATTTTATGTTTCTTTTATGATGGTATCCTAAGTCTGTGACCTATTGAACCCGTGCTAATGTATTCATTGACTGAAGCCTTCAAAGCACGTCACTCTGGATAAAAGCGTCTGCCAAATGCCATAAATGTAAAATTAAATGTAAAGCTGTGAAATATGAAAGTATTTTCTGGACTATTTTCAAAACTGACTGCAAGTTGTATTTGAAGTTGCGTGGACGCATGAATTGTGTGTTACTCTTGCATTTTCATTTACCTGAACATTAAGCGTTTGCCAAATTCAAATGAAAAAGCAAAGTCAATTTGCAATTGCATTTCTAGTGGCTTACAAATTATGAGCCTGTCATATCAAAATAGAAATAGCAATTATCCTCATCTGCTATTTCACTTCCTCTGTGTCACATACAAAGGCTGCCAAAAATCAAATGGAATCACAAATCCCTATGCTTGTGTATTTCTGATGCCTTGCACAGAAACCTGCTGGGGTGAGAGTATACTATAGAGTGTGCTTGTATTTGGTAGTGACGCCAGTTACAGTCAACAGCCAAGAGTGAAAATTCGCTGAACTTCTATTTCTGATTTACTTGATACCTCATTTGGATAACTTTGTTTCCCTCAGGGTAATTAATGTAAATAAAAACTATTTGTTCTTTATTACAAAATGATATAATCTCCACTCCACTAAAGCTCAAATGGTTAAGGCTCTGGGTTGTTCATCAGAAGATTAGGGTTCAAGCCCCAGCACCGCCAAGCTGCCACCGTTGGGTCCTTGAGCAAGGCCCTCAACCACCCCCTGCTCTAGGGGTGCTGCATCATGGCTGACCCTGCGCTCTGACCACAAACCTCCAAGGATGGGATATACGAAGAAAGAATTTCACTGTGCAGTAATGTATATGTGACAAATAAAGGGTACTTAACTTCTAGCTAAACATCATGTACATAAAGAAACCATCAATGTTTTTCTTGAGCAAAAGATAAAAGATATATCAAGACTATTCTGTCAGCTGAGAAAGCTGTAAATTCAGTGCATTCTCACTGGCACAACTGTCTGTTCAGCACACCAAAAAGCATCTTGGCCTTTGACTGTGACTGATGTCACCTAGAAATAAAAACATGCCCCATAGTATATTACCAACCTCCCAACTGTTTGAGAGGCTTCTGTGCAAGGCATTAGAAATGTGTGCAAAAAGAATTGCAAATCCATTTACATTTTGACTATGCTTTTCCTGTTGAATTTTGACATTATTTGTTTGTGTAAGCAGAAATGCGAGTAGTAATACATGATTTGCATTTTCCTTTAAATTAAGTCACAATTTTTGTGTTCACAAATAGAAAACACCACAGCAAACACAATTTGCAATGACATTTCAAAATAATCTGGGAAAAACTTCCATAGTACACAGAAACATCATAAACAGCAACTATTTAACCATCATAGCTCTACAATATAGACAGCTTTCCATGTAATTGCTATGAAAATCATTTTATCTAATCACGGAAGCATTCTTAGGTTCCTAATAAGCTATAAAGTTATAAAGTGAAAGCAAAGTGTTTGCTTGTAGCTCTTCACAGGTGTACATATTGTACCTGGATGCTTTCAATTGGGATTAACTCATGCATGACTAAAAAATGGTAGTGGCCCACACTAATGAGAGCTCAGTGTACTGAAATGATTGTGGAATGAAATTCAGCACTTGTTTATTTCAGTTCGCATTTGTGTCTTTGTATAACTTTGATCAGTATATGTTTGAAGAAGAAAACTTTAATACAAATGACTGAATGAAATACAGGATTAATCTTGAAATGCCAGACTTAGGTTTGACTTGAAACCAAAACCTAAAATTAACCTTTCATGATGTGAATTATATTCTCAAACTAAAGAGGCTGAACATTTTTAACTTTCCACATAGCCCGGAGCTGCCGTTGTCCTTTTTCATCTCCTTTTCACCTTTTATTCAACAGTATTAGGTGAAAACCGGTCCAGGCTGTAATATGTTTCACATGAAGTCTACTTTACCTTAGTAGAAAATAGCACAATATCTCTAGTAGCAAAAAGAAAACTGACATGATGGGCTATGAATTCAGATTTTTTGATAAAACACTGTATAGATAGTATACAGCAACTATACTACTAATACTGCTACAACAATATAATACTACTACACCATTTTCAAAAAGATTTATTTTCTCTTCTCTACCTCTAAGCCATTTTTAGTGATTAACACATTAAAGTTAAATAAGTTCTTGAAAATAACTTCATACCCAGAAGAGCCTTCTTAAAGCTTGCACCTGAGGACCTCTGTGTGCTGCACATGAAAGCCTCACTGTGTGTGTGTCTGTGTGTGTGTCTGTGTGTGTGTCTGTGTGTGTGTCTGTGTGTGTGTGTAGTGTGTGTGTGAGTGTGTGTGTGAGTGTGTGTGTGAGTGTGTGTGTGAGTGTGTGTGTGAGTGGTGGATTGCTGAGAGGTGACAGATAAGAAAGAACAAAGTCGTCCTTCCTAGACTGTCAAAACAAGGACTTCCCATTTCAGCCTTGGACTGCCTTTAAGTCTATTTAGAAAAGTCAGTTTCTAGACATAACTATTTTCTGTGCCAGCTGTGCATGTTTTTTTGCACTTAAGAATGCTATGATAAACATATACTAATGTACAGTGCAGTATGTTGTGCTTTACAGAACCTGAAGGCTGAGATATTCAACCAGTTATTAATCAGAGATATTAATCCCCAGTTAATTAGTGGGAAATAGTCCAAATAGCTCTAATTCATTTGTATGTTTGATCATATAAAACAATTAAAAAGCAATTAAATATAACAATCTAAATCTAACAAGACAATATCCTTGTCATTATATTCCACTGCTCTATTAAAATGATAATGCCATATACCTCTACATGCATTTAAAAAAAAAATTTCTCCAGACACTAGAAGGGATATATTCTGTGCCTGAGCAAATCCTCAGTGCAAGAGATGTTAACACTTAAACCTGACCCAGTCTAGGAATAATTGCTACTGAAGAAAAATTCACTGAAACACAACAGTTTGGAAAATCTGTTACATTCAAAATCAGATCTCACACATAAATCATGTGTTTTTCAGGTTACACTTAGATACAGATGCGTGATTCCCTTCACTGCAGGTGGGAAAACTGCTTCAGGGGGAACGTTGGATTCCAGAGAGGTGACAGAAGGGATTTGGCTGAGCAGGGAAGCTGTACATAAGTAAAGGTGAGGTTAGACTTGTTTTCCTAGAACATCTGGGACTGTGAAGAGGTAAAAGAAAATGTGTGGCTTTCATTTGACTTTATCAAGCTTTCACAAGAAAACTCCACCCTGAGATACTTTTAATATGTTTAATATCAAAGTGCGTGTGAAGTGTTTAGTGATTCTGATGTGAATTTGATGGTGATTCTTGTGAGACGTTAGTGGGTTAGTGAATTAGTTAGTGCTGCTCTCACATGTCACGCTGGGACAATGCAGATACAATGGTGTTTATTAGGAGAAAAGATTTCAAGCAAGTGCTTTTTTTTTTTCCACTCACCATTTTAAGTCATATTAATGAGAAACCCAACACAGAAGCAGTAGATGGGTAGATGTAGTTGTAGGTAATATAAACATTAACTGTGTAAAAATAGACTTATGTGATGATAATGATGATGATGATGATGATAATGATGATGATGATGATGAAAGATGTTTCATCTAAAAAAGTCAACTCCAAATTTGATTACAATTTAAGACACCATTAAAGAGCACATGTCAATTAGTAAGTTTAATTTTCAAATTGTTTAATGTGATTTTTTTCCTCTTTTACAGAGCTAGTACTTTATTTGCTATAAGAAACAACTTATAAAGAAAAACCTTAAGTATATGAATTAGTATTTGCATTTAGTAAGAGCACATGTGTAAGGCCCAACTATTTCCCTAAGACTGGAATATTTAGAGTGGTCGACTTCAAACCCCACTCAGAGCTCATCATTATGTTCTATCACATACCAGAGCCACCCAGCAGGAACAATGGAGGGTGTTTCCTGTTGAAATGAAAGCAGTCATCCTCAAGTGCAGCCTCCCTGATTGTTAGCAGGAGTGATCAGGATAGCTAGGCAGATCCACAAAGCACAGGAAGCACACTGCTGCTTTTGGGATGCCACACACACACACACACACACACACACACACACACACACACACACACACGCACACACACACACACGCACACACACACACACACACACACACAAACACTAGTGTTCAGATGGACTCCCGGGAGTTGGTATCTCGACCTCTTTGCCCTCTTGCCACAGAACTGTGCGTAATCCAGCAGGTGTTCCCACTAACCTCGCTGACATCATCCTCCAATACAAAGGCACATCAAACTCAGCCCCAGCCAAGGCAAGCAAAAACAGGAGCTGATGCCAAAACTATTGGACAAAAGACAGAACATAAAATTTTTGCTCATATTTCATCCCCTTAGGACTGCTCTGTGCATTATACACAGAGTGTCTGCCATTTCCATGCTCAGTCAGACAGGAAGCATCTTTAAGCCTTCACACATACATATATCACAAGCACATTCCCACTGGATGTGATATTTACTCTGCAAAGGTCAGTTAGGAAATATTTGAAACATTTATTTCAAATGTTTGATCGATTTTACTTAAAATACAGACATCCTATTGTAACAGTGCTGATCAAAAAGTAAGTGACTTTTTCATATTGTTCGAAGGATCTGGTCTCCTTAATATTAGTAAAAGAAAGGTCTACACTCTTAGATCAAAGTATTGTTCAAGGATTCTTTTAATGGATACAGGTTTTTAGTTTCCTAACTCAGGTCTGCTACAAAGCCTTCCTTATAGAAGGATATCTGAAGGATAGAATTCTACCTTTAGGAACCTTTAGACAATGACATTTTTGTTTTACATATAATCTTTTCTAACACGAAAGAAATGGGAAGAAAAAAAGAAAAAGAAATATTGTCTATTTTTGTGTTCCATTTTGTGATCATTGGGAGATCATAAGTTCAAACTGACAGTGTGTATGACATTGCCAAAGCCATGCTAGGAGTCTGGGAGTCAAGCGCAAAAAATTTAGCCATGGGTGGAAGTGATAGCATATAGTCAATCACACTGACACTATACAGGTGTGAACATTTGTAAAATCATATATGTGGAAGAGGGTAGGTAGCACTACCCTGTTGCACAGCATAAGCAGCAGTTTGATAAGCTGTGGCTGACTGCCTTCACATGTCTGAGAGGAAACCTGTCTTAGCTTTCACCTTCCCCTGCTGGTAGCTGTTGTATGATAGGGGAGTGGTGGCTGGTGGGCAAGAATTTGCAGGCTGAGGGGAAAAAAGAACAAAAGAAAAAAGGACTCCTTAAGGGGTCTGTGGATATAAAGGGTATATTTTTAGTGTCCAAAAAAGGATTCAGATAAGTAAACAGTCTGTTGTACGGTTCCATATGGACCCTTTTAAGGGTTCCCACTGAGGGACAAACAAGAGAACCTTTAGGGGTTATAACTATACATCTTCCCTAATAGTGGTGCTGATGTTATTGAATTATTCATAGCTGAACCTGGAAGGTATTTTACATTGGAGGTGCTGGAATTTAACAGCATATATGTGACATGATCAATAATAATAATAATAATAATAATAATAATAATAATAATAATAATAATAATAATAATAGTGATAATGCGAAATATTAATATTAATATTATAGCAGTTACAGTTAAAGAAATTCTATAAGTTGGGTGAATAATATGCTTTAAGGTGAATAAGTGAATAAAAACTGGAAGGTTTAAGGCTTTTAAGTGCATTTTTGTGTGTTTGCAGGACTCCCCACCTTTAAAATGCTGTTGTGTATCTCACCATATCATGAATTTTGATTTGCTTCATTTTTATAATGAACTGCTTATAGTTGGTTTACTATAATACTGCTTATAGAGTCCCTGTCCTTGTAGTCTTCTAAGAGGAGAGTAAGTATGAGCTCAGCTTTGTGACAGACATCTTATTCAGCAGACAGTCCATTCTGCTTCAGTAATTACATTTCAAAACCTGTTCATAATATGCAGAATTAAACACTGAAGATGTATTATACTAAACTAATACCCATAACTTTCCTGCCTGCTGTAAGAACTAAAACCAGGTCCATGGAGATGCTTGATTTACAATATCAGTCAGATATGCACCTGAATAAGAATTGTGTGCTGTGAAGGTAGATTAAGATCAGGAGTCTGATATCTTTAGGGCTGCATGGTTTTTTTTTTTCATTATGTTTGAATGGTAATTGCCTCAACATATAAATGTGAAATGATGTGTAGATGACTGATGAGCTCATTCAGATCTAGGTAGTGATGTTTTCAGCTTCTTCCATCCATTCGTATTGACTGAGTGTTATGGACTAATGCAAACCTGTAGGATATCTCATTATAATGAATCACAATCACCAAGCATACAGCAATGAATCTTTTCTGCTAGCTTTTTGCTCACTTTCATGGTCTCTGCCCCCTTTGCGCTAGATAAATTAAACCCCCCAAAAATATATGCAAAGCCTAGCAGTATGCAACTATTCACCATCTTTATTCAACATCATCTTCAATCCAATAATACTACAAATGTGTTCTTTTTCAGCCAAAGGCATGTAGATATACAATGAACCCGGATCGTTCCACTTATTTCTGGAGATCTGAGCTATTACTCAGCTATAAAGAATACATGACAGAAATGCATGCAGAGAAATACTGCAGGAATGTGAACTACTCTTCCATTCTAGCGTTAGAGAATATCAGGTCACTTTCCAACCCTGTTACAAGTTATTCCTCACCTCCAGGGAGCTGTATAGCACATGCAAGCCAGGAATGTCTCTGTTATTATTGAACCTTTGGCTGAACTTTTTACTTGAAATGAGATATGTCATGCTCATGTTAGCAATCATCTGAACATAGCTGCATTTAGCACATGAAACCACAAAAAATGAGTCATGAATGAATGAATTCAAATTAATTCATTTAGTCTTCAGGAAAATTATTCAAGTCAGTGTTGCTTTATATCCAGAGCCCAGAGCCTACTGTGGGAACGCTGAGTGTAAAGTGAGAATACACTTATTCTCAGGGCAACACACACACGCACACACACAATAAAGAGTAGCAAATCCACCTACAAGTTTTGGGATGTGGTGGAAAGCAGAGAACCTGGGCGAAATACGGAGAACATGCAAAACTCCACACAGACAGTAACCTGGCTCAGAATCATATAGAGGATGCTTTATATTTATATTTAGTTATGCGGCAGCAAGCAAGTTGCATTTTGGTTATTTAAACTGTTTACAGATTAAACATATCTATTAATATGTACTGGTGATTAAATATCAGAGGTGGTAAAGGAAGCTAAATAGTAAAAATGCAACTGCTCCTCTGAATAAAATGTCTAGTAAAAGCTAAAGTACAACTTTAAAATCTTCACTAATGTTGAAGTATGACAAAAAAAAAATTCACAAAAACATGTTAGTCTTAAATTTACTGATGTTAAATGAATGTGCTTTTCACCAACTATTAAGGAACGGAAGGAAACATTATCTAAGGCTAACTCTCAGATGTTTTCTAGCATGATAACTGTGATGATAGAAATGATTTGAATGCTAACAGCTAGCTGTTAAAAAAAATGGCAGGACTGATAACTACAAAGTGTATGTACAGTGATATTTGTCAGCTCTCAATTTTGCTGTCATATATGTTAACCTTTAGACTTATTAGGGATTTAAATCAAATCCTTGAAGCAGTTTAATACTAAAAAGGCATCTTATAATGTTGCAACAGGGGCACGGTGACTTGGTGTTTAGCACGTTTGCCTCACACCTCCAGGGTTGGGGGTTCGAGTCCCGCCTCCGCCGTGTGTGTGGAGTTTGCATGTTCTCCCCGTGCCTCAGGGGTTTCCTCCGGGTACTCTGGTTTCCTCCCCCGGTCCAAAGACATGCATTGTAGGTTGATTGGCATCTCTAAATTGTGTGTGTGTGCGCCTGTGCCCTGCGATGGGTTGGCACTCTGTTCAGGGTATATCCTGCCTTGATGCCCTATGACGGCTGAGATAGGCACAGGCTCCCCGTGACCCGAGAATAGATTGGATAAGCGGTAGACAATGAATGAATGAATAACGTTGCAACAAGACATGTTTTGATGTAGTGTTAGAAAATTAGAGTAAGGAAATAGAGTTAGGAAACAGTAAGGAAAAAAATGTATTAAGTGAAAGCCAAAACAAGAAGGTGAATTCATCACACAAGTCAAGTACACAAAAATATTCATTAAAAAATAAATAAAATTAAGACATCAATGCAATATTCTAATATTCTTCTCAGATTGTACACACTTTACACTGCATATCTCAGTTAATGGCAATTTCTATACTGTTAAAATGTCAGGCAGGAACCAGATTTCAAGATCTCAACAGGAAATGCTCACAATTGACTCCAGAGGAAGGCAACACCCAGCAAGGGCACAAAAGCCGAAGGAAAGAGACTCGTAAACGTCAGTACATTATCAGCTCACTGATACGGAGGCCTGCACATGCTTAATAGTCTGGAATGTGCCCTTTAAAACATGATACACCAACTGTTTTGTTTGTATAAAAAACATTTCACCATTGAATAATGTTTTGATAAAATACTTCATGCATTGTTATTAAGCACTGGCTCACATTCCTCAACAAGCAAAGCCTAGATCATATCTTCCACACCTCACTGTAAATCAATTAAACCATTTCAATAGATTTTACTTGTATTACAAAGTCCATTAAGCAGTCCTTAAACATTTTACACACTCCTTCACTTCTATGCTCAGATTTAAGGATAAACATGCATGCCATATCTTTGGAATAGTAACGGTTTGGAAATCAGTGAAAGAACACAGAACAGATAAACAAACAAGAAAACTAAATTCTTCAGCCACTTCCTGCAGACAGTGTAACACACACACACACACACACACACACACACACACACACACAGACAGAGAGAGAGAGAGAGAGAGAGAGAGAGAGAGAGAGAGAGAGAGAGAGAGAGAGAGAGAGAGAGAAAATGTCTAAGATTGTATAAGAAAACATAATAATGCATTGTATAGAAACACCTACCAATCAATTTGGAGGAAAAAAAAATTAAAAATAGTAACATGCTCTGCAGGGGGCACGGTGGCTTAGTGGTTAGCACGTTTGCCTCACACCTCCAGGGTTGGGGGTTCGATTCCCACCTCCACCATGTGTGTGGAGTTTGCATGTTCTCCCCGTGCCTCGGGGGTTTCTTCCCCCAGTCCAAAGACATGCATGGTAGGTTGATTGGCATCTCTAAATTGTCCATAGTGTGTGTGTGCCCTGCGATGGGTTGGCACTCCGTCCAGGGTGTATCCTGCCTTGATGCCCAAAGATGCATGAGATAGGCACAGGCTCCCCATGACTCGAGTATAGTTCGGATAAGCAGTAGACAATGAATGAATGAACATGATATACAGACAAGTTTATGAAGTTGAGTCACCCCTTTTCCATCTGACACAAATAACTGAGTGAATTTGATTTAGTATTGTACATTTTTCTGCTGGTCACATATTTTGTAAACAATTAAAATCCTAGTATTTATTATTATTATTATTATTTTTATTATTATTATTATTATTATTATTATTATTATTGACCAGATTCTTTTATACTTTTACTTTATATTCAGACATATAGTATAGAAGTGATAGTAAACCTAATGGGAAAAGGATGTAGTTATGAGAGTGAGGAATGCAGGCCTGGACAAGGTATCCTGGGAGATTTTAATTATATTTAAAAAGGACATGTTGAAACTGTTCCAAAATAAATCCACTCTGAGCATCTTGTTTCAAAAATGTTTTGTAATCCGTTTAGAATATGTTTTTCTTTCTCTAATGTGTGCTTATTTCTCAGGTGTACTTTACCCCGAAGAAGACAGGTTTCCTTTTTCGTCTGGTTCCTCATGTCATCACAGGGGGTCTTCTTCCCACTCTTGTCTCTGCTTTGTACATCCTGGACGTAAATCTACATTTAAATCTATTTCTTCTGTAAATCTGTTTTTAAAAGTGATTTAGTAATAAAATTGAATTGATGTTGAATTGAAATATTCTGCTTTGTTTTGTCCATTGTTCCAAAGCAGTAATAGATCAAATTACCTACTAATTAGTCATCAGAAATGAGATTGTGCCAGACTTTGGTATGACCAAATGTCTTCTTCTAATAGTTGAGATCTAGTGAACAGGGCAGATATATTGGTGTTTTGATGGTGGTGTGTCAAGAGCAAGGTGCGGGTGGGAAAGAGGCTTTCTGGAAATGAACATCAAATCAGATTAATCTCACAGACATGCTGAGGATCTTCAAAGTGAACCTGATGTGGAAGTGAATCAAGATTAGTTCTATTGCCACCATGTTGTACAGGAAGCCTGAAAGAGCTATGAGAAAGGAGAGTGGGGGCTTGTGGGTGATCAAAGGTTCCCATGCAAGATCTAACACAGCTGCCAGTGGCCCTCAATAGTTTGCACTTCAAGCCCTGCTCCGGCCAACCATTCAAAGCCCTCATCATCAACATTTCTGTATGAGTGTACCATCACAAGAGCTGCAGTGTTGTGCATGTGTGTCAATAGTCTGTGACACACACACATACAAATACACAGACATGGGGCTCTGCATCAAGACTATTAATGCTTTTTTACTTTAGCACTACAAAAAAAATGATTACAAAGACAATGAATCTTATATATCAATATAATGAGATTACTCCTTAACTGGTGTATAAAACAACAAGAAGGAAGAAAGGGAAATGGAAGCAAGGTAGTAAATAAGGAAAGAATGCAAGAACAGATGTATACTAAAGTGAAGGAAGGAAGGAATGAAGGAAAGAAAGAATGAAGGAAGAAAGGAAGGAAGGAAGGAAGGAAGGAAGGAAGGAAGGAAGGAAGGAAGGAAGGAAGGAAGGAAGTTGTTTTAGGAATAAATGATGTAAGCAAAGAAGGAAGGATGTTAGGAAAGAATGAAGGAAAATGTATATAAAAAGATGGGAAGGAAGGAAGGAAGGAAAGAAGGAAGGAAGGAAGTTGTTTTAGGAATAAATTATGTAAGCAAAGTAAGAAGGATGTTAGGAAAGAATGAAGGCAAAGGTTTAAAAAAAGACAGGAAGGAAGGAAGTAAGTAAGTAAGGAAGGAAGGAAGGAAGGATGGATGGATGGAAGGAAGAAAGAAAGGAAAGAAGGATGGATGGAAGGAAGGAAGAAAAGATTGAATACACAAATATAATAAAAAGGAAAATACAGAAAGGGAAGAAGGATGGAAGGAAGTTGGGATAAAAAATCTTGCATTAAAAAAAACCCCCAAAAAACAAGATGACTAATTTTTTTTCAGATTTGCTCCATGCAACAGTAAGAAGATGAGAGGGGTGTAACCTGACTAAAGTATTTGTATTACAGAGACAAGTGGTTAAAGATGGCAAATGCTACAGCTAATATTTAAATGTTGTTATATTAGGAGTATGGTAAATATCAATGGAAAGAAATTACATTTATCTACATAAAATCTAATACCAATATTACAGTATGGCCACAATAATAAGGAAGCTGAGTGAATGAGAATGAGACAAGCTTGGGATTTAGACTGATTGGTTCTGATTTAAAAACATATTGAGGCAAAGGCAAAGTCAAACCAAACACGTACATACCAGTAGCCAGAGTCTTAGGGGAGAAAATTGGCAGGGCATGAGGTCATTAGGAATTACAGAGGTTGAGCCGCTGAGGGCAGCTCTTGTGTGAGAAACTAATCAGGAACACAGACATGTAATGAAAGCTTGTGGAGCTGAAGGAGAAACAGAGAAAACTTTAACCTTTAGGTCCTTCATTATTTCAAGTGATATTTGATGAACACGTACTGTAATATACTGTCTTATACATACTCCATGCTCTATTCTATGCTCTACATAAGCGAGCATAGGATTCTGCTTAACAAACATCTCAGGTTTTTTTGTCCCTGCCCCCCTCACCTCCCTCTGAGAGCTCTGCAGACCAGCTTGGCCATAATGAAAGGCTGTTTGATGAGGCTGAGAGAACACCTGTGGTAGAGCAAACACAAATAACAGTAATAATATGTGCACAGTTGGAATATAGGAATAGAGAGAGACATTAAACATAAAAGAAGCGATTGTGCTGCTGAGCTATGAAGGTGTCACAGATTCCAAAATCCGACAGCACAATGTCAGAGTAATATATATATATATTTCATATATAGACTATTTAAGACCACCCAAGAGGTGTATATAGGTACATATTCCAATATATATATATATATATCCCCCCACCTCTTGTTGTTATGGTGACAATCACTGTTTGTTTACTTGCTTATTGTGGGGAATTGTTTTGGGAATACTTTATGACAGTGTTTATCAGGGGTGGGGGGGCAATTATTTTTTTTGCATGACTGCACAAGGGGAGCTTTATCAGTTTTAAAAGGAATCCTGGGAAGTTAGAACACCCTCTGATGTCCATTTTCAGTTAAAATATAGGGAATAAATAACAGCCTGTTGGGTGCTTTTGAAGTGGACCATTGCTTCCACCTTAAAAAAAGATAAAAGTCAGAACAAAACCAGACACACACACACACACACACACACACACACACACACACACACACACACACACACACACACACAATTAATATATTGTATATGCATGTATAATGTGTGTATTTTGTATGAATGTACTTTGGTGCAGGAAGTAGTATTCGTACCATTCACTCTGTGCTTTTATTTGGCCATGTTTTGTTCTCAGTTAAACGGCGGAAATACCGAGAAAGAATATCAGTTTTCACACACCCAGGTCTTAAGAAATCTTAAGAGAGGAGTTGTTTGAGACACACTTGTTGGTCAAGTATAAACCAATGTACGTTTTGAATGCTTTGTGAAGAAAATTGGCATATAAAATGAAAAAATGCATAATGAACTTAATGAACTTGGAAACAATACTGTCCTCTAATGCTGTTCTCTTTATCTGTACCTGTTTAGTGTTTCAAATATTTAGACAGTAATTCAGGTTTTAAATCTGGTGTGGGTGTGGCCAAAACTGGAGTTTTTTTTTAATGAAATGAAGCCTAACCACTACGCTCTCTCCGGTAGTATACTTTATAACAAATATACTTGGTTATATTTCCCAAAATATAAAAAGCCTAATTTGAACCACCCTGACCCTGAACAGGCAGTTACTAAAGACCACTGCACATACTTTGGTCTTAATTTAAACTTCATATCTGATAACTCACTTACATCCGCACGAAAGTAAAAAATCCTGCTTGAGTGATTTGGTTTGTTGTGGCCCACGGCATCACAGTCACGATGCACATCTTCAGTGTCAAACAGACTGTGAATCTTTCCTACAAGCTTTCTAAAAACAAAGCCTGCCTCTTATTCATATCTTTTTAGAGCAATATCTGTTTCTTCATTTGTATTATATCCCTAATGGATCACTATGAGCGACATTCATTTTTCATACTTAACAAACTTAACAGATCCATTGGAATATTTACAGGAATTGTTTTATCTACTTTGACAGAAGTACAAGATAGAATCTTGAATAGTTTCGACAAAGATTATAAAGAATGTGATACGTATGCATATTTGAAGAATACAGCGATAAATTACAGCAGGGATAATGTGCTCGCTCATGGAGTCAAAAAAGATTTTTCATTAAAAAATTCAGCTTTCATTTCCTCAAATTTACATCTAGTGTTGAACAACTTGACCACCCAAATGAGCAAACTATAGAAATTGATTCAAATAGTCTTCTTTTCCTTGCAATAACTGCATCAAGCAGGTGATCCACTGACATTACCAAACGGTTGCATTGTTCTTTTGTGATGCTTTTCCAGACTTGTACACAGAGCTCCCTTTCAATTGCTGTTTGTTTTGGGGGTTTCTCCTCTCAATCTTTTCTTCAGGAGTTGAAATGCATGCTCGGTTTGATGATTGGCCAGACTAAAACCTTTCAAACCCCCCTTATAAAGTCCTTTGCTGTGTTGGCAGTGTGTTTTGAATGATTGTCTTGCTGCATGATGCAATTCCCCCTAATTAGAGTAGATACATTTCTCTGGAAACTTGACAGACAGAATGTTTCTGTAGATTTCTGAATTCACTCTGCTGCTTTCATAATGTGTTACATCATCAATAAATATTATTGAGTCTGTTCCAGAAGCAGCCATTTAAGTCCAAACCACTGCACTACTACCATCATGATTGACTGATGAGCTTGTATTTTTTGGATCATGAAAAAATCTCTACTCTTTGGTCTTTCCATCACTTTGGTAGATGTTAAAATTTGGTTACAAAGCTTTTGTGGCTCATCTCTGTATTTCTTTGGGAATTCCAGTTTGGCTTTCTGATTCTTACTGCTGATGAGTGCTTTGTGTCTTGTGGCCTCCGTATCCGCTCGCAAAGCCTTGGATTGTGACAGAACAGCTGGAAAAACATCATCTGGATGCACATCACTATCCAACAAGTTGATTAAAGTGCCACATTCACTTTGTGAGGAAAGCACACTTAACTAGTAAGGTTTTAGATATATTCATGCAGACTGACTGTTTTAAAAACAATGTTGGTTAAAATTGTTCTTTACGCAACAAGATCTTTGAAGGAACAGAGCCTAGGAAAAGCTAAAACAATTCATGGTTTGTTAAAGTTGCATGAGGTGCCAAGCTATATAAAAAACAGAAAACCTGAACCCCATTTTCAAGTTTTCTTTTTTTTGGATGCTTGCCAGAATTAATCTAATGGGTTTTCCAAGACCATCATGCGTGTTACATACTTATTATCAAAGATCTTCTTCTTCTCTGGACGATTTTTTTTAAAAAACATTGAAGGAACAGGTTCAGCCTGAACTCTAAATGTATCTTTAATGCTGCTAAAATTACTTTGTCTATGGTCATGTGTTTCTCTCAGCCTTCCTTGTTTATGTTAATAAATTAAGTATAAAATGGGTCTAGCCTATTATAGATTTAGATAAATAACAAGCTTACCTAGATCTAAATAATATGGAATGAGGAAGAAAGATTTTATTATTGTTTTCAGATGACTGCATGTCCTGACTTTTGTCTAATTACCACAAAATTTATAGCTTTGTGCCTGATGGCATCTCTTCTAACAGTGTTTAGGGTTGAGTCAATTGCCTTCTGAAGCTGGTGTTGTTCAGGCATGCCAGCGTCGTTTAATCCAGTGGGTTCTCCTCACCTCACTGACTACTTTTGTAGGATTCTCAAGATGAAACAGCAATTCAATATACGTGCATTATTATGTTCTATTTTATGTTCTATAACATGTTTTACACCCAAAATTTATACCCATGCTTTGTTAAACCTATCGAATAGTACAAAAAAAGAATGCAGTTACTGTAATGGCATGCTTTATGTCTCCTCAAGTGCCACAAGTGCCCATAAACCTGATTTTCTGTACTTAAGAATCATATAATTAGGTATTGATTATTTTTAACTACTTCCAGCTACCATTTAAAACAGATGTTTGGCCATTAAATATAATTACCTAATCCAGTATATATTAAAAATGGAATTGAATTGACTTATTTTTAGATCTCTGCTACTAATTATATTAACAATTCGAAGGTGGTTGGAATATTTTCAGAGACACGAGGCTCAACATTTGATCAGTCTCTCATCAGAGAATTTATTGTAGCACATGAAATTCATCACTGCTCATGATATTAAAAGATTATAGCTCTCAACATGTTATCATAAAGTTCAAGCAAAGGAGAAATTGGCTTGCTGTAAAGTGAATTGCTTTTGTGTTTTTCATAATCCTAATAATTAATAATCATGCTTGTATGCATATGTAACGAATTGCTTTTGAGTAACAGTGGAAATTTGTTTTACTGCGCTCTAAAGGGAATGGTGCGAAAATTCATTTGCTTTTTTTTTTTTTTTGCCTTGCTAATTTGGAGTCACTGGTTAGTGGGATTTAACACAACTTGTATCAAACCCACACCTAAACAAAGGAATAGACAGGAAAAGAAATTCAAGAGTTTGTTACTTGGCCAATATGTTTGTGGTTGCTCCTGGGTGTAAAGACGCGTCTGTAGAATGACTCAACTTTGCTAATGTAGTATGAAGACCTCAACCAGCATGACTCTTCTGTCTTACTCACTCAATTCCTATCTCACCTCACCTCAGGCAAACCACATCAAACATCTATGAGACGTCCTGCTATCTCCAGTTGGTTAGGGCAACAGCAAGTTTCTCACTAGGGATATGACTAGCTCATCTAATGTGATAAAACTGCTTAAAACAAAACACTTTGCACAAACGTGAACAATTACCTCTGTTTTGGGTCTCTTCATGTTGCTCACACCTAGCCTGTAACGATGTTACTATTTTCTTTTAGCTACAGTCCAACACAAGAAGTGTTTCTTTAAAATGGAATCTAAAATGACTATTTATGAGACTTGGATAAAGTAATTGTTAGTGCTGGAGAAGCTACCGCATCAGCAGCGGGAGAAGCAGTAATTGACGTTTTCAGCAAGGTAATTATGGCCATTTTGCAACACAACAGACATCTGGCAGGCCTCTCCTTCCTCCTGAAGGCACCGTGGAGGGAAATAAGTCGCCATGGTAATGGTGGCATGATGATCCATCTCTGATTTATGCTGGCACCATTCCTTTGGGCATTTATATATATATCCACCTTAACATTTAATTTAATATTTTGGAGTGAGATACCATGCATTCTATGTTTTTTAAGCTCTTGCTTTAGCTTCCATTGCTTTAGCAGTCTGACGTAAGATGTTTTGAAGATGCAACCAGAGCAACCAGGCTATTGTAAGTTTTTTTTCTTCCCTTTTTTCCCTCCTAAAATATTAAACATAAAAGATTTCAGACTTAATTTTCATACATTTTAATTATCTTAGTATCACAAAAACCTGTCATCTTATCAGTAGTGTGTCTAATTTTTATATCCATTGTATGTAAAAGATACATGTTGTAATTATCTTGACGAGCTCTCTGATTACCAGTATAACACCCCTATTATGACAACACATTGTACATGATAACCGAAAAAATATCTCCCTATGTGAGTGAGCAGGAGAAGATTACATTATATAGCAACAAAACAGCACTTTAATGAGATTGCCTTGGCCTGTTGCATATTCAAAGACAAAGAAAATGAGGGAATTGCTTCATGCCAAGCAGCTCAAATATCTTTCCTTGCCTGGACTGAAGAGGTGTACGGTGGGGTTTCTATTAGAATTCCTCACTTACCCCATCATTACACATGCATTCCTGCGGCATGTGCCGTTTCGTTTCCACTGAGGCTGTGATACAGTGTAGTGGCTATTCTAAAAAGAAAGGTTTACACAATTTTACTGTGTGATTTTATTAGAAAAAAGTAAAAGGTTGTAAAAGGGTGACATCCTCCAAGATGTTTACAGGAAATTTGACATGTACATAAAATTCTGGGTGAATAAAATAAGCTAATTTATGTAATAAATAAACTATTTTTCTAAAGAATTACGTGTATGTTTGCCACATTGTCTACTGTACAAATAACTATTAGTTCATACCATAGCTTTATGAATCAGTCTACATGGTCGAGAAAAGTTTTGTACAGTGAATCAACAACAAATTTCTGAGAATCGGTTTAACACGAATAAAATTCTGTGGTATGTTTTAATATAAAACAATTATACTTTCAATTATTAGCTTATTTTATTGATATTTTTATATCTATACCTTAAATACTTACATTTTTATAAATAAGAAAGAAAGAAAGAAAGAAAAAACAGCTGTGAAAAATGAGCATTTTGTTGAAATGGTACAACAGAAAGAAATGGAGAAATTGTAATTGTACAGCAAACAAAGACATGTTTGCTTCCAACTTTGTGGCAACATTTTGGGGAAGAACCACATATGGGTGTGATAATCAGGTGTCCACAAACATGTGGCCAGTGAGGCTTATATCACTAAGTCCAGACTTCTGAAGATATGACTAAAAGCTCTGTCCTGTATGGGCAAAGTTTTATAAAAGTTCTCTTTTTATCCAAGAGAAAATAATAAATTATATACAAGTTAATACAGATTTCTGTGAGCAAATCATAACTGATTATCTAAAAGTAATTAGTGCTGATAGAGATGCTGATTATGTCCACTATCTGCTCACATAAGAGATTTTATGTCTATAAATGGTGCCTGTTTGATAGCTAGGCTATTTATGAGAGTAAAATTATAAATGTAAATTTTTCACTGCCATTGATATTAATGCATCACAATTTGAAACACTTCTGTCGTGTGAACAAGGACCTAATTATAAAGAGCTTCCATGAATAAGCTTAATTATAAAGAGCTTCCTTAAGACCACCTATTCATCAAGACCAGCTGATAAAGTGGGCAATGTACTGTATATTTGCATGTCCATTATTTAGACATCAGTGTCCAAGGGGGGTGGACTGTCCACACAAGGGGACAGAGAGTCCTGACTATGAGTGGAGCTTATTCCAGTGTCTGAGTCCGTGTCTGTCACATCACTAGGTGAAAGCTTCTGTCTAAGTGTCCCTGTGTTCTTCTGAGAGGCTGCAGGTCTGACTGGGCTCTTCAGGTAAATAGGGTTAGGAGGCTCAGCACATTCCTCCAGCTGCAATGCAGTCAGCTGGGCAATAAGGTGCTGGTACTCCTGGTTCCTGGACTGCAGCAATGTTGTGTTCTGCTGAAGCTCTTTTTCAAGGTCCTGGGTTTGGGTGTGGAGAGAAATTCCTGCTTTCATACTTGCCTCCAACTCACTCTGCAAGGTATCCAGCTCTAAACATTCTGCAGTGGACAGGGCACAGATAGGGTCAAACTCCAAAGCAGGGTTTGCAGCTGTTGCCCCCTCAAGTTCCTCAGTGTCGAATGTGCAAACAGCTTTCCTCAGTTCCAGGTCAATGTCTCTAGAAAGCTCATCGATGAGTTCCTTATGTCTGAGCACCTGTTCGTCTAGTTGTGCAATACCATCACTGGTATACAGGTATTCCTGCAGTTGGTCCTCACTCTGGAAAATGGACAAGGAAAGCATTTGGCTGCTGGATTTCTCAGGGAGTCTGGAATCAAGGAGAGAGCTTTCTCTCAGCTGCTGCTCCACAAGCTCGAGCTCCACGTCCAGTTCCCGTATCTTGTGGAGCTGCTGTCGGATGGTATAATCCTGAGAGATGATATGTTGCACTATTTTGTCAATTTCCTCCGAACCATCTGAACTTCCTGCCTTCTGCATTTTCTCCAGTTTGCGGAAGGCCTTCTTCACCATGCGTTTCTGCCGCTCTGCAGGAATGTTCCTGGCATATTGTGCTGGACCCTGCTCCCATCTCTTAGACCTGAGCCCCTTAGACTTTGAAGACCTTTTGGGTACAAACTCACTAGTCTTCACTAAGACAAACTGTATGAAGGGTCTCTCATCACCCCATGCATTCCACAAGCGGAGGATACGGGTGAGGGGAGGCAGAGCCCTTTCAAAGCCCTTCCATCGCTCCAGGAGACAGAACTCTTTTGGCTCTCCATGTAGGACTCTTTTACTTTCCGGTATGGTCTTATGGTCTTCCAGTAAAGCCTGCACCACATCAGCACAGGTTGTGTGCTTAGTGACACCAGAAACAACTTTCTCCTCTTTGCCTACTAAAACTTGTATTTCTTTTGCTGGTATCTCCTCCGTTTCTTTAGACCTGAGGGGGAAAAAAAACACAAAACAGCTTATTACGAAAGCTGAACTACTTGGAGGCAATTCAGTAACTACAAGATAATGAGAGAAAATGATGAGTAAAATGCTTATGTACAAAACTCCATGTTCTAAACTAAAATGGAAATTGACTTGGTTACACAAGTTACAGCATGTAACCAAAGAGCACAGCCGGAGAAATTAAGTAAGGAAAAGGTTGCATGATAGTAGCTAAAGTAATATTCTCAATGATTTTGATTTATTGTATCCTAGCAAAGATTGAAATCAGGCAAAACAAACCAGTTGGAAACTGGATCAGAATCAATAATCACTAGTTTTTCCAGTGTTTCCACAGATTTGCATTCTGAATATAAATGGCTTGCTGTTAAAAACCTATTGTGTGCTTAAAGCAATGTTAGTTGAGATAAAATACATATGTATTTAATATATGTATTAAATGAAAAATAAATAGAAAGGTCATGTTTTGTAAATGTAAAAATAGCTTTGATGCTTGACATAAGCCTATTTTTATAAATATATTTTTATAAATATAAATATGCCCATAAGCATATTTTCATAAGCCAATTGTGCAAAAAAAAAAATCCAAACTTTTCAGCACAACTTGCTTGTTGACCTGGTCTTTTCAGATTTGTACCATGGCACAACATTATCTAGGTTTCCACCTGGCCCAGAAAAACAAGTGGCATATTGTGTGAGTCCTTGATAAAAGACCCCAAAGGAATGTAATACGTATGCAACAATGCGAGTGGCTGGTTAATGGTTAGAAGATCCTGAGAGTTCAATTGAGCCAAGTAAATACCTGTGCTACTTACACAGCAAACAGCTTAACATATCTCCTGCATACACAGAGACTGCCTAGGAGCGGTAACCCGAATGTACAGAGCTGCTGCCTCAGCACATATGTAGTGTCTGAAGTAGTTTGTGTCAGGAAAAATATTAAATTTTTCTGATTTAATTAAAATGTTTAATGCTTAAATGAATGAAAAATAAAAACTAACTAAAAAGAAAACTAAAAAAACTTTATTTATTCATTATGTTTAGTGAGTATATACGGCACTGTCTGAATTCTCACACCCTAGTTAACTAACATGGTCTTGGTAGATGGCAAAATATTAAACATTTATTTAAACAGTACATAATATTTTATACATGATTGCTTTGCTGTGTGAGTCACTACTAGTAATCCTAGCTAGTTCTTTTAGGTCATGTGTGGTAAAGCTAGCTTTATGTCATACCATGAATTGTATACAGTATAACTGACGTTAAATTGTAGTTAGTGTGTGCACACGTACACACTCACACACACACTCACACACACACACACACACACACACACACACACACACACACACACACACACAGTCTGTGTCCAGGGTCAGCATCTTCCTAATTTCCACCTGCCCCAACCCAATGTGCCTTCTCCACACCTGTCCCTCTTAAACATAAAGAAGTGCTCTGAAATTTGCCATGACTACCTCAATGACGTCTGGCTGTGGTTAACAGTGTAACAATAGAGCTTAGGTAATGGTTAGAAATTAGACATAAGGAAATGGTTTCACAATGCTTATTCTGAAACCTCCACCACCTGCAGTCTTCTTGTCTTAAATAAATGCTAATAAAGGAGAACATAAAACCACACGTCGATGATGCAGACATCCCGTGCTATCCCATGCAGACATTCTTAGCCTGGTAATCTAAATCATGCCAGCATTAACCATTAACATGTACTAATGTTACTGAGTTCAATTTAACCTACACATCCATGTGTTGCATTAAAAGCCAAGCAATGAGGATAAGAGGAAAGTGTATGTAAAACAGAAGCAAAGCAATCAAGCATAATATATTGACACAGTATATGTGTGTTGTCCAAGAATTTAGTTTCTCAGTCACTAATTCATTAGTCCTTGCTGCCTGTGGGAAACTTAATGCCAGTTTAGAGTTTCTTTCCACTGTAAATGTCACAGGTAACCTGACTGCTTTTCTGTAACTATTAGAATAAGTGCTGCAATGGTGTACAACTATAAATAATTTAGACTTTTTACATATTGCTCTGTATGTATACTGGCATTCCTAAGCACATATTTATACAGGAAAGGACCAAATGGGGGATGGAAGCACCTGTGTTTGTCTTGTGTGAAAATCAGTGGACACCAGCAGCATCCTGTTACACACTTCCTGCCAACAGACCTTTCCATGGCAGTATCAGAACAAAAATAGAGATTTGAAGCTGAGGTATAGGAAACTTTTTATGTGGAATAACAGCTCTGTGAGCAGAAAGACTAACTAAGACTAGATGTATATGAACATTTCTACAGTCAAAATACAGTGTACTGTACTCAACTACATTAAAATATAAGGATCTGTTCCTGTTGTGACCTGTTGTGCTGGGCTTTCGTGACCATTAGAGACAAACTGCATGTTGAGTGCAACACAGAACGACCTTGTTGCATTCCTCCACACCCTGCATTGTGCTTGACCACTAAGCAGAAAGAATTAATGTCATTCAGATGGTAATGAGTGTATTTTCAAACTTAAGGAATCTTTCAGGCGTTAGTATATGTGCATTAGGAATACTAAGCTCCATGACTCCCTGATTGATTTTTATTGCTTTGCCATATAAAATCAGTAGCAGCATGGTCGTTTTAAATATGTTAGTGCTGAATTTCGACAGGTCACAGATCTGTGCAAATGTCAGCAGAAATCCTGTAAAGCCAAGATGCCTTCAAAAAGAATGAAATTAAATGTTCCATACACTGGGGAAATGAACAGTTGTTTTTTTTTTCACATTATATACGTCACTTGAAGTCAAAGTCGTGAAAGAAGACTCTATGTGTGTTTTAAAAAGAAATGGCAATCATGTGGAGGGTGTTTTGTAAAGTTCCATTTTGCTAAAAGGTATTCCCCAATGTATGGAGACTTTTAGGATGTTCTGTACATAAAGAAATACTAGAGCAGTAAATATTAATAAACGTAATATTTGGTGTGAAGACTCTTTTGCAAAAATCCATCAGGAGCCTCAGATACAATTGTGCAGTTTTATAAGAAAAGCGGCTATTAGTCTTACTGAGCATCTGAGGGAATCTTGCACAGTTTTTCTGGAGAATTCTGTCTCGCATTTACTACTTTTTTGCATGTAAAACCTGCAGCCTTCATTCATTTTTTTGTACTTCCTCAGTAATGCAGAAGTCATAAAAATAACGTATAATGATTCACTGTAATGTGTGACTTTATGCTATAAAATACTAATTAAGTTTTTCTCTAGGCATGTGCTATATTAAGAGTGAAATTTAGAGGTACACAAACTTTGTGAAAAATGCATGAAAAACTATTGACAAATCATGACAATCTGATACCGAGTATTGCTATTCCAGCCAACACCGCCTTGTAATGATAGACCTGTATTACATCAGACTGGGCACATCCATCGTGTCCTAAAGCATGAAGACTGCATCGCCATGGTTACTAAGAGGCTGTCCGTATCCGATCAGTATAATCATGAAAAACACATAGGATCGGTGCTTAAAGGTTTATGTTAAAAAGTAATCATTCAAGTATGTTTAAATAAATATAGAGTAAAATACCAGAGAGCATGTTACATGTTACATTTAAGAACAAGAAGTGATGCTGCTGCAGCTGATGATGATGATGATGATGTTGGGATCAAAGCAATTCAATGCAAATAAGCACATATAAGTGTTTTAACCCTTTTTACCAGTACACTTTCAGTGTGAGATGTTTTTCTCTCTGTTGGATAACCTTACACAGAATTGTAGTGATTGAAGATAATACCTTCAAATTTTAGTTGCTGATGAAGAAGTACTTGCGACATCTCAGAGAGCAGAAATGGGTTTGATATCACCATTTACTTTGAAGGCAGTTTCTATGAACATATTGCCCTTAGTAGGTTAGGTAGAAACATAAATACTTACGACAAACTACAAATTCTTAAAGCCCTGAGTGTCTACTCACATATGAGCCATTAACCATCATGTGGACTGTGACATGACAAAGAAATTCAATGCTGAATACAGACACCTCCATAAAGGCACATATTCCATTTTTTGGACTCTAGTACAAAGGCGTCATGAATAACAGAAGCAGTGTTTAGTGTTGTTGTACACTTTATTATTTCATATTATTCATTGTATTTAAATATGATCCTGGATTTAAATAACATCCAGTTAAAGCCCTGAATATAGTGCCCTACATTCCCAAAGGAACTCCTTTTAGGATTCAGCCACACAAATGTACCAAGAAGAATATGTCAGAATATCATAAAGCCAAATTATTATTACTGTTTACAAATTTACTTAAGTAATTTAAAAAAATGACTCCCTTTAAACAGTACTTTCCCAATTATTCAAGTTAACTTGATTTAACTCTCGGCTTTAAAATGTGTAAATACAGCCTATTAAAAACATATTTAACGATATATGACTTTGTATTTAAAGAGAACCTCTCAACTGAATGTTAAAAACACATGAGAGGATTTTGTTGCTGGCTTTGACTGGAGATACATCAACAAAGAAACACTTTTCCCGACTTTCCTGAGCCTTATCTAAAAAGGATGAGGGATTCTGGCGGAATAAACATGGCTGTTGATCTTTAGCGGGACAGCAGATAGTCATCTTCAGGCGAGACAAAACAATCTTAAAGGAGTGAGCTGACAGAGCAGCATGTTTGGACTCATATAACTAACTGTGATTAATGCTCTGCGATTAACTCTGTCCACAAGCTCACTTATATAATTAGATCATACAACAAAGCAATTTAGCTGTCACAACAATATGTATTGCTTAATTACTATAATAAACAGTCAGGACGACGTGGCTTACAAAATAGCTTATAAATGACTACTGATGCTCACTGGCACACACAAAGGACGCACAGGTGTATAATACAGCATGTATAATAACCACATGTAGAAAAGCTGTGATTTACTTCAAACCCTGGCTGTTGTGATGGACTGCTGCAAAATGGAAAAAAGTCATACTGTAGCAGAGGCATTTTCATAGCAATCATGGTGATGAATAAAATGATCCACCTCACACAAGACAGTCTTCCTGCACCACATAAAATAACAGTTGATGGCAGTTACCTCTAATCTGTTTTCCATCTTAACACTTGAGATAATTACGGTGTGTGTTGCTTTAAAGGAGGTTGTGGCTTAATATTAAAAAAAACAAGATCTTGCCTTGGAAATCCAAAATGCCTCGTAAGCATTCACAAAGACTTATTCTCGATTCTGATTGGTCAGATGATGTTGATTAATTTTCCATAATAATGGCTATTGCAGTAGGGCCAGCTGCAAGGCAAATCACAGCTTTATGTTAATGCACTCATTCTTGTTTCTATAGTAACAAGATATTACAACATAGACTCTAATAAAACATTTTGAAGACAGTAGAATAGTGTATCCTGATCTAGGTGACACCGGAGAAATTTCCCTTCTATAACTGTATGCTATATGGTTACAAAAGTACACTTATGTAACCAGGAACTTCATTCTTGTTCAAGTTCAAGTCTATCATGTTCATCATGTAGGCACTGTTCACTGATGGAGACTTGAGTGCAAAACTGTTTGTGGCAATTGCAGTCCAGATGCTATCAGCAATTGTAGCCCTAAACCATCTTCATGGTTTCTAAGTGGTACCATCCATCCAAAATTTGCTTTGTTGAACAAAAAATTTACACAATAAATAAACTGCATATGGACAAAAGTTCATTCCAGTTCAAGCAATATCATGCTGCAGCTCCAAAACAGGTTGTACCTGCACCCTTAGACATAAATTAGTCATGTTTGTACTTTTGCTACAAACAACCTTTATCCCAGAAAGTATTATAAATGCGTCTGGACGGTAATGATGTCAACAGAACTGATGCTGAATTATCACCAGCAAGTCCTCACAAACACTGCACTGGTTATTCGGTACTGAGAGTCAGTTTAACAATGCAGCTATGAAAGTACATTCAACTGTGTAAAATGTTTTTATTTTTCAAAATTTAGAGTAAATAACTGTGAGTTGAACTTTATCTTTGTTCATTCAATTATTTAATACTTTACTAAACCTGGTCAGTCTTAAATCTTTATGAGTGAATGCCAACATCAACAAATTCATTACAATGCCCAAGCTTCAAGTTGTATAAAAAGATATGAAGATTGAGGTTAAGGTTCGGGATGGGATTAGTATTATATATATATTTTTTCTGCTATCAACCACAATGGCCTTGTGCATTCAAATTTGTGTGAATTTCTCATTATGTCTGACTAGTTCATTAAAGACAGGCTACTTTAACACTTTACAAATTCAGCATTAAATTACTTGTGCTTTTATTATCAAGATGAATTTTCATCATGCTGCCAGGTTGAGCTGTGATATATTTACCCGTGTAGCTCCAAATACTTGTTTGTGAACAGAAGGCATACTGTCTGCAATTCTTGTGACATCACAACTGTCAAACAAGACTCTTAAGGTAACAGGACATATAATTATATGTGTTAATAACTGTAATATAATAACTTATAAGTAAATAAGTTATGTGTTAATAACTGTATCCTGTTGCAAAAAACCTGAGCAGCACAGTCTCTTAGAGGAGGTTGGTATCCATTCCACTACATCATGAGGATCTTTAAGGTTGTGTATAAGTCTATGAAATCATATAATGCATGTACTGTACCTCTCTAGTTTAGAGGATTGATGCATCTGTACACTCTGCTCAAACAGATCTGGTTTCAAAGCTTCAACTTTCATAGATGCTCATCATTCCACCCACCAATAATGGTTATTACTCTGGCACCCAGTAGTAGGAACTAATGCTGGCGACTTCGCAATACAGCGGGCAGCGACATGCAATAATAAAATCACTGTAAGTGTGAACGCAGCATAATTGTGCTAGCCATGTCCTCCCAGTGACGTCAGAGTAGCACATACTTGGTAAGTTCTTACATCATTCAACAAATGAATGTGCCAACCAACAACTTAACACCAGAATGGCTAAACAAAGCTGGAAGATTTCTATATAAATAAAGTGAATGTGTTTCAGGGTGGAGTTTTCCTTTAACACACACACACACAGACACGCACTGCGTCTAGCACCTGCAGCTCTGAGGAGTAACTCGAACCTGAGCCACCATATGATCCAACAGCTCTGTACTGTCCCTTTAATACAACACCGAAGGATTTTCAACCGAAGAAATTTCAGAGCCCAAAATACTTTCAGCTCTATCAAACGTGTTATAAAATAGAAAGAAAAATATTTTTTTCCCTTAAACTTAAAATGTTAAAAAAAATAAATAGAATCAAAATACCTGTACGCTTCTAAAAAGGTACACAGAATTAAATGCCATTTGGAAACACTTACTTGCTTTTCAGTCGCGCTTTAAGAAAGTTTTTTCCAAACGGTGCCATCGTGATTCAGTGTACAGCGGTCAGTACCGAGCCATCGTGCGAGTCCAGTGTCCAGTGCACTACAGAGCGCAGGCTACCTGCTGAGGGAAAAGTTTCCCAACTTGTGAACACAGTTAAAAGCAGAGTACTGAGATAACCGACTGTGTGAATGGGCCGTCCCACAACGAGGAGGGAGCTGGGCTACGTCTCAAATCCGCACACTATAACGCATATAAATAACAAAACAAAACACAAATCCATATACGTGTTAAGGATATTCTATTATTTGGATTTGGAGTGATTTAAGCACATTGTTCGAGAAAAACACTGTTCTTGTTATATCTTTTAAAAGTTTAGTTTTTGTTGATAAACCAACGGCGTCGTAAGATGGCGACGGGAATTCCCCCAGGGGAGACTAGCCCGGGTAATGAAACCCCGCATGTCTCAAAGGCTAATGCGCTAATACTTATCTTAGATGTATGACCACTAATCTACCACAAACCCCCAAAGTCTGAATGAGGGTAATAATCAGGTAATCTTCATATTCAACAGATCAAAATCATTGAAGCAGAAGAAGATGAAGAACAACAACAAAACAAACAATCCCTCACAACACATTCTGCTCCTAATCTGAGGGGTGTCCTAGAAAACCCATACACGTGGAAATTTGGACAATTTCTTCTATTCAAATTTCTGAAAACATCAGCCGTTCCTAAACTAATATATATATATTTTTCCTTTAACTTGTATCTTGTACCAATTGAATGAAGATTCTAATGAGCTAATATTAATTAACTACCGATCTTTAAATGTGCCTGTATTCATAGTCTATAAGCATCCTATAGTTTAATTACTTTGATTAGAATAATTAAAATATTACACTGCATTACACATATGTTGCTCTGATTTCACAGGTGTCATTGTGATCTCATCACTTGACTGATCCCTATTCACATGGACATCTGTGGTGAAATTATAAATGATTAAGTCATTCAGTTCTGTTCTGTTAACTAAAACCACTGTCAGCTATAGAGTGTGTGTATGCACTCTTCCTGGTTTTGATGATGATATCATGGTGCAGACGTATCTTAGGCATTTTTTTTTTTTTTTTTTTACAGGTTATTAGATTACAAACTGGATTTATTATGGACATGTCTGTTTTGAAACAGCATGTAAATATCCAAAACATTATTAAAGCATTGCATTCTTGCTTTGAGAAAATCAAACTTAAGTTTTTGGCATCTTTGGGTAGATTGACAACCACTCCTTACCCAACATGATATTCACAGGCTGCTAACCTAAGTGTGATTAGAAAACAATGAAACTATTTCCATATGATTTTAGTAATATATATCTATGGTTAATTAAAGATGATGAGTCAAAGATTGACATGCCAAGCATCTTCACTGAGCACTAATGTGAACAGCTCACCCAATCAGCATGCCTTTTGGGATAATCGCAAACTCAACTACGCATCTCACATCCTAAAAAGGAGAAAAGATTCAAATAATCAGGTACATAGGTTTTGACGTCAGCTAGCATAGTGGCAGACGCGTATGTCTGTCACGTCATCTGATGTCATCAAGATGCTTGATGCAGAGCTGATAGGAGAGAGGGCTAGATAGGGAAGGATGGAATGAGCTGGAGAGGGGAGGGAGGAGGTAGGATGAAGCAGCCTGTGACATCACTCCAGCTCTTATATACTGGGTGGAATGGAGCCCAGCACTCCTCAGTTGATTCGTGAAAAAGCCAACAGGACAAACGGCACGACAGGCTGGATCAGAACCTAAAAAAAGTGTCTGTTGGAGTCATCTTGATTTCTGGTCTTGATCTCTCTCTCTCTCATTTTACTTTGCTCTGTTCACTCTCTCTCCACTCCTTCTAGCCTTGACCAATAACCTTATGGACTCGGGCCTAGCTTAAAAGTGCAATATCTGTGGGATTGTCAGCAAGATGTCAGTGCAGTTGACCTTTGTTGTTTTTCTCTTTCTGACAATCAATGGACTCTGCTCAGGTAGGTACTTCAGCAGTCTTCAGTACCTTATAGATTTTGTTTTGGTGTTTTCTGCCACACCTGATACATTACATCAGGAAATGCGTAAGTATATATATAGCAAGTATAGAAAGTATTTGTAAACTGAACTACCTGCTTGAACTCATAGAGCTACAGTTTAAGAGTTTTTATATTTAATCATTGGAATGCAAGTTGATGTTAATGCATTTAAGTACATTTAAATTTATAGTAAAAACATGTATCAGAAGCATCTTTAATTCTGTATTTTATTATTATTATTATATTAATTGCTTTGGATAATTAAGCGGGGGGGGGGGTAGGAAATTGAAAGAAAATAAACTTATTTCAGTTTATATTTTAATAAATTTTGGTTTTAGGATGCAGTACAATGTAAATAATACATTTCTCACACCCCACCTAACAGTGTTGCACAAATGGTTCCATCTCTGAAACAGTTAAATCTGAATAAGGCATGCAATTCACTGTATTTTCCAGTGTAAGAACACTCCCTGTTAGTGTGTGTTTTAGGCACGTCTGGCCAAGTTGGAAAGATCACATAATTGTTTGAGTTGTAAAGTGAAGTGTGAAGATGAGCAATTATTGCAATTATCTTGGATGGAAACTGCTACTTCTTCCATAGGGCATATCCGTACAGAACTGACATTACTATTTCTTCCCAGATGCTGATCAGGCTAAAGAAGCAATGGAAGAGGAGATACTGAGCAGCCTCTTTACTTCAGAGGTAGAGTATTACTGTACATTCACAGTGAATGCTAAAATCCTTCATCGAGGCTGTCTGGAAGTCCTTAAAATGTTTTAAATGTCGAGAGATTGGTGAAAGTGTTTTGATGATAAATAGAGATTTGGGATAGGGACAGCTGTTCACTTACAGAGCTTCCTCAAGTGACTACAGATGATAGTAGGAAGTCTTTGGAGTGTTGATTTGACCTAACTTTAATATGACAGTAATCATGTCTGTGTTTTTTTTTTTTTTTTTTTTAAGAAATGGGATTTCTATCATCAGGACAATATATTAATAATCTCATTTCTATTTAAATGGATAAGTGGGATTTATAAATTTACAGTTTGTGGTGTATAAAAAAGCTTCAAGTTTCCTGAATCGATTGGTGTAGTGATTGTGCTTAAACTTTAAACAGAATGCTATTGACTTGGCTCCATAGCACACTATTAAATGCTCCGTATATTTTTATGAACCTTTATATTATTAAGCTGTGACATCAAATACGGTCTGAGCATTCATCCTGAAATAAAACCTAATTATAGTATGAGGCTCATTACCTGTGTGAATGCATTTGAAAGATTCTTCTCTCCTCTAGCTACCAGTGCTGTGAGCACAACACTAATAAAATTAATAGACTAGCTCTCTTGGAGAATGCAATCGCTTTATTGATCAGCTTGCTGGCACCAATCATTAATCTATAAATCAGGAATCCAAGTTTTCACTTCTTGTGTATTTGCTACTCATAATTTTTTCAATGAAGGAGTTGACATCTTTTTTTTTGTCATGATGTGTAGCTGTCTGATTCTGGTCCACAAGTGCTGATAGAGAGTGTGGGAAAGCCTAGACGTTTGCTACTTATCACTGATAGCATTGGTTTCCAGACACATTTGCTTAACTGATGCAATTTACTCACAATCAGACATGAGACTGATCTCAGTAATAGGTTGAAATTAAATTAAGCACCACATTCTCAATTAAAAGATTTGCTCCAATTTCTTTAACTCGACCAGCTCTTTGCTCACAGAAACATACAACATTACTTAATTTGAAATATATGAAACACAAATGTGTAATAAAATGTTCAAGCTATCGGAAATGCAGTCTGCTGACCATCCTTTGCTTGAAAGGACTCATGGGAATGAAGGGAACACAATGAAATGTCCTCGTTGCTTGTCATTCGTTTAGAGAGAAAGCCATCTCTCTGCTGAACATGCTGCCCTCTTAGTCAGAATATTGAATTGTCTTAAATGTTCTGATTTTTAAACCTAGATTTTTGGATAGAAAGCAAATTGATTGATCAGCAATTATTGCCATTCTTGAGGGTTTTATTATTGACCTCACACAGTCAGGGACATTAAACAGGATTTATAGACCGCATGTCAGGTTTAAATGAAGTTAGTTGGTACTGTGGATGCATTAAAATGAGAGCACAGAAGGCTGGGAAACTCGCAAACAGAGGGGAAGTGGTAACAAGCTTAAACTGGGTGTGCTATGGGCTTGCTGTCTTAGAGCACAATACTGCTTTAATTTTCAGAAATAAGCTCAAGACACACACATCATCTCTCTCTCTCTCTCTCTCTCTCTCTCTCTCTCTCTCTCTCTCTCTCTTGTGTGTGTGTGTGTGTGTGTGTGCACACTTGTGTAGGTACAACAGAGCAGACACAGCTCCCCCCTGTGGCAGATGCCTGTCCTAAGCATGTGCCGGATGCTGGCAAGGATTAGTGAGCCCTGGCAGGATGACTGGTACGCAAACAAGTTCCAGCCAGCTTATGACCAGAAGGTCTCCAATGATATGAGCCAGACATCACAGGAACTGAATGACCTCCTGACCCTCTGCAGAGTTCTCCAGCTCAGAGAGGTGGGAGAAAGAATGAAAAAGAAAAGATGCATTTGCTTGCTGTTACATGATTTAACTCTTCAGATGCAGACACACAGCATTAGCACATCTTTATAGCACATGATACCTTTTATTTTTCCATGAACCCAGAGCCTATGCACAACCACAATCTCAACACGGCACACTGCGTTAGATTCATTACACCTTCACAAACCCAGCACACACCACACACGCGCTCAGATGCTTTATCCTAAAGAAAAACCTGTTGTTGTCATTTCTTTCTCTGACTTTTGTTTCAGCTTGACCATGAATACCTTGAGGTGGACCAGAACAGCGACAGGCCACTGAAACGAAAATCTCCATATATTCTAAAGAGGCAACTGCACACCAAGAAAGCGAGACGGCCATATATTTTGAAACGAAGTTCATTTTACTGACCCCATGACCACCAAAAAACTGACACTTTGCACTCTGTGAATACGTTGCTATTTTCACAGTAGTAATATCTAAGTGGTACTTGCTGGTTTATGTGTTCACTTTGGTTTGCTTTAACTTATTGTCTCACTGGAGTTGCATCCTGTGTTCTCTTTTACTAAGGGACTGGCTGTGTAAATAAAATGAATAAGCATCTGCTGTATGTTTCCTTGAAATTTTATTATATTTGTTCAACGATTATTTATTTATATTTATGACTACAATTACATATATTGATGTAATTAAATGATCACTCCACTACTCCTGGTTATTTGACTGAAGTAAAAATTTGACACAGAAAAGAACTTTTCTGTTTCTTTCTAAAAAAAAAACCCAACACAAAAACTAAAACAAAACAACAACAAATGTTGTTTTTACTCCATGATTGGATTGGATTGCTTGCTTCTATATCACAATTTAATAAATTTAATTGCATCAGGAAGATCAGTGGTTTTCTAAATGCTATTGTCTTCATTCTTCTGATCAGTATTACTGATGTCCATGAGCAAGGCCTTAATTCCAAAATACAACATGACACACTAAAGAATACATCCTAAGGAAAAAGGAGAATGAAGATTAATTCTTAGTTAAATGTCTGGAATGAGGCATGTCAATTCAGTAATGTCGGACTAACTGGTGTTTACATATTAGTTTAATAAAAACACCTCATATATGCCTACACACTGCGTGCAATAGTGTGCATACCCTTAGGATGCAATGAAGGAGACAAAGCCATAATACAAGTACTGTATTAGGTTTCGCAAATTGAATAGTGTTTGATTTAAAAGAAAATATAGTGAAAAATATCACTTTATAGTGTATATATATATATCCATTTTTTGGATGTGATAAAAAGTGATCTAATAACATGCTCCCTCACTGCCTTTGACCTGTTTAATATCATATGTACAATTTATCTGTTAATTCTATCAGTACTATTATCTGCACACATTTATTTTCTTTTTTCATGCCTGTTATAACCTGTTTTAATGCCAGTCATAAGTTGTGTCATATTGCCTGCCTTAAATAAACAAAAAGGGTCATAGCACAATATTTTTTTCTGTTGAATAACCCATGTCATACTGTCATCACATGTATAATGTATCACATATCATACGAATTGTATGTGAGTTGTCCATAAGGGAGTTGTTAACACACTTCAACTGTTTCTTATTCTAGACAAAGTCATCAGTTGGGGCGGTGGTAGCTTAACTGGTTAAGGCTCTGGGTTGTTGATTGGAAGATTGGGGTTCAAGCCCCAGCAATCAGATATTACAAAATGCTTGTTTTTTTCAAACTCACAAGTATGTGCTGTAAAATATGAAAGTTCATGCGATCAGACAGCTTGTAATGAGCATTGAAATGAATGATGATGGTAAAGGCTAAAAAGCAGACGTGGAATTTATTTTGACTTATATCTTTGCCAATAAAAATATTCAATAATAATATCTAATTAACAACAATAAGTGAATACTAAAACTTCCATCAGTTGAGATGTTTATGGTTTACAGCTATGCACAGACAGACTAGCCTGTCCTTGTTTATATGACAGCAATTAATGCTGTTAATTAATGGGATTGTGTCGGCTCACTTTCTTTATCTTTCATATTCTTTAACTAATGCCAATAATATAAAACAAAGGGATTGTATAAAAAAATCTCATTGCTAGTGTTAGTCCCTGTCCTAGTGAACTAACATGAGGAGACTGACTACAAAGCACTTCTTATGAGTCATGCTGGATAATGGCATCAAGTAAATGTTTTTTATGTAATAAAAAAAAATCCTTTAATTTAAAAACTGAGCACTTCATTAAGTACACCTATACATCTACACACTCATGCAATTATCTAATCAGCCAATTGTCTAGCAGCAACAAGATGGATACAGTTATGTGGATACAGATTAAGAGCTTCAGATAATGATTCCATCTAACATCAGAATGGAGGAAAAATATGACCTCAGTGATTTTAACCTTGGCATTATTGTTAGTGCCAGACAGCTGGTTTAAGTATTTCAGAAGCTGCTGATTTTCACACACAACAGTCTTTAGAGTTTGGTGCAAAAAACAAAAAACATCACCTGAGTGGCAGGTCTGTTGGTGGTAATGCCTTGATGAGAGAGGTCAGAGGACAATGGCTTGATTTATTCAAGCCAACAGGATGAATAACTCAAGGTAGTGCTCTACAACTGTGGTGAGCAGAAAAGCATCTCAGAACACACCAAACATCAAACCTTGAGATGGTTGGGTTATAACAGAAGAAGACCACACTGTGCCTTACTCCTGTCCGATGAGACCAGGAATCTGATTCTACAGTGGGCACAGGATCACCAGAACTGGACAGCTGAAGATTGGAAAAGTACCAGGTGATTTTTTTCTAATCTTCAGTTTTCCCATTGTAGTGAGTCTGTGTGAGATTGTTGTGTGTGAAAATCCCAAGAGATCAGCTGTTATAGAAATACTCAAACTAGCAATCATGCCACAGTCAAAATCACTGAGATCACACTTGTTCTCCATTCTGATAGGATGTGAACATTACTAAAGCTGCTTGCATGTATCTGTGTGAATATATGCACTGCACTGCTGCCACAGAATTGGCTGATTAAACAATTGCATGAATGTTTAGGTGTACAGTTGTTCCTAATAAAGTGCTCAGAAAGTGTATTTTCAATATGCAGTAATATTCCATTACAGTAGTGTCGTAATATATTCCATATGCATTGAAGTTGCTTTCGGCTGCTCCCTATTCGGGGTTGCAACGTGGAATATTCTTAAATAAATAATATTCAATAATTCAGGAATATTCCATATGAAATAACGTAGAATATTCCATTGTGGTAATCTGTTAATATTCCATATGCAGTAATACAGGGATATTCCATATGGAATAATGTAGAATATTCCATTACAGTAATCTGTTAATATTCCATATGCAGTAATACAGGAATATTACATATGGAATAACATTGAATATTCCATTACAGTAATATTTTAATATTCCATATGCCATAATCAATGAAATTGATATGATTTATTGTTGATCAAGTTGAGATTTACATTAGTAAGGCTCCTAATGTATAAATCGCCACACTTTCATGTGCACTGAAAGTATATGAACTTTTTTTTCCCATAGAATTTTACAGGATATCAAGAATATCAGTTTGATTGTGTAAATGTTGTACAATTGACAAATAAATCCAATCATATCCAGTTTGATAATTAAGGCCAATTGTCAGTCAGAAACCTTCATCAACATCATTTTTTCTACATCGCTTGCCATTTATAGAGAGTGCTTGTGCTGTAGACATGTGGATAGGAATGACACAGTGATGTCTGTAACAGGATGGCCTTATTATCTAGTTTCAAGATGGGTGTGGGTGGCATGGTGGCTTAGTGGTTAGCACGTTCGCCTCACGCATCCAGCATCCAGCATCCTTGATTTGAGTCTCGCTCCCACTCACTTTGTATGTGTGTAGTTTGCATGCTCTCCCTGTGCTTGGTGGGTTTTCTCCCACAGTCCAAAGGCGTGCTTCTAGGCTGATTGGAGTCTCTAAATTGCCTGTAGTGTGTGTTTTCATGAGGGTCTGTGTGCCCTGTGATGGGTTGGCACTTTGTATTTTCAAGATACGGAGTGTATCTTGCCTGAGATAGGCACAGGCTCCCCGTGACCCGAGAATAGATCAGATAAGCGGTAGACAATGGAAAAAAAAAAGATGGGTGTCTAAACAAAAAGCAAACAAAAAAACAAACCCTGGATGATGTGTTCCTGTTATGGAATGTTTGTTTTTAATTACTTTCAGATATTGTATTGGTTTATTTATATAAAACCTGGTTACTTTATATATTTAGTGTGTTTAATTATGAAACATGACCATTAATTAAAAACTTTTGACAGTCAGTGTAATTGAAGTTAAACAGCAAACCTCAGATCTTTTTTAGACTTGTATTTCAAGCCAGATTACACAAAGCTAAATGAATTTAGGTTTCCAGTATAATGAGAACATTTATAAATGAGACAAACATCACTGGATCTTTATTTATATGGATATAAATGGATATCAATCTGATTGATTATCATTAATCAGTCACACACTGCTTGCTTCTCTCTCATTAACGTAATGGAGCACACTGAGCACTCTGGATTTCATTTCTTTAATTATCTACATCTATTTACACCTACTATTGCAGCTAAGTAATTAGAGAAAAAGGACACAGAGACTTGTGTGTAATTAATCCACTTACTCCATCTGGCCACAGACATTTGATAGCATGCTTAATACAAATGTCAAATGCAAATGCATCTCATTTAGGTTTTAATTGCTGAAATAAAGTGTAATGTACATATTTGAGCAGGTCTGTTTGCTTATATAGGCCAGAAGATGGCAATAGAGATAAACATAAAAGGAAAAAGCATGGCCACAAACCTCTATGACGAGCTTACAGTATACTTTTGATTGTGTTATTGTCAGTTGTGCATTCAATCCTTGTTACATTTCTCCCTACACCACAACAATGACTAAAATCAATTAGTGCATCTTGTTAAATGTAGATTATGCTGCCTTTAGCCTCCAGTTTTATTCGTTTATTATCTCACCCATACTTGGCTTGAGTCATTATGAGGTTTCGGCTCGTATGTAAGAAAGAAACAACTCGTGTCCATGGAAAATGCATATGGATGGAAGCCAAAGAAACTTACTTGTCCCCAAGCATCATCTGTTATGGTCATGCTACTGCTTGATAGTGCATAATTGTTTTGGCCACAATCCATAACTGAGTCGCTCTTTAATTTAGCTCAATTTTGCAGACGGAGCTAAAGATTGACAGTTTAAGTTAGCCACGGGGCTCTGTCACATTCTTAGTGTGATACTAAATGAAAGTCATCACCTTCATCTGTGCAGGGTGGTGGATCTTCAAGCAGGCCTTCAGATCAAGATAATTGCTTCTGAAAGAATTAGATTAGTTCTCTTTGTAAGAAATGTGATTTGCGAATTGGATGGTGGTATAACAAGCGTGACCTTGTACTATGACAGCGCAGTAAATAATTAGGGCCTGCATATGGGCACACAGATGAGCAGGGAGGGAGATTGTGAAGTGACATTTCCTCACAGGATAGATTCAATCCAACCTAACATCTTCTCTAACTGAAGTCAGTCTCTTTCCCCATAGCAAGGATTCTTTCTCTCTCTCTCTCTCTCTCTCTCTCTCTCTCTCTCTCTCTCTCTCTCTCTCTCTCTCTCTCTCTGTCTGTCTTTCTCTCTCTCACTCTGTCATACACACACACACACACACACACACACACACACACAAAATCTTTATTATCCTTGTGAGGACTACTAACTCTAACCTAAGTAACCTGAAAGATAGCTTTAAATAAATAAAAAAAATCTAACAATCACAAACCAAAAAAACATTCACTTGCCAAATGCCCCCAAAAGATCAAAACTGTCCCATTCAGAATCATTCACATCAACAGACAAGCTACTGTAGCATAATAATCTGCTTATCTGTGTCATTTTTTAACAGTGGGAGGAAACCAGGCAACCCAGGAGAAATCAACATGAATACAGGACATGCCACACACACACACACACACACACACACACCTGTCGAAAGAAGCTCCTCCTCATTTCTAATTTAAGGCAAACACAGAGAGAATGAGGAGGAACTTCTTCCTGCAGGCTGTGAACCTGGGCAACACATAGAACGTGTCTGCACAACACACACAAACCTCAACTGAATTTCACATATTGCACTACAATTGCACACATCTGCACTTTATTTATAATAGTCATACTGTTCAGTCACTGATCTGTATCTATATAATATATTTTTATAATTTTTAAATATTTTTCACATGCCTACCTGTATAGTTAAATACTATTTTAAGTATTTAAATTTATGAGTTCATTATACCAATGCTGGAGTATTTATAAAACACTTATCTCATATTTCATAATGTAGGAGCAATTTTATGTAATACAACTGTCTTGTTATGGAAAAGGGAAGAATCCTCAAATATGATTGGGTTACTATTAGTGTAATATTTTAATCCTCGACTAGCAGAATATAATCATTAAGCTTGGAAACACCAACTGCAATTTCTACTGCATTTAGCAGATATGGGCTCTTAAATAAGCAACGTTATAGATACATTACTGGTTCCAAACAGTGTTATACATGCAAAATTGATAACCACTTTAGTTTGAGGGCAAATAATTAATTCTGCTGACAAATACACTTCTTAAATAAGTGACGCTGTATGAGAATAGTGCTGCAATGCACATGAAACTCCAGCACTTCAGCTAAGCAATATATATTTCCATACTTCTTTGTAAAATAGATAGATAATATGGTAATATGTATAGAAAAACATACATGCTAGAATATTTGTCATGGATAGAAAAAAAGAAAGTACATCAGTCTCAATCATATAAAGGGAAAAAATTCACATGAGCTTTAATTCTTCAGCACTGTTTATAAAATATGTATGCAAATTTTAGAAAGGTGTTATGAAGGCCCAGTGTTGGTAAAAAGTGTCGAAATATTTGAGATCAAGCTCTGAGCTAGGCCAGGACCTGTTAAAGACAAAAAAGATAATCATAAATAATACTGTTGACTAATAGGGGACAACAAAGAGGGTTGTAAAATGAGCTGATTAAGTTTTAGACTGCCATAGCTAAAACACACACACACACACCCCACACACACACACACACACACACACACACACACACACACACACACACACACACCCTGCTGCCTTGCAAGTCATCCCAACATTTTAGTCACTTGGAAAAAGTAGCTGAGCTGCTTTGTTCTCTGTGCCACCTCTCTCTCTCTCTCTCTCTCTCTCTCTCTCTCTCCCTCTCTCTCTCTCCCCTCTCTCTCTCTCTCTCTCTCTCTCTCTCTCTCTCTCTCTCTCTCTCTCTGTCTTTCGTGAACACTCTCAGAAATGAGGCGCTTTTAAAGAAAAGCCCAGGGACAGCAGTTATCTCCACTCTCCACACAGGGAAATCCCTAGCATTAATCTTTAATTAAGGCCTTTAGAATGGAGAGGAAACTGCAGCCATTTTCTATGAGAGAAAACGAGATAGATGGAGAGGTGGAGAAAGAAACAGAGAGGAATAAGGCTAGATATGACAACAGAAAGATGACAGAGAGATGATAACAAGCACCACAGTGCAGGGGTATATTAAGATTTAATTCGTTCTTCCCTCATCATGTACATCATGTATGACTAAGCTAATTAAAATTATTCCATTACACCACAACGCTTTTGAAAGCTTCATTTTGATTGGTCAGAAGTTGCAGACTGACTTTCTATTGGAGTAGCTCTGACAATAGTGCCGGTGTCACATTATAGATGTTGAGATAAATGCAAGTGCCGGTTTGCACTGACTTTTAATGACAGTGCAAACAACAATTCCTAAATGAAAGGCAATCTCAAAGTAGAAAAAACAGAACAAAGCAAAACCAGATAAATATTAGCATAAATAAAAGGCTCTGTCTTCTTCTTCTTTCGGCTTTTCCCTTCAGGGGTCGCCACAGCGAATCATCTCTCTCCACCTATCCCTATCTTCTGCATCCTCAACCCTTGCACCCACTAGCTTCATATCCTCATTAATTCCATCCATATACCTCCTCTTTGGCCTTCCTCTTTGCCTCCTGCCTGGCAGCTCCATGTCCAACATTCTCCTACCAATATACTCACTCTCCCTCCTCTGAACATGTCCAAACCATCTTAATCTGGCCTCCCTAACTTTGTCCCCCAAACGTCCAACATGAGCTGTCCCTCTGATGTACTCGTTCCTAATCCTGTCCAATCTTGTCACTCCCAAAGAGAACCTCAACATCTTCAGCTCTGCTACCTCTAGCTCTGCCTCCTGTCTCTTCCTCAGTGACACTGTCTCTAAACCATACAGCATGGCCGCTCTCACCACTGTCCTGTACACCTTCCCCTTGATTCTCGCTGATATTTTCTGATCACACAGAACTCCCGACACCTTTCTCCACCCATTCCAACCTGCCTGCACTCGCTTCTTTACCTCTTTCCCACACTCTCCATTACTCTGGACTGTTGACCCCAAGTACTTAAACTCCTGTACCTTCTTCACCTCTTCACCCTGTAACCTTACTGTTCCACTTCCCTCCCTTTCATTCACACACATGTACTCAGTCTTACTACGACTGACTTTCATCCCTCTTCTCTCCAGCGCAAACCTCCACCTCTCCAGGTTTTCCTCCACCTGCTCCCTGTTCTCACTACAGATCACAATGTCATCTGCAAACATCATTGTCCAAGGAGACTCCTGTCTGACCTCCTCTGACAACTGGTCCATCACTATAGCAAACAGGAAGGGGCTCAGAGCCGATCCCTGATGCAGTCCCACCTCCACATTGAACTCCTCTGTCTGACCTACAGCACACCTCACCACTGTCCTGCTCCTCTCATACATGTCCTGCACCACTCTGACATACTTCTCTGCTACTCCTGACTTCCTCATACAGTACCACAGCTCTTCTCTTGGCACCCTGTCATACGCTTTCTCCAAGTCTACAAACACACAGTGCAACTCCCTCTGACCATCCCTATACTTCTCCATCAAAATTCTCAGAGCAAAAATTGCATCTGTTGTGCTCTTTCTGGGCATGAAGCCATACTGCTGCTCACAAATTTCCACAACCTTCCTTAACCTAGCTTCCACTACTCTTTCCCATACCTTCATTGTATGGCTCATCAACTTTATCCCCCTATAGTTACTGCAACTCTGCACGTCACCCTTATTCTTAAAGATCGGCACTAACACACTTCTTCTCCATTCCTCAGGCATCCTCTCACTCTCTAAAACCCTGTTGAACAAACTAGCTAAAAATTCCACTGCTGCCTCTCCCAAACACTTCCAGACCTCCACCGGGATGTCATCAGGACCGACTGCCTTCCCACTTTTCATCCTCTTCAAAGCCTTCCTGACTTCATCCTTTCTAATCTTATCTACTTTCTGTTCCACAGAGTTCACCCCTTCTACTCTTTTTTCCCTCTCATTTTCCTCATTCATCAGCTCCTCAAAGTATTCCTTCCATCTCCTCTGTACACTCTCCTCACTTGTGAGCACCCTTCCATCTCTATCCTTAATAACTCTAACTTGCTGCACATCCTTCCCATCTCGATCCCTCTGCCTAGCTAACCTGTACAAGTCCTTCTCTCCTTCTCTAGTGTCTAACCTAGTGTACAACTCGTCATATGCCTTCTGCTTGGCCTTAGACACCTCCCTCTTCACTCTGCGCTGTAACTCCTTGTATTCCTGTCTATTCTCTTCAGTCCTGTCCATGTCCCACTTCTTCTTGGCTAGCCTCTTCCTCTGGATACTATCCTGAACTTCCTCATTCCACCACCAAGTCTCCTTATCTTCTTTCCTCCTTCCAGATGACACACCCAGCACCTTTCTCCCTGTCTCCCTGATCACTTCTGCTGTAGTTTCCCAGTCATCTGGCAGCACTACCTGACCACCCAGAGCCTGCCTCAACTTCTGTCTAAATTCCTCACAACATTCCTCCTTTTTCAGCTTCCACCACTTGGTTTTCTTCTCTATCTCTGACCTCTTCTTCTTACAGACCATCAGAGTCATCCTACACACCACCATCCTATGCTGTCTGGCTACACTCTCTCCCACTACCACTTTACAGTCACTAATCTCTTTCAGATTGCCTCTTCTACATAGGATGTAGTCTACCTGTGTGCTCCTACCTCCACTCTTGTAAGTCACTCTATGCTCCTCCCTCTTCTGAAAATAAGTGTTAACCACACCCATGTCCATCCTCTTAGCAAAGTCCACTACCATCTGTCCTTCAAGGTTCCTTTCCTTAACTCCAAACTTGCCCATCACCTCCTCATCACCTGTGTTCCCCTCACCAACATGTCCATTAAAATCCGCTCCTATCACCACTCTCTCACCCATGGAAATACTCTCCATCACCTCATCTAATTCACTCCAGAATCTCTCTTTCTCCTCCAACTCACAACCTACCTGTGGGGCATAACCACTAACAACATTCAACATCACCCCTTCAATCTCTAACTTCAGACTCATCACCCTGTCTGACACTCTCTTCACCTCCAGGACATTCCTCACAAACTCCTCCTTCAGGACCACACCTACCCCATTTCTCTTACTATCCACACCATAATAAAACAGCTTGAATCCTGCTCCTATACTACGAGCCTTGCTACCCTTCCACCTGGTCTCCTGTACACACAGTATATCCACCTTCCTTCTCTCCATCACATCAGCCAGCTCTCTACCTTTCCCTGTCATAGTACCAACATTCAGAGTTCCTATTCTCAGCCCTATACTCTTACCTTTCCTCTTCTCTCTCTGTCTGCGCCCTCTTCTCCCTCCTCTACTTCTTCGACCAACAGTAGCCCAATTTCCACCGGCGCCCTGTAGGTCAACGGCGCCGATGGCGGTCGTTGTTAACCCGGGCCTCGACCGATCCGGTATGAAATTCGTACTGACGATTCGCATGGTTAAATTTGGCAATGTTTTACGCCGGATGCCCTTCCTGACGCAACCCTCTCTATTTATCCGGGCTTGGGACCGGCACAGAAGTCACTGGACTGTGACCCCCATGGCTAGATTAAATAAAAGGCTCTGTAACATCAGTAAACTGAGCATTTACACTGTGTGAAGTGGTTATGACTGTGAGTGTCTTTTAAGTGTGAGCTGTATGTGTGTGTGTGAATGAAGACAGGTAAGTGTAATCAAATGTCCAGTGACTGTAAATGCAGAAGTGAGTGTGCACTATGGGAAGTCCGGTGTGACCATGTTTGTAGGGCGCGATGCAGGATTGGGAATGGAGCTTGAGGTCTGGGACTGTCCAGCAAGCTGCAAGGTCTATATTAATGCCCTCATATTAATGTGTTTACATTTTTATAGTCTTATAGCAGCTAATTTACTGAGATTGCATAATCTAATCCAGGGGTGTCACATTTTATCTGCATAAGGGCCAGTGTGGGTGCAGGTTTTCATTCCATTCAAGCAGGAGCCACAACTGATTCCACCTGTTTAATCAACTGATCTTGGCTTTCAGTAGACTCAGGTGTGGCTTCTGCTCAGTTGGAAAGAAAACCAGCATCCACACTGGCCCTTTGCGGGCACGATTTGTTACCATGATCTAATCTAATGAACTGTTGTTTAATAAAAATTAACATCTATTCATTGTTGAATGTTTATGGAATGATTCAGAGCTTTGTAATGCTTCTAGGTATGTTTTTATATCAATAACTTCAAGACGTAGAGCAAAGCTGGTGAGGGAATGTTTATAGCTCATATGATGTAAGGTATGATGGAAACTAGCCTATTTTTTACCGTTTCAACTAGATTAAAAAGATATGTTAAAATGTAATAATTGGCTATTTGCTGTTTAATGAGAGGAATAGAACACCATGAGATCAGCTCTTATAGGAAAATAATCCATTTCGGGTGTGGTAAGAATAACCGTGTCTTGAGCCACATTCCACTTACCCATCATATATTGTTTTCCAGCACACCCCATTATCACATGAGAAAAGAGAGAAAGTCACATGAGCTTCATGTTTTATTCTTTATAAACTATGTGCTATCCAGTTGTTTTCCATAATGCATATCCACTACAGGATTATGAATTCCTCTTTTGTGTATGTCTCGGAATGTGACTGATACTTAGGAAATGTTGGGTGGTAGCTGTGACAGTCTGCCGTATGCATGTCATATTGTTTATGCACGCTCCACATGCTGTGGCTGAGAACAAATGAGCGAACAGCTTGCTACCATGCTTACTGAATGCAAATCTCCCAAATCATTGTCTGCTCTGCTTGAAAATGCTCATAAAAATATAAAACAACAACAACAACAACACAAGCCTCCCGATTCCCAGTTGGTTCATTCAGGCTGAGTGCTGAACATTATATAGTTTCATCTCCCATCTGAGTTGGTCAGCGTTCAGTCAGATCAGATTATAATAAAATCCTGATGTAGTATGATCTCTGTTCTTCAGTGCCGATGGGTAGTGCTGGCTTTATAGTGCTATCCCATTGAGAGTGAGTGTCATCAGACAGTAGTTAATGCCTATGAAAGTTTAATGCTTTCTTGATGAAAGCCATGGAGAGGCCCGGGTGAGGGATGGCGTACTGCGCTCCGAGGGGAGAGAAAAAATAAATGGAGCTAATTATCAGGTGAATGTGAAGCTGGCTCCAGCGGTTAAGGCGTGTTCTGCTACAGTAGCTGGGAAGAGGCAGATGTAGGTCTTTACCTAGCGCACTGCAGTGGTGGCGTATTAACCCAGCTGAGCTCCAGGGAGAGCAGCTACAGGCAGCTAGGGGACACAGAGGCACCTGCGGCACTGATAAACACCTGGCTATCACCGTCCCAGTCGGTGCTAAATGTTGTATAATTGCCGTCATGTTCTTTCATCCCATCTCGGTAATTATCAAAGGCCTAACCTGAGCCTGATTTATTCTTATTTGTGTCCATATGCAGTACTGCAGTTTTCATTCCCGTTCTTAACTTTTTGCAGTCCATCCAGCTATCTATTCATTTTCTGTTGCATTTATCCAATGCAGGGTCACTCTACTTGTACTTGAATAGCGTACTTGGGGTACAAGGCAGGGGACACCCTGGAAGGGATGCCAACCCATTGCAGGACACAAACGCACACAAACTCACACACTACAGACTATTTAGAGATGCCAATCAGACTATAACACGTCACTGGACTGGAAACCCCAAAACATGAGGAGAACATGCATACTCCACACACACACACACACACACACACACACACACACACACACACACACACACACACACACACACACACACACACACACACACACATACACAGAAAACGGGGGAATCAAACTCTTGGATGTGCAAGGCACTAATCCACTTTACCCCCTAGTCAGATTTCACTTTAAATTAAAAAGAATTCACAGACATTCGCAGTACAGATTTATGTCATGAACACAATCCAATTATTCTAACTTTAGGCACATGATTAGGTGTACTATTATATTTTTATAAGTGATTTTCTATATAGAGCCTTAATTTCTCTCCCCTTATTCCATTTGATTAAATTGTTATTTTAAACTTGTTTTGCAAAGTTAGTGAGATTTAGATTAAATCAAATCAATTCCAGTGATGTGTCAGAATAGATGGAAGGAGATAATAAATACACCGTTATAATGGTGGGTTTGGATTTACACTACAGTAAATCTAAAAAAATGAAAACACTCAGACATTTTTGTTTGGTAAAGTTATTGAGATTTAGATGAAACCAATTCAATTCCAGTGATGTGTCAGAATAGATGAATAACTATAAGAAGGAGATAATAAATAGACTACCTTTATAATGGCAGGTTCTGATTTACACTACAGTACATCTAAAAAATCAAAAATAAATAAATCATACACCCCCTGGCTATGCGGCATGGACCCCAGTTTGAGAGCCAGGTCTGTTCTGTATAGTAATGCAGTTCTTAGTCATTTTCCTCTGGTTCATTTTGCTCATAGCGTCATATTTGGACAAAATAGGTTTTGAATAAACCAAGTAAATGAAAAGTTACAAATGTGCTCATTACGTTTATTCAAATAATTTATAAAATATCTAATTTTGATCATTTCACATTTTACATTTAGACACTGATCACATAAACTCTTACTGCGTTATTTTTACAGTATATATTTTTTATATGCTCAGAAATTTTACCCATATACAATTATATAATTTTCTGCAACTAGTTATTGAAGCACCAGTGTGCATACACATATATGTATATTTGCACAGATCTTTTGTATCTCTCCACTTGTACCACTTTAGTAGGAACACTTATACACTCAAAAATTCATGCAATTACTCAATCAGCTGATCATGTGGCAGCAGCACAATACATAATATCAAGCAGAAGCAGGGAAGAGCTTCAGATAAAGTTCACATCAGGCAACATCAGAATGGAGAAAAAGCTTGGTCTCTTATTTGTGCATGCCAGATCTCTGCACTTACGGCTCTGGATTTTCTCCTGGGATTTTCATGCACAACAGTCTCTAGAGTCTGAAGAACATAGTAAAAACAAAACAGAGCCAGTAAATGGAAATTTTATTGTAAGAATAATATTTGATATTGAAAATATATTTCTGCCAAATAAAAGACTATTTCAAGCATGAAATGAGAACAAATGTTTGGAAATATGTTTAATAATCATTTGGGTTTATTGTAATCTTAACAGGAAATAGGAAGATAAATTTGACAGCACAAAATATTTTTACTTAACAGACAAATGTGATTTTTTTGAAAATGAATTGTTGATGAGAGAGGCAGGAGGAGAATGATTTGAGCTGACAAAAAGCCTACAAAAACTCAAATAACCACTCACTATAAACATGTAGAGCAGAAAAGCATCTCAGAATGCACAACACATAAATATTTACATTTATGTTTATGGCATTTGGCAGATGCCCTTATCCAGAGTGACTTATACTACTGCTTTAAAGTCTCTGTCAATGAATACATCCTGATATTGGTTCACGAGGTCATGGACTAGGAATATCATCAGTCTAAATTCTCTGTTGCGGAGTTAATACAGCTAAAAAAGCACACACACAACACAAGTTTTTATTTGTTGTTTAATTTTATTTTTATTTTTTAAGTGTTAAGTACTTTAACAGTCCAGAGTAATGGAGAGTGTGGGAAAGAGGTAAAGAAGCGAGTGCAGGCAGGTTGGAATGGGTGGAGAAAGGTGTCGGGAGTTCTGTGTGATAGGAAAATATCAGGACAGTGGTGAGACCGGCCATGCTGTATGGTTTAGAGACAGTGTCACTGAGGAAGAGACAGGAGTCAGAGCTAGAGGTAGCAGAGCTGAAGATGTTGAGGTTCACTTTGGGAGTGACAAGGTTGGTCAGATTAGGAATGAGTACATCAGAGGGACAGCTCATGATGGACGTCTGGGGGACAAAGTTAGGGAGGCCAGATTAAGATGGTTTGGACATGTTCAGAGGAGGGAGAGTGAGTATATTGGTAGGAGAATGTTGGACATGGAGCTGCCAGGCAGGAGGCAAAGAGGAGGTATATGGATGGAATTAATGAGGATATGAAGCTAGTGGGTGCAGGTGTTGAGGATGCAGAAGATAGGGATAGGTGGAGAGAGATGATTCACTGTGGCGACCCCTGAAGGGAAAAGCTGAAAGAAGAAGAAGTGTTAAGTACTTTAGGAAGCTGTAGGTCTATATGTTGTTCGAAGACATCCTGTGACTCAGCTGTTTGGACATCTAGCAGACGTTTATTCCACCACCTACTGTGGATGCCAGAACAGAAGAGTTTTGATGCATACCTTCCTTACAACCTGACAATATGATACCATTCGAGCAGAGCTAGAGGATAGGAGTAAGTACAGTGCAGTGAAGGGTGTGATAAGTGCATCAGAGCTTGATTTGGTTGGACTATAACAGAAGACAACCACATCAGGTTCCATGCCTGTCAGACAAGACCAGGACTCTGAGGCTACAGTGTGCACAAGGTCACCAAAACTGGACAGATAAAGACCGCAACATCACCATCTGGTTTTATTCCAATCTTCAGGTGTCCAGTATCTGTGACCTTGTTCACACTTGTTGACACATGTTCTTGTCTGACAGGCATGAATCCTGATGCGTATGGTAACTGTATATGCATTATTTGTTGTCTTTGTATATTTGTGTGTGGTCTGTATTATTTGTATTTTATGCTGCCGTAACATTTAATTTCCCTTCAGGGCTCAATAAAGAGTTATCCTATCTCATCTTATATGGGATTCTATATTGTCAGTTTATACTTGGTCACAGAATAAAGCTCTCTTTTTTCCACACACTTCCAGATGTAGTCATTTCTCATATTGTGGGACGGCTCAACTCTTGAACAGCTCATTGATTTCCGTTGTGACTTGGCTATAAATTATTTTCACTGTACTCTAGCAGTCGGAGCAGTGCTGATACAGACCTCAGCCTCTGTTTTCTTTGGAGACACCCCACCCTCATCCACATCAGCACACAGATCACACCCCTGTCAACAGCAGCGCTGAGCACGTCTAATCGCACTGGGACCTTAGATCAGCTGTCAGACAGTCACCAGCTTATTACAAGCCATTCATCACCCACATCTCTGTTTGGAGCTGCTCGATTCCTCAGGGAGATGCTTTTCTACAGCCTGCTGTTTACCCATCAATCTGCTCATGCTTTTCTTTGCCTCTCTTCATCAGGTCATACTAAGCTTTCAGTCCATTTCGAGGTTCTCTTTTATGAAAAGACATCAGTAAAGTAGTCCTCTGTGCGTTTAGGCTAATCCTGAAAACATGAAAAATGCAGTCATGAGTTGATTTTTTTTTTTTCTTAAGAGGCAAAGCCAAAATCTATTAATGAACATGGGACAGCTTTTAGAATATGAGGGAGCTAATGGCTTCCAGCTGGGAACTCTAAACACAGAGCTCAACAGAGCACTTACGGCTAGACCACATGCTCAACATTGCCATAATATTAGGGGATGAAGGATAGTAATTGAAGGCCTGATCTCAGTAGGTGTATATCACATTTTCACCTTGGTTTATAAATATCTTTAAACATTCGTGACTGATTAAAAACCTCACAGATAAACATTATATGGCAGCTTAGTGGTTAAGGTGGGGGCCTACTGATCTGAAGGTTGTGAATTTGAATCCTAGGTCCACCAGGCTGCTACTGCTGGGCCCTTGAGCAAGGCCATTAACCCTCAATTGCTCAGTTGTGTAAAATGATATACAATGTAAGTCACTCTGGATAAGGGTGTCTGCAAATGCCAAAAATGCAAGTCATACATGTGTTTTTTTTTACCTTTAATTTTGCATGGATTCTTATAAATGACGTACCTCACACACCAGTATAATAGAACAGCACTAATAAAGAACGACAAGAAATATAACATTCTTTAATGACATTAAGTGCATTATAGTGATTATATTCAGATTATTTTAAAATAAGGAGTCAGTTTTGTGGTTATTGAATAACATGGGGCTGTATGAATAATTTATATATACACACATGTTTCTGTTGTTCTACTGTAGATTAGAATCAGCTTTTGTACTCCTGATATAACATCGATCAAACACATTTACAGTTTGACATCAATTCATTTAGCAGATGCTTTTATCCAGAGTGACTTAGAAATAAGAAAAAAATATGCAAAGCAATACATCAAGCAGAGGACGATATATGTAGTGCTGCCATACAAGATTTTTAATTTAGGAGCAAAGTGCGCAGAGTAGCGGTGTAAGAGCAGTGTTTTATTCATTTAGAGGTTAGGGGTTAGTTAATTGTTCATAGAAGAGGTGGTTCTTTAGCAGTTTTTTAAAGATAGTGACAGATTCTGCTGTCTTGATTGAATTTATTCCACCACTAAGAGACTTCAGTTAGAAGGTTCTGGAAAGGGACGTGGTTACAGGGTGCAGGAGGAAACATGAACCTCACACACACAGTGTTGAGGTAGGAGGCTGCTGTTCTAGAAAAGGTCTTGTACATGAGCATGGTGGGCACATATCTACATGAAATCTTTACCACTTAAAGGTGTTCAATAAGTAAACACTTCGTTTTCCTGAGGCATGGACATGTTTAACAAGTTTTATTATTAGCGTAATATAAATTCAGATGGAACATGCTGATAAACATATAGAGTTTCTCTTCTGCTGGTGATTTTAGTCTGTTTGTTGAATCTAAATGTAATGGCTTTACTGAGTAAAAGGAATCCTGATTAGTTTTTACTGTTATATACCTTTATAGAACTAGGGAGCAAATAACAAAAACAGAAAAACTTCTATAAATGTGTCCATACACATTATTGAAGTGGATGCATTGAGACAGAGCCACTGGCGATGTAGCTGATCAGCGGGGAATGGGCAGAATGATATATACCCCACCTTAGGATCTCTTCAGCTGATATTGTGTTTCTCTCCTATATTTATGCAGCACTGCTGCCATGGTAACCCAGAATCGATTGGGCGGTGTTCCACGCACAGCCTCGTCCAGGAGTTATTACACAGTATTGTTTTTTTTTTTCCGTGGATTGCTCTGACACCCTTTAAAATGGACATTAGCGCCGATTTCCACACATCTTGCCTGCCATACTGACTCACCCAGAGTGTTAGTTTTGTTCTACCTTTAAGTGGCATGCAGCCTCAGCTTCCCAAGCTCCTGCTGAAGAAGAGAAAACAGCACCAGGTTTCAGTTTTTATCTGGAAATTACAGGATGCCAATTTAGACTTTGGAGCCAGTTATTATTGCAGAAAGAAGAGATATCATTTTTAGATTTTTATTTAAAAAAACTATAGTTACTTGTCACATTTTTACACAATATTCTGAACATGTTGGTGCATCAGGAAGGATGGCAATTGCATCTGACCTTTTCAAAAGTCTATAAAAATACTTTCTTTATGATGAGAAAGCTCCCTAAATCTCTGTTCTTTTAAAAAAAACCCAAATGACTCAAAGCTATGTTGTGACACCTGTCTGCGTAACAAATTTGTAATGTGACTAATCTCAGGTAAATTAGTGTTAAGCTCTAAAATACAGAGAGCAATAAGAGATGGCAGGTTCCTGATGACCTTTCGTGGTTTTGACAATGTTTGCCTTTTAAAGCTACAATTAAATTCAATTCAGATGCTCTTTAGTGTTAGTTTCTGTGATGAGGGACTTTGTCATTATGGGAAGGTTAATCTTGGATGTGAGAGTGCTGTGTTTAAGAAGTTCTGCCAATTCAGATAATTAGCTTGTTATCTGTGGTATCTTTTGCAAAGTTGGAGGAGTTATTGCAGCTTTGACAGTGAAGGCTGTGAAGAGTTTTTTGAGGGAGTCCTTTGAGAGTTTTAAGCGAAGTACTGTTACAGAAAATGAGATTTTTAGCATTAGTATCACTACATGAGGGCATCATGAGAATAATGTATTGCACACCACAGTACAGTTATGAAGAAGATCCTCTGTTTCTGTTTATCTAATTGCATACTTTTATGTAAATTATTTACCTGAAGTCAGCCATTTAGGCCAGCAAGTAGCCACAAAGTGAGAAATGTTAGCTTAGGATGTTCCTTCTGTGTATGCTTTCTGGTCTGATTTAGCAAACCAACGCTATGGCTTGCTTAAAAACAGTTAATGATATTAAAAGCAGAACATTTAACATGAATGAAGAGGAAGGCATGTGTTTACTGTCCACTCAAAGTTAAAGAGAAGTGTCAAATGCCATGTCACTAGTGAAAATCATTAGCATGAAGTTCCCCTATTAAACAATACATGATTATTGTTGTTTTATTTATAGCCATAAACTAATCAACAATAGTTTATTATTAAGATGTAGTTGTTGCCACCATTCAGTTACATTAGTTACTCATTCTGACATTTCTAAGCAAAAAATTTTATTTAATTGGACCTTTACTAATTTTAAATGAATGCCCCTATAGTTGATATAATGTACTATTGTCAGGTCTGCCAGCTCAAAAAGTTTTATTCCCCAGCATGCACGGCCTACAAACGAGGCCACACCGGACTCCACCACCAAGAACACACACACACTTCCCCGTTCACAGTCACTGTTCTGTTTATAACACACACCTGTTCATAATCAACTGCACTCCCAGCCACAGCAGAAAAGGAAGTTGTTTCACTCAAATCATTGTGAAGTAGTGCTTAGTTGAGTTTTTGTTCTTGATGTCACCAAGCATTGTGTTTGTTTTACTTAATACCTTGTTCTTTGACCTCCTTGTTTTGCCTAGCCCCATTGATACAGTTTGCTGATCGTCTGACCCTTGCCTGTTTTTGACTTTGACTGTGCCTGATGTTTAAAACTACCATATCTGCAGATACATCCTTACAGTCTTTCATTATCTGGCACCTGTTTGTGTTCAAATACAAATTTAGTGATTTCACCTAAAGGTCAATATATTAATACATATTAAAATGCCACAAAGTGTATTAACATATGAGTGATAATTGTTGATGCTTAATAATCAGCTTTTGGCGGGAGAGTGTAATGTTCATGAGTGCATTTTGATTGTAAACCCTATTTAAATAAGGTAATGTTTACTTGACAGATAATAAGCTCTGAGAGCAGATAACACTGTTTAATGTCAAATATGTATTATGTAATATTACAAATGAATAAATTCATGTATAAATAAATGCATTATGTGCCTTTATGTGTGGATGAGGTACTTGAGATTATAGGCAATCTTTGTGGGTTCTGAAGACAGTATGTGTGTGTGAGTCTCTGTACACAGTAAGAAAAGACACAAAAAAAGGTTCAGATTTTTTTCAGATCAAATGGCATTCATTTTTGTTTCAACACTTCAGATACAATATACAAGGCAAACAATTCTAATGATACATGTAAAAAAATATACGTCATTTTACAATATACATACAGAACCATATGACAAACGATGTGGTGACAAAATACAACATAAATATACATCATCAAGCATTCTCTTCACTTAAAGACCTATGCAGTACACTGAGAGAGAGGTACAGTGCAGTAGTATTTGGACCAATTATACCAAACCAAGTACAGTACATTGCTGGTCAAATTCAAAGCAGACAGTTTGGAGACATGTAATAAAACTTTAACATAAATAACAGGATTACTGGCGATGCAATATTCTTACCTCGCTCATGCACTGTTGAGTGATGTGTTTTCCTGTGTTTCATTATTGACTCAACAAACACCTTCCAGTAATCGTATAATACAATTGCCAACCCAAACCATCAATTCCTCAGGTGGCTTTCTGAAACAGGACCTGTGCTTTTGTTGGGAGAAAAACAGCAATTGAAAAAAAGACTGTTTTGTAATAATACTTGCCTTGTTGCTAGGATAAAAATTAGTTTATCCAAAAGGGGAAAAAAATCACATGATCAAGAATGGAGTAAACTGTTATGCACATTGTGTAAGATGGTAGTGAAGAGATTTTCTCCTACTACTGTACCATAATACTTCTATCTTTTGAGCATAACATTACTATTGTTTAGATAATCATGCTTTTGGTCAATTTTTTGTATATATATGGATTAATTTCACAGAATACAGAGCCCATCTGTAGCTGGTGTATCTTTGGATACAGCAAGAAAACCAAACAAAATCCAATTTACTTGGGCAAAATTGTGCTGAGGCAAAAGAGGGCCAAAAAAGAATGAGTGGAAGGTAGAACAGGTCCGCCTCATTTGTCACTGTACTGTTCAATCACAAGCCTTCAAAGACGGGTGAATAGAAATACTGTGTTGTGGTCCATGCTTCTGAAGGAACACACCAACAAATTACACACTGCAATTTCAAAACACTAGACTAAAGGTGACCCTTCAAGCCCAAGGTCGATTGAACAAATGACATTCCTTTTACCATTTAGTGGGGAGACAATGTGAAGTGCAGTCGACTAAATTCATGCCACAATACATTGTATATTCAATGCCACATTGACCATATGCTTGCTGATGGGTTGTTACAATGAAAGGAAATGGTTAAAAATAAACGGGACAAAAGGAAATCTCAAACAACAAATATTTGTATGGTTACAATTTATCAAGCAGCTTTATCATACAATGAGTATGTAAGTGGATGTCCCAAGGTTATGAGTGAAAATGCCACTGCCAAATGACAGAACCAGCAGTTAGACTGCTGAAGAGATTATGGCATAATCACATAAAAACAGCATAAGCCTACAGTGTTCTTATTAATGAAGAGTCCGAAAAATATCAATCAATCTATCAGTTCATCACATACTTTTTTTAATACATACTTAAGGAATAAAGCAAAACCAAAGGGTTATTATATAAAAAATGAATAAATAATCAAATAAATATTAAACATAATAAATAGATAAGAAACCCAAAAAATAAATAGATAAATATATATACCAAGCAAACTGAATGACTGATTGTTGTGCCTTTTGTTGTGATAGATGATCCACAGCAGTTCTCATTGATTTGGAGGTTGAGTAGTCCACAGGCTTATACTTCTGATGATCAGCCATTCCTTCTGGTTTGCTGTGACCACAATGCGAACACATTCAATATCAAAAGCTATTTTATGGTCCACGTTGTGAACCTCAATGTTCCCATGCTTAAACTCTCCTAATGTGATGTAGGAGGAGCACTGCCTGCCTTTTTTTGTTCCCACCAGTTTCTCTCCAACTTCTAAGGCTCCATGATGCAAAATGTCATTCTGACGGTCATCTGTGCCAGTGCTGATCTTAATTTTGCTGATTTTCGTGGGTTTGTTGAACACTATGACATAAAAGTCCCCGGTGGATGGAGCTTTGCCCCAGAAGTACTCATCCACACTGCTGTAAGCTTTGGCAGCGTCATAGCTCTCAAACACATTGATATTAGTGTACAGTGTTGCAGGGGGGTTGTCTGGAATATCGAGAGAGTCCTCCTCAAAGTCATCATCCTTTAGTTTATTCTCAGCCCCCTTGTATGATGAGTAGTAGCCCATGTGTTGGAAAAGTGATGGTTTGAAGCGGATCACTTCCTTCTGGGCCAATAGGCCTCGGAAGTGAATCAGCAGCCAATCACAGGGCATCTCCTGATAGAACATGAGCAAAAAGTGTGCAAGTCTGGGAAGATCTCTAGAGTGGTAAAGCTTCCCGATGTAGCCCAGCTTGGAGAACTCTAGCGTGACCCAGTAAGACCCCTCTCTGGAAGTGACTACTTTCTTTAGAGCCGTAAGGAAATTCCTCGAGCATCGCACATCATCCTCCAGCATCATGTAGAAGTGGGATAGGTTAGTGCAGAAGTTGAGCAGGAAAGCATAATCTACGTTCTGCTTAGAACGGAACCGAACTCTATCCTCAGGGTCGTTGTAGTTTCTCTTCAGCCCGTCAAGAGACGGATAATATTCCTCGGGTGCGTGAATGACCAGTAGACGTCCTGCTATGATGTGATGCCCAAATTTGCGGGTTATCTCCTGAACCAAACTCTCACACCAAGCCAGATCAAAATCCGCTAAGTGAACCACGACGACAATCTCTTTGAGCTCTTCATAGCTGGACTGGTCAAAAATGGACTTGATGGTCTCCAAAAGGTAATTTCCTCGCTTTCTTTTTACTGATGACAATCCAATCGTGAGGTACTCTGCAGAAAAATAAATTTAAAAATGTTTAACACAATTCATAGTGGGGTCAATGCACAAACAGGTTCTGGCCCCTATTGCTACCTTCACACATGCAATGACAATGGAGCTTAATGTTATGCAAATATGGAGTGACTTGTTGCAGCGACTTCCAATTGGAGTGAAGACAGTAGAGTGCACATGATCTGTAGCAAACAGCACACACTGCTTCTCCTTGATCTCGTATAATATGATGCAGATACGCACTGGAGAATTTTATATACAAACGCCAAAACTTCCAAAATGTTTCATATTAGTGGCAGGAAAACTAATTTGGAATGCTAGCTGAAACATCTACTAATAAACATTATTACTGTGGCAACCAGTAGTAGAAACAACTACTGGAGCTTTCATAGAACAGCGACTGTGACTTGCAGCAATAAAATTGCTGTATATGTGAAAGTATCATTAGTTCCAGTGAAAGGATTTCATAATTCTCCAGCACACAAAGACATTCTAGATAATTATCTGCTTCCAAATATGTGGCAACAGTTTGAGGAAGAGCTACGTTATGGCTCAGGTTTCCACATACGTTTGTCTATACATTATATAAATGCAGAAATAATAGAGTCTTGAAGTTGCTGTCTTACTATAATAATGACTGTAAACAATTCTGCCGGAAAAGTAAAAGCCACACTATTTAAAAAAGGTTATGTGTCATAGCACCGAATACAAGTAACTCATTAATCTGCACATTATTCTGCATGCTGAAGTTACATTATATTAAGTACATCAAAAAGACAGAATGCCACATTACACCAAATATAAATAAATAAATAACAATACTTTTTCGAGGCAAAGGCGTCCCAGCAAGGTAGCGATACGTCACATTAATGGTTCCAGAAAAATTGGTGATGTCTTTGAAGGTGTGAACGTATCGCTCAGAATTTAACGGGTGCATCGAGACCTCCCTCAGCTGCCGTTTATCCTCCTCCTGTGGACATACAGATGTATTAACTATTGTATTATATTATTACAAACAGAACTCTTCTAAATACTTCATAAAGCGCTAGTGACCTGCTGCAGTAAAATGTTTCTTATTCACACTGTACCCATCTGTCAGCACAATAATCTGTTATATGAAAAGAGGTGAAAAAATGAGTGCACCTATTGCTAAACAGAAGGAAGAAGGAGCTCTTGATGTTTTTCTCCTCCTGTTATGGGGTTTTCTCCAGACACACAATGTATATCCAACAGCTTGAGGGCTGAGTTTGATAAATGGTTAGTTTTACTTAAACAGATGCCATGTTAGCCAAGCTCAAACATCAATTCTTCAGCAGCAGGCTACTCCTGGTGCTGTCGCTGTGTAGCAGAAGGCTCCATTATTCTGCTTACAGAGCAACTGATAATTCCGCAGATTCCCTTTTGCAATAACTTTCTGCTTGTTTATTCTATGTGTTATATAAAAGACTGCTTAGTTTCACAAAACCAGACCATCAGCAAAAAACAACAAAATATGATTTTGGAGCACACACTAATGCATGTAATTCATTTTTAAATCAGCTGTACAGTACATTCATGCTTGATCATTTAACTTTCTGTTATCTGTTCACTAAAAGTAGACATTGCATATAAATCCTTGCCCATGTTATTAGGAACGACTAAATACCTGCAGCAAGAGCTTCAGTTAATGTTCACATCCAGCACATAATGAAGAAAATAAAATATTTTAATTTTTAATATTTCATCATGGAATAGTTATTGTTACCAGACATGTTGGTTTAAGTATTTCAGAATGGTACAAAAATGCAAACAAAATGTAATTATTTAAGAGCAGTTTAGATTTAAACTTTAGACAAATCTAGGTTCCTAAATTGTATGAGAGATCATGTATAGGCAGAAAACACACATTTCTTTTGCACATATATATATATATATATATATATATATATATATATATATATATATAATCTAGCCATGGGGGTCACAGTCCAGTGACTTCTGTGCCGGTCCCAAGCCCGGATAAATAGAGAGGGTTGCGTCAGGAAGGGCATCCGGCGTAAAACATTGCCAAATTTAACCATGCGAATCGTCAGTACGAATTTCATACCGGATCGGTCGAGGCCCGGGTTAACAACGACCGCCATCGGCGCCGTTGACCTACAGGGCGCCGGTGGAAATTGGGCTACTGTTGGTCGAAGAAGTAGAGGAGGGAGGAGAGTGCGCAGACAGAGAGAGAAGAGGAAAGGTAAGAGTGTAGGACTGAGAATAGGAACTCTGAATGTTGGTACTATGACAGGGAAAGGTAGAGAGCTGGCTGATGTGATGGAGAGAAGGAAGGTGGATATACTGTGTGTACAGGAGACCAGGTGGAAGGGTAGCAAGGCTCATAGTATAGGAGCAGGATTCAAGCTGTTTTATTATGGTGTGGATAGTAAGAGAAATGGGGTAGGTGTGGTCCTGAAGGAGGAGTTTGTGAGGAATGTCCTGGAGGTGAAGAGAGTGTCAGACAGGGTGATGAGTCTGAAGTTAGAGATTGAAGGGGTGATGTTGAATGTTGTTAGTGGTTATGCCCCACAGGTAGGTTGTGAGTTGGAGGAGAAAGAGAGATTCTGGAGTGAATTAGATGAGGTGATGGAGAGTATTCCCACGGGTGAGAGAGTGGTGATAGGAGCGGATTTTAATGGACATGTTGGTGAGGGGAACACAGGTGATGAGGAGGTGATGGGCAAGTTTGGAGTTAAGGAAAGGAACCTTGAAGGACAGATGGTAGTGGACTTTGCTAAGAGGATGGACATGGGTGTGGTTAACACTTATTTTCAGAAGAGGGAGGAGCATAGAGTGACTTACAAGAGTGGAGGTAGGAGCACACAGGTAGACTACATTCTATGTAGAAGAGGCAATCTGAAAGAGATTAGTGACTGTAAAGTGGTAGTGGGAGAGAGTGTAGCCAGACAGCATAGGATGGTGGTGTGTAGGATGACTTTGATGGTCTGTAAGAAGAAGAGGTCAGAGATAGAGAAGAAAACCAAGTGGTGGAAGCTGAAAAAGGAGGAATGTTGTGAGGAATTTAGACAGAAGTTGAGGCAGGCTCTGGGTGGTCAGGTAGTGCTGCCAGATGACTGGGAAACTACAGCAGAAGTGATCAGGGAGACAGGGAGAAAGGTGCTGGGTGTGTCATCTGGAAGGAGGAAAGAAGATAAGGAGACTTGGTGGTGGAATGAGGAAGTTCAGGATAGTATCCAGAGAAAGAGGTTAGCCAAGAAGAAGTGGGACATGGACAGGACTGAAGAGAATAGACAGGAATACAAGGAGTTACAGCGCAGAGTGAAGAGGGAGGTGTCTAAGGCCAAGCAGAAGGCATATGACGAGTTGTACACTAGGTTAGACACTAGAGAAGGAGAGAAGGACTTGTACAGGTTAGCTAGGCAGAGGGATCGAGATGGGAAGGATGTGCAGCAAGTTAGAGTTATTAAGGATAGAGATGGAAGGGTGCTCACAAGTGAGGAGAGTGTACAGAGGAGATGGAAGGAGTACTTTGAGGAGCTGATGAATGAGGAAAATGAGAGGGAAAAAAGAGTAGAAGGGGTGAACTCTGTGGAACAGAAAGTAGATAAGATTAGAAAGGATGAAGTCAGGAAGGCTTTGAAGAGGATGAAAAGTGGGAAGGCAGTTGGTCCTGATGACATTCCGGTGGAGGTCTGGAAGTGTCTGGGAGAGGCAGCAGTGGAATTTTTAACTAGTTTGTTCAACAGGGTTTTAGAGAGTGAGAGGATGCCTGAGGAATGGAGAAGAAGTGTGTTAGTGCCGATCTTTAAGAATAAGGGTGACGTGCAGAGTTGCAGTAACTATAGGGGGATAAAGTTGATGAGCCATACAATGAAGGTATGGGAAAGAGTAGTGGAAGCTAGGTTAAGGAAGGTAGTGGAAATTTGTGAGCAGCAGTATGGCTTCATGCCCAGAAAGAGCACAACAGATGCAATTTTTGCTCTGAGGATTTTGATGGAGAAGTATAGGGATGGTCAGAAGGAGTTGCACTGTGTGTTTGTAGACTTGGAGAAAGCGTATGACAGGGTGCCAAGAGAAGAGCTGTGGTACTGTATGAGGAAGTCAGGAGTAGCGGAGAAGTATGTCAGAGTGGTGCAGGACATGTATGAGAGGAGCAGGACAGTGGTGAGGTGTGCTGTAGGTCAGACAGAGGAGTTCAATGTGGAGGTGGGACTGCATCAGGGATCGGCTCTGAGCCCCTTCCTGTTTGCTATAGTGATGGACCAGTTGTCAGAGGAGGTCAGACAGGAGTCTCCTTGGACAATGATGTTTGCAGATGACATTGTGATCTGTAGTGAGAGCAGGGAGCAGGTGGAGGAAAACCTGGAGAGGTGGAGGTTTGCACTGGAGAGAAGAGGAATGAAGGTCAGTCGTAGTAAGACTGAGTACATGTGTGTGAATGAAAGGGAGGGAAGTGGAACAGTAAGGTTACAGGGTGAAGAGGTGAAGAAGGTACAGGAGTTTAAGTACTTGGGGTCAACAGTCCAGAGTAATGGAGAGTGTGGGAAAGAGGTAAAGAAGCGAGTGCAGGCAGGTTGGAATGGGTGGAGAAAGGTGTCGGGAGTTCTGTGTGATCAGAAAATATCAGCGAGAATCAAGGGGAAGGTGTACAGGACAGTGGTGAGACCGGCCATGCTGTATGGTTTAGAGACAGTGTCACTGAGGAAGAGACAGGAGTCAGAGCTAGAGGTAGCAGAGCTGAAGATGTTGAGGTTCTCTTTGGGAGTGACAAGATTGGACAGAATTAGGAATGAGTACATCAGAGGGACAGCTCATGTTGGACGTTTGGGGGACAAAGTTAGGGAGGCCAGATTAAGATGGTTTGGACATGTTCAGAGGAGGGACAGTGAGTATATTGGTAGGAGAATGTTGGACATGGGGCTGCCAGGCAGGAGGCAAAGAGGAAGGCCAAAGAGGAGGTATATGGATGGAATAAATGAGGATATGAAGCTAGTGGGTGCAAGGGTTGAGGATGCAGAAGATAGGGATAGGTGGAGAGAGATGATTCGCTGTGGCGACCCCTGAAGGGAAAAGCCGAAAGAAGAAGAAGATATATATATATATATATATGTTGATCTCTCATGCAATTTAGAAACGAATATTTGTCTAAAATCTAAATCTAAACATCTCTTAAATAATTAAAAAGACAAAAACACGTGACATGTTATGACCACAACATTTTGATCATTAACTCGGGCTCATAAATAGTTAATAGGTCTCTTGAATTTGGAATGCTTTATGAAATTTTAAGAAGACATCTACCTAACATCCACCAAATTCTAATAGAGTCCATGTCAATGCTGATTTCAAAATTATTGGCAGCCCTTAAAATCAAGGGAGTGCCAATAATTTTGAAAGCAGCATTGACATGGACTCTGTATTTGAATTTGGTGGATGTTACAGGAATGAAGCTATTTCTGTAATATCTATTACTTCTGCTTAACTATGCACTACATTTCAGGCTCCTTTATAGGTTCGTGCCTGTGCACTGTCCTCAAACATTCAGAAAAAGTTCAAATCCAGACACTAAAATTGCTATTGCAAAGCATTGATTTTATGTCAGACTTGTCTGAGTGGATTTGGATGAGACATTACCTTAACTTCATGACAGAGGCAACCATTTATTTAATGCTTTAATTAATTTAATGTTTCTGAAGTCTGAGAGTAACTTACAAAATAAAGAATGACTTCAAGCATTAAATATTGTTTACCTCAAAAGTTTTGCCACAAAAGATTTTGAGAGAAAATATAATTATTTTAAAAAGATCTTAAATGAGCGATATCCAATTACAGCAAAGTAGTTTCTCCATCTGCTTGGGCGTACTATTTATTTTAAACAACTACTTCTTCCCATTTTCTCTTCAATAAGTCTGGAGCTCACTGTAACTGATCTGACCTGTCCTATATAGGACTTCACCATTTATAAATGACAAAAGCAAATGCCCTTTAAAAATGGCACAATCATTCATTAACTGTGTGAAAAATAAACTTTGCTTTCGACTGAAAAATATGGAATTATGGCACCCTTGGTAAAGAATAAAAAAGGTTAGTGGTTAATTATTTAGTTAGAAGTTATTTTAAAAAGATTTATAAACTAATCCAGCAATGAAATACATTTATTTTGTAAAAGAAAACATTATTAAGAATTTTTATACAAACCACAATTGTCACAATTATTTTCATCCCTATTAATTCAAATGAACAATAATGTAACTGAAGCATGTTCTAATAGTTATATTTGATTTTTTTTTTTTTTAAGTTTACCCGGGTGTTTAGGAACATTCATGGGCCTTGCAGTCAACCATGCTGTTAAAGTGAGGTAGAAATACATTGTGACACGAAGCAAAATTCCCTTTGCAATTCATCAACATCAGGGAGATTAAAGAATATGCAAATGAAATAAGTAAAATGCATTGCCCTTCATAGGTCAGGTAATGGCTATAAAAAATAGCTACATGCCTTAAAATACTCGTATTCACTGTGATAATTATAATTAAAAAAAAAAAAAACCCACCCAGTTATTTTTTAGATATATTTTATACACCAAAGATATTATTTTAATGAACCTGCCTGAAAGAGGACACAGGAAGGATGATAGTGAGGTTAGAAAGGAATGATTTCTCAGAGGAAATGAAATTCACAGATAATGGTACCATTTTACTTCACCATGTCTCCAAATTTACTATTAGAGGCCACCGTCATGTCAGCAAACTACTTAGAAAGTGTGCCAGAAGAAAAGCTTTTATTTTTATCTAGCCACAAATGTATGCCCCAGGAATGTACCAACTTTGAATGGAACTGGGTTCTGTGGTCAGATGAGACAAATATATAACATTTTGATAACAAACACTTCAGAAGATATAAAGAGAAGGACTGTTATTCAGAGAATAGTCTAATTGTTCGCTATAGTGGAAGATCTGTTGATGTTGTGTGGCTGTTTTCCCTCCAAAGGGCCTGTGAACCTTGTTAGGACACGTGGCATGAAGTACACGTCCATGAAGCACTAAGAAAATAAAATTCGAGCTACCGGGAAGCTACATTTGTATCTTGTTTGGATCTTCAAGTAAGACAGTGATTCAAAACAAGTACTGTGCAATCACCCTAATTAGGCAGTCTAATTTTATAAAATATACATTATATTTTAGGTGTTTAACCAAAATGAAAGCATAATTAAATGAAAGAAACCAATATATTATGTAATAGACCACTTCTGTTCATTCATTTTTTGTACTGCTTATCCTACACAGTGTCTCGGGGCACAAAGTAGTGGACACCCTGGACAGTGTGCCAACCCATTTCAGGAGACAATTGTGCATTATGGATGATTTAGAGATGCCAATCAGCATACAACCCTATGTTTAAATAATCCAACCCATACATAAATCACTGAAGCACAGGCACAATGTGCAAACTTCACATACACAGGGCAAAATCAAGCAGTATAATATACAGCTTTTTAAAAATTATATCCCTAAGAATAAATGTAATTTGACTAAAGTTTGGATTTCTTTCATCTCTTTCATATTTTCCACCTGAGATAAAGCTAATTAACCACAAAAGCAATTTTCCCAAGCTTTTTGAGAGTAGTGTGTATTAAAGGTAAAGGTAAGAGCACTCACCAGCACATAGCCATCCTCCATGTAGAGGTTCATGAAGAGCAGAAAGGTGATTAGAATCACCAAAAAGGGAATGGTGGAGCGCTTACGTAAACATCTCATTTTATCCAGGTTCTTCAAAAGAAGCCTCATGATGGAGATGTTTTCACTCAGATCTGACAAAAAAAACAAAAAAAAGAGACAAAGGCATCAGTGGCAAAAATATGATCATAATATTGAATATAAGATGTCTCTAGAATGCTGCATTTTAAGAGTAGAGTAAATGTTTGCTTTACACCAGCTTGGTGTTGAATAATACTGATTAGTTCTGGGTGGAAAAACCAGGCTCTGGGTTAATCAGCAGCTCTCTATAAAGTGGATTGCCCAATCCTGTCTTGGCTATAAAAAGTGTAAGATGGGAATGGCAGAAGCAAATGCTGTGATGAAAAGCGGCTTAGCTCATTGTTGCAGAACACTTGTACAATCATGTCTTCGGAGAATTATCCCCAGGCTCAAACTGCATATCTGTACAGAAAACAGAGTATAATCTATTTGTTTGTAAGGCAATGCACTGGGTTCAAATTCACTGTAAATATGAAGCCACTTTCCCATGCACTACATTCAGGAATTAACCTGACAGCAATGCTTGTAGGCTACATCACTGATTTCAGACAAGAACAAAAAAAAGATGAGATTAATATTAAGACCCTCATAGAATTAGCAAACTTGATACTCTGCATCTATTATGCATACTTATTGAAGTCTGCACACAGACTAAGTAGTTGCTTAGCATTTACCTCAAAATCCCTAAAAAGACAAATATTTCCATCCACTCTGGACAGGAAGAAATAGGAAAATAGCACTTTGAACAAAGATAGGATAAAATGTCTGGTTATTTGCCTAGCAGCAGAGGTCCATTTTGTTCTCAGTAGCCTTTATTCAAGGAAGAGTGGATGCAATCGTTATCATCTTTTTGCTTGAAAAAACCCTAAAAGCACTCCATTATGTGCAATATGCAGACTTGGGGTGTACTTTCCAATGTTAAATTACACTAAACTAGACAAAAATAGATATAAAATAAGAAGTGCTGTTGAAGATTCTTCTGAAAGCATCAGTGTAGTCTTTTTTCAGTGACTCTTGCTAACCATCAGGGACTACTAATGGAATACAAAATAGCTCTATGCTAGATTCCATGGCCAGATAGCTATCGATCTGGGTGACCACCAGTCTGCTTCATCAGGGAATAGGGCACTCAATTGCCGCCTGCTCTAACAGCAGTTAACATGTTCAGACCAAACAACGGCCCATTTCAACACCTATAGATATGTTACAAATCGCTGACTAATGATCTTTTATGGACCTTTTTTAAAGAGATTTTTTGTAGAGCTTTTCTGGATACCTGATGTTACTGCAACATGATATTCTAGTGTTAACACTGAGTCAGTTGTCCATGCTCTTTTGTCCTTTGCTCTTGCAAAACAGACATTATGTCATCAAAACAAATGCTTGAATAAACATCAATGTTGTTTCAGACACTTTGGGCGCCCTACATCAGACTCTACTGCACCCAACCCCAATGATTTTAGTTAGCAATTTACTGCATATACATATATAAATCATACAACCCAATCATACTTTGATCGATTTTGTTTTGTTACTTTTGTATAAGTATGTTCAGTATAGCGTGGTGCACAAAGTATACCTAATATCATTAACAAGGTTCACCAGTTTTCAGCAAAATTTCCAGTCCAACTGGAATTACACACAAAAAAATGAAATTATAGTCCAAAGTTTAAGCACGGGAAAAAGTAGAGCCACTTAAATCCCTTCTCAGCCTTTGTGTGAGAAACAAGGTCACTCTGGTGCTCATGCATTCCTGATGTATGGACATTATCCACTCCATAATCCCTTCTCCTTCTCCAAATCTTCGCAATATATCTTACAACTGAATTGGTTCTATACCTTACACATGCCATGTCTGCACATACACTTTGCCTTCTAAGGTTTGTTTGTAAAAATGTGTTAAATTTAATTTGTTGTTTGCTATAAATCTTGGTGGAAAGATTTTGCAAACCAATCTGGCAACCCTAACAATAACTACCCTTTCTGCTGGTCCTTCACCAAGCAGAGGGTTTAATGAACTCATTTGTTTCAGAAAAGCTCCACAACATTAAACATAATTATATCTAAAATAATACTCTAAATGTGTTGCTCATAAATAATTAAAACCTGAAAGTAGTTAGCTAATTATTCTGGTATTAGAGAAATCAGACACTTCATCACTTTATTTTGAATGTTGACTTTACTAAAGACTCTATATAGATATATTCCAATTACAATATCAAATCTACAGAGGACCACGGATGCATGGACACTTTCTTGAGTGCTACACCCTTGAATTTGTCTTTTCCTCTTTGCCCCAGCTGCACTATTGTTAATAAACAGAGAAAAAAAATCACTTTACCAGACCAATGGAGGTTTACTGTACAATTACACAACTGGATGATTTTTAAATTTTCTAGTTCATGCTGTTTTGCATCTGAGTGGCACTGAGGTTATGTCATGATAATGCAGATTAATGGTGGGTCTGGATCCTTTCAGCTGTTTAGGCTGCAGGTGGACTTGGCTTCGCCACGGGAGGTCAGTCGGGGAAGCTGCTTCACACTTTACTGCTGATGCAGTGAGAGAAACTGGGGCAGAAATCTATACAGACCTTTCAGAATATGATGCATATACAGCAGAGAATATACCAGGATGACATACTCTTGAATAACACAAAGATCCAGCATGTAGAACTGCAATACACCATGAGCAAGGGAGGTGCATTTTTTTTTTTATTTCACAAAGAAATGTTTCTTTATTTCTAAAAGGAAATGATTTATAAATACATTATGCATGTCAAGCTTTCTCACCCCCTCAGATCGCCTTTTACAAACTCCATCCTTATTTGATATGCCCTCTGGCTGACTGCAAAATGTCTATTAGAAATATATTAGGCTGTGCTCACATAACTCATAGCTAAACTCAAAAGAGCTGAACTCAACCAGCCTTAAATACAACAAATCATCCGATACACACTTTTGTTTTTGGTATTCTGATATTTTAGAATTGAACGGTTAATTGTTTCTGACAGAGGCCTGATTGAGCAAGAAAGCCCTGCTTAGATCGCCTTGTTGTCTGCCAAGAACCTCACTTCAGTAGAGGTGTGTTTTGATGTGAATGGCCATTCAACCTCTCATCATTCAGCACGGAGGAAACACTGCAATGGCAAATGAAGCATGCAGACTACACAGAGTGCTAATTCATCTGGACAGTGTTCATTAAATACACAAGATCACAGTAAATCCACATAGGTGGACGCTCAAGTATCGGCTCATCTGAACATTATATCGTGACTCTGAACTGATAGACAGGTTACTTTAGTGCTCATCTTCATTTTACTAACATGTAAGTAAAAGAGCAGCAAGCCTGTAAATAAATAAAGGGATTAAATAAATGATTATCATGATATCATTATGATACAATTAATTAAAGGAATAAATCATGACACGGTGTGCTCTTACAGAAACAAAATCAACAACATGAAGGTGCTTCTTCATGTGAAGGTAATTTTTTCCCCCTAACATCTTATTCATTTCTCATTCCTCCACTGCAGTTAGCCAAACACTAACAATGTCCTTTTTCATTCTGTCATACCTTTTATCCATTTAAATCCATCCAGTTACATTTAAGGTTGTGGAACACTGCCAAAACAAGTACTTGTTACACACATTTTTGCACACATTTTATTCAGTTCAGTGATTAAATATAATGGGATTAGTTACAAACATTTTAGCTTTAGATCTCTGTGTAGACATTTCAAATCACACCTTTCTTTCAAAACCTTTAAAGCATGATGCAACATTAAAGGACTTTCCTTTGCTATGTAACACAGATGCAGAACAGCTGTTTTAATCTTCAATACTATACTATACTGGTGTCTTTGATGCAAAATTTCAAGATTCTTTATGAACTGGCATATTGCTAATGTTAGAATTTATCCACTAGTACATCTGTTGTCTATTTAATAAAGAATAACTTTTTTTATTATTTATATTTATTTTTTATTTTTGGTCATATCTCTTACACATATAGAGTTTAATGTGTATAATATGACTAATATTCATTTACATTGTACATGTCTTCAGAAAAGAATGACCTCTGATGTTAAATAGCAAAGGAGTGTCCTGTTAAGTACATCATACAGTGCTTTCCAGCTAATCCAATTATAAAAGGAAGCCTCAAAAAATAATTTTGGACCTCCACAGGTGTGGTTCATCCTCTGGACCGATTTACAAACAACTGATGGTATCGTTAGCATCTGTACAAATAGTTGTATGCCATTATTAAAATCTTGGGGCCACACAGATGCTGCATTTGGCATGATGGGGGTTATGCAAGTGATATACAACTGATATTTTTGAGGAGTCTTCTCTGGTCCGATCAAATAAAAAATATAAGAGTTTAGCCATTATAATTATTACTATGTATGGAGGGAAAACGGTGAAGTTTTTAAGCTGAAGAATACCATCCGAGTTGAAGCATGGTGGTGGCAGCATGACGTTTTTGGTGTGTTATACTAGAAAAAGGACTGATTACTTGTGTCTGAAAAGTAACTGAGAAAGGAAGTAAACAAACCTGACTGCTATCCCGGTTCTGGACAAAAGTATTAGGAGAAGCTTATGCAGGGCTACTCTAAGTATATGGTTGAACTCAAGCAATTTTCAAGCAAAAAAAAAAAAAAAAAAATCAATCAAAGGTCAAGGAAATGAAGAAAACCCATATCTTACTGCAAGAGAAAAGATTTTCATGCTCTGTGTTTTAAAAAAGCCAATGTAAGTCCTAGTCTAGAGGCATAACAATGACTTCCCCTTTGAGTATACATATCAAGAATCACTTTAACCTTTCCTCATTTCAGCTAGCAAGCTATTAATAACAGCACAAACCTCACAGGCTTTACAAGCAGTTACAATTTATTTACTAGTAATCAATGTTTCTAGGATATAATGCAGCACAGAAATGGATTTTATCAAGAAACCTTTGATTATTATCTAGACTTTTAGATGTTTCAGAAATCTTATGTCATGCACTTCCTGTCCAAGCTGACTGATGAAACCTGCGTGAGCTGAGAAGTTCTTATATTAATTAAGACACAAAGGCATACTCTGCTTTAATATAAAAACCTGGAGAGAGTGAGGGGGAAAAAGCCAGTTTGACTGAGAAAGAAACAGATTAATAAAGTTGGCAAGAGAAAGCAATTCTCCAGCATTTGATCTTGTTATCTGTTTTACATTATTTCCCCTGGGTGTGCTGCACCTCGCTGATACACAGCTCTGCGCAAATAATCAATTAAGCCTGCAGCCCTCACTCTCTTTGTGTCACAGCTTCTGCCAGTTAAATAGCATTTTCTTCACCAAAAAAGAGCTGGAAAATGGCAATAAATAGTGTGGGGTGTATGAGATAAAAGTGTTTCAACACAGAAATGTATTTGAAATAAGACAGAACATTCTGGAAAGAAATGAATAATGTTAAAAATCTTTTGTCATGAAAAATAATGCGTTAAAATAAAAAAAAACCTTTCTTGAGGTCTTGTTGAAATACAGTAAAAGGAGGCTATATATTCAGAAAGTCAAATAAACGAATAGAGGATGTAAAAAAAATGACGTTTTGACTGTTCATTGTAGGCAGAACAAACAGGCTGTGATTTGTGAGTAATATAATAGTCAGTGCTCATATTAGACTATTGATTAATCATTCAGTTGCCTCAGGAAGTGACGAACAATTCCATTAATTATTAATGCTTTAATTATGTTTCACTGCTTTCTACTGTTAACTTATTAACACTACGGATGTTCAGTTACATTGTGTGCATGTGGGTTGGGGATGGTGCAGGGGTATAGGGCTGGGGAGAAGATGACTGGGGGCCAAGCATTCAACACTGAAATAAGACTGAAATGTTAGAAGTGTATGACAAGTTCGTCATATTTTCAAATTTTTATTATTATTATTATTATTATTATTATTATTATTATTATTGTTACATCTATCTATCTATTTATCTATTTTATCTATCTATCTATCTATCTATCTATCTATCTATATATATATATATATATATATATATATATATATATATATATATTTTTTTTTTTTTTTTTTCTTCTTTTTAAAGAAACTTTTACTCAATTCAGCCTTTAAATATTTTTATTTTACTACCAGGGGGGCACGGTGGCTTGGTGGTTAGCATGTTTGTTTCACCCCTCCAGGGTTGGGGGTTCGATTCCTGCCTCCGCGATGTGTGTGTGGAGTATGCATGATCTCCCTGTGCCTTGGGGGGTTTCCTCAGGGGACTCCAGTTTCCTCCCCCAGTCTAAAGACATGCATTGTAGGTTGATTGGCATCTCTAAATTGTCCATTGTGTGTGTGATTGGGATCCTGTCCAGGGTGTACCCTGCCTTGTACCCATAGTCTCCTTGGATAGGCTCCAGGTTCACTGTGACCCGATAGAGGGATAGGCAGGCATAGAAAATGAATGGATTTTACTACCATACATTTTAGTTTATTTCAGAATATTAAACTTAGAATAAGATC